>BPTQ01000006.1:239703097-239723967 GCA_019973895.1 Chrysanthemum seticuspe
TGATAGTGTTTGTTTATTTTCGGTGGTAAAATTTTGTAGGACAAAAGGGTTTAGTGAAAGTTAATTTAGTGTTGTTTTAAAATCCCCGCTAAACAAATTTATCTCCTTATCTTTACTTTTTCCATTTCCCTTACGATTCCTTACATTACTGATAACGTAATAGGAGTTAAAAGTATTGGGGGTTAAACATCCCATTACCAAGTAACATATTATCATATGGTTCGTATTGATCATTAATAGAAAGAGTAAAGAGTGGGAGATTATGGAGGTTGGTTCGTACGGGAATGAAAGAATCTCGCGATCCATGTCAATCCCCACTCGTTTTGGCTGGCTGCCCGAAACCCGACTAACCGAAAAACAGAAACCGACTCCCGACCCCGACAAGCCCGACTAACATGATTCGGGACTCGGAATCAGGACGGGATTCGGGATTCGGTCGGTTTTGCTCACCCCTAACTGTACCTAGCGCTCTAAGAAAGTAAGGGCATGCTTGGTTGGAGGTATTAGAGGGTGAGAAATGAGAAAGATAATTACTAGTTATGCTTGGTATACTATTATACAATGAACCATTACCCTACAAATTGGGGGTTATGAAAATTGAGGATAATGCAATAGTCATTACATTCCTTAGCATTCCCTTTACCTTTTTCATTTCTATTCCTCTATTTAAACAAATCGCCCCTAAAATTTTGTTGTGATTTAATTGAAAGTGATTTGGGAAAACAGGATGTTTTAAAATGGTGGCTTTTATTTGTTTGTGATAGTAATGAATGACACGTATTGGAAAAAAACTACACGCTATCTATTGTCAATTATTTTTCTTTTTTTTATCCATGCTCTTTTTGGTGACTGACGGATAGTGGAAGTCTTCTTTTAGCTTGTACACACTTTTAAGCGTCAACTAATGTTATATACACTGCGGTTATTTTATGCACATTTGTTTGCGTGTAAAATGGCAAATTAAAACTCAACCTTTTTTAAAGCGTGAAAAAATAAGCGTTGTGGTAGTGCTGGATTGAAGCTATAAACAATGAAATGAAGGCCCTTAGGCTTGTTTGGTACGGTGGAATGGAAAGAAGAGAAAGGAAACGAGGTCCTTTTCCATTGTTTGTTAGACACGGGAAAGGAAATGAGGAATTAAAACACCATTCTCTATCCCCATTTTTCATTCTCTAAAAAATATGAAGAATGCAAAGAATCGACACACTCGGCACTAGTGTTTCACGCTTCCATTCTAAGGAGAATCAAAAGTGATTAAGAAAAAGTGGGGGTTATAAAAGGCAAACGCATGTGTGATGCACATGCTAATATCATTTGGGGAAAATCACATAACCCTATTTATCACTTCTCTTTGGAGATTGGCATTATCCAGATCATGCCTTCTTCTCTGGCTCACTCAATCATTGGATTGAAAGGATTTTTTCTGATTCGTCTATATTAATTGTTGCAACATCATTACCACATCTCCTACTCGTCTGTTGTTGAAGAACATGATGTTCATATACAAACATAATTTCAAGGTGTAAAATCTAACTATGATTAACATCTTTTATTTCATAAGTTAATGTAGTGATATTATCAGTGGACATGCTTCTTCAAATTTAATATACATGCGAAGAGTTGATTCATATTATATGTTAACGAACGAATTCAAAGTAGATGTTTCTAATTCCTTGCTACTGTCATCATAAGCGGTGGCAAAGTACAATATATATTATAATTACCCAAAATAAAATTAGTTAATTATAAAAAGGGTGGAAGAAATAGAAGACCATGGCTTGTTATTAGATACAGATGTCAAGATGCAAACGTACTCATATCGTCAACACATTAATCTTCAAAGGATTAAAAGATTACTTTTCGAGATATTAGCTTTATCAAAATTGTACAAATTAAGATGGATAATTTATGTAATGTAACCATTTGCATTCCGTTCCAAACAAAGGAATAGAAAATCTAATATAATTTTGTGTTTCATTCTGTGTTGGTATCAAACGGCGGAATCTATTTTCTTTCTCCGAGTCATTCTCTTTCTTTGTTATTCCATTCTTTACTTCAATTCCATTCTTGGTGATTCAGTCGTACCAAACGCCCCCTTAATAGAAACCAAACTTGGGAAAGCACTTACCTTCCTAAAGGAAGAAGACCCATTGGGTGTAAATGGATCTATAAAATAAAGGCCTTTTGCATATATATATCCTCTCGAAAATGTAAAATTGCATATTTATCCAAAGCATGCATAAAAACCATTGTATTATGTGCATAAAAAGCTTGTACAAATGATATATATGCAATTATTCACTTTGTGAGGGATATATATGCATTTTTGCCTAAAATAAATTACAAAAATCTAATGTGGAAACTGAAAGGTACAAAGCTAGACTTTTTGCTAAAGGTTTTTCACAAAGAGAAGGAATAGATTCTTATGACTTCTCTCATGTGGTTAAAATGTCTACTGTTACATGTTTAATTGTTGTTGGCGTGAAAAATAAGTGGCCCTCTTTTAGTTAGATGTTAACAATTCTTTTTTGTATGGTGAGTTTGAAGAAGATGTGTACATGAAAATTATCTGAAGGCTATGCCTCCAAGTCTAATGAAAACAAAGTTTGCAGGTTAAAGAAATCTATATATGGGTTAAAACATGCCCTAGAAAATGGAACGAGAGGCTGGTTAGTGTGCATTATGAGTGTGGATTCACTCAAAGCTTAAATTACCACTCATTATTTGCTAAGTTTTGTAACAACATGTTTGTTGCTCTCTTGGTTTATGTTAAGGGAGTTGATGTTTTCACGGAGCATTTTACTTCACACACGGAAAAACAATATGATTTTACTTTTATACCCCACTGTTATTTGACCTATTTTTTATTTTCTTTTCCTTATCAATTCACGCATAATTTGAACATGCTGGACTTCCTAATTAGACGTTCTTCTCCTCCATTCCATCTTCCTTTGGCACCATTGCAAATCCTCTCTAAGACAAAAAATGAAAAACATTAACAAACAAATCGCAAATTCGAAAACTTGTATGCATTCATGATCTCCCTTTCCTTCCAAAACGTATTGATCATCCCGGTGTACTAATCCAAACTGGCACGGATAGAAGAAAATAGTTAATACAGAAAAGGAAATGATATTAGATTTTAATATTAACACGACTACGCGAGTACTCGCGATGATACATTGAAGATTTTATAATCCCTCGGCACCACCAAAGCAAGAAGATGTGTGATCACGTCTCACAGGAATAAAATTGAAATGGCTTAAACTATTCTCGAATTGTCTAGGTTAGAAAAATCAATAAAGTTTTCTAGTCACGGTTTCTATGTTTTACATAAATCACTGGTAACATTATACAAAGTAAGATGCGTTCGAAATTCCAGTGGCTCTTGTTGTAACGCAAATGATCAAGCAACGAATGAACCAAATTAAAGCATGATGAAACAATGTTATTGAGAGTTATTCCATTCAGTAAAGAGTATACAAGGATTCATATAAATTAATATTATGAAGTACGAGTTATGCTAATGCTTGAATCCAACAATATCACAAAAAAATAAATACGCGGAGGCACCAAGTGATTGATCCAAAAACCAAAAATATAGGCGAAAAGTTTGGAAACTAAAAGAAGCTACGAGGGCAGAATGGTAAAACCATCCCTATATTCCGTGTGCAAAGTAAAAGGTTCCGTGGAAGTATCACTTCCCTTATGTTAATGATATCATTATCTTTGGAAATGACTTAAATAAAATTACCACGTTTAAAAGTTTTCTGGGTGCTAAATTTCAAACCAAGGATCTAGGATAACTCAAATACTTCTTAGGCATTGAAGTTCTTGAATATGGAAATGATATTTGTCTCAGCTAAAGGAAATACTGCATTGAATTTGTTGAAGTAAAAATCTGTGATTACTCCAAGCAAGCGAATCCTTCGGTTAATCCTTCGTTGAATCTCTTCGGATTGAACTCGTCGGACCTGTGAACACTAAAGCAACACGCGTTAGCCTCGCCTAGGGTTTTATCCCTAGACCCAGCTCCGGCGTGAGAATGAGTATAATGGTATGTCAGAGTAATGTGTGTAAAAAGTGAATAAAAAATGGTCTACCTTGAATGTTGTTGCTTAGCTCCTTTTATAGATGAGGAGCTTTTGTCCTCACCCGAAGGTCACGTGGGCGACAGTGACTCTTTCAGGCGGGAGTTGACTTTACCCTGTTTGGATTCCGTCTGGAACGGGTCAGTAGTCCTGATCAAGATTCCTTTCCTCTTATGTATGGTGATGTCAGGTGTCCGTTAGGCCGAGGATTATGTTTGACCCCTCGGTATATGCTGGTCTAGGTTTGTTTCGTCTAAGTTGGTTTGCATGCTTTATTCGGAGGATTGCATAATGTGCCGGGCAGTTTTACTAATCTGCCGGGGAGTTAGGCTATTCGGCGGTTTGCTGATCTGCCGGGGAGGTGTATGTTGGGACATACGCCAACAAATTGATGCATGAGTTTGGGATGCTTGGTTGCAAACCCACCTCTGTTTCCATGGAACCCAATATTATGCTCAACTTTAAAGTCAATGATGATGACCTTGCCCTTGACAACATCACTGGCTATCAAAAACCGGTTAGAAAACTCATTTACTTAAGGAAAAAAGCTATAAATTCATAACGTATTTTACAAGAAAACTCATTATGCTCTATCTACTTCACTTAATTTCATAATACATAACCGTTTTCATTTTATTGGTTATTTTCTGTCCGTTTATATCCGTTTTCGTAAATCGTCCATTTTTATCCGTTTTCATTTTAATCTGTCCGGATAAAAACAGATAAAAACGGATAAAACCGGATAAAAACCGTTTGTATTATCCACGTCAAAACGGATAAAAACGGACAGAAAATTTTACGGATAAAAACCGTTTTTATTATCCACGTCAAAACGGATAAAAACGGACAGAAATAACCGAATAAAATGAAAACGGTTATGTATTATGACAATAAGTGAAGTAGATAGAGCATAATAATTTTTTTTTTTAAATATGTTATGAATTTATAACTTTTTTCTTTTACTTGACTCACACGAGGCCTGATGTAGCCTACTTTGTCTACTGTTTGTCTCAACATATGCATGCTCCACTTAAGTGTCATCTTGAAGATGCTCTTAACATTTTGAGATATGTAACAAGACCATAAGCTTTTAAAGTTTGCAATCAAAAGATCAAGCACATGACCGGAAGTATACTAAATGGTGTCCAAGGCCGAAAGTATATCAACCATCCCGTTGCCTAGTGGTATAAATCTTGCAATTACCATCCTTAAAATATGAAATGACTCAGGTTCAATTTCAGCTAGGTGCAAACGAAAGTGGTCACACCAACCTTACCGAAAAGGGAGGGCTTAATTTACCCAACTTGAGTCTTTGTGACTGTGGGCTCAAACCTCGTGGATTAGTAGGCCAAAAAGGTCGTAAACCTTTGTTACCTAATAACCACTACCAAAAAATGAACAAGATTTTCATATTTCATACTAGCACCAGCTTTCCTAATGGCATTATAGAAGACTCAAAACAACCGTCATTATAGAAGATAGTACCTACACATTCAAAAATGTTGCTGTAGAAGACTCAAAACAACTAACTGCACCAGCTTTCCTAACGGCGAGATAAATAACTCTACACATAAAATCAGGTGAATTCCCAAATATGAAGCATAAACAAACTTCAAATAAGAAAACAATTTCGAAATGAAAGAAAGAAAAAGAGAGAGGCAAAAAAAGTAGTAACCAAGGCGACCGATGTTAGAAATGACGATGCTACATTAATCTTTGTAGATCATCCACTAATGTACTCCCAAGTATTTTTCTTCAGCACATGTCAACCAAGGTCCTACAACAGTAATTTGGTTCAAAAACATAACTTGTTAGATGTAGTTTGAAAGTGGCAACAAAAGACACTTGAAATCATTTATAGTAGACCATACAAGATAAGTTGGAGTCTTGGAGATGCTCAGATGCCCTGTCTCAAACGTAGCCATAACAACATAGTCATAGCATATTTATACTGCTACTTTCAACATCTAGCAAAAGATTTAGATATTTACAAAATGCTATCATCACATGCTATGATTACTGAAATACAAAGATGTTAAAGATGGACCGGATGTCCAATTGTAGAGAGTGACCCTAGTTTTATGAAACTATATACTTACGATCTACTAAATCATTTATTAGTCATCAAAAGGTTTCTAAACTATTCTTACATAGAGATATGGTTCATCGAATCTACTTGTTGAAATCGCTGATTTTTCTGGATGTGCTTTCGGTTTGGTCTGTGTGGTTCGTTAAATAAGTTTGCGTTTTGATTAGTTTGTTGATCTGTTTGGCTGGTTAATTGAGTTTGTTATTTCCTCTAGCTTTAAGATGAGCTAAAATAGTCATCAAAAGGTTATTAAACAAATTTGACAAAAAAGATTAATGACAATAAAACACTACTAGTTGATCATATGAACACTTTTTCTAATTTCGAAAAATTGTCAAAGGAAAAGACCAATAAGACAGAGTACAAGTTCAAACCATGAGGATATTACACCCTCGACCCTTAAGCATGATTGATGGAAAAAAAAAAAAAGAAACAAAGCGAAACAGAAAAGAGGTTCCTAAGCATAGTCTCCAGCAGCTGGAAGTGCCTCGTATGATCCAATGAAAACATCACCATAGATGAGTCCAGCCAAACCACCACCGATCAATGGGCCGACCCAGTAGATCCAAATTTGGGAGAAGTCTCCACTAACAACGGCAGGTCCAAATGATCGAGCTGGGTTCATTGATCCACCACTGAAAGGTCCAGCAGCCAAAATGTTGGCTCCAACAATGAACCCAATAGCAATTGGTGCAATGGTTCCAAGAGCGCCCTTCTTAGGGTCAGCTGCGGTGGCATATACTGTGTAAACTAGAGCAAAAGTTATGATGATCTCAAATACAACTCCTTGAATACCACTCACGCCATCAGCAACTCCGTGTGTTGGGACAGCCTGTCAAGTACCAAATTTGTAAGTAGGCATCCTAGATATTAATCCAAACACTCGTTTTAGAAATTATATTTTTACATAAATAATTACCACTATGCTTTTATAAAAAAAATTGACAAGTTTGTGTTCTTTTACAGTTGAAAATATAAGAAAACTTACCAAGCCACCAGTAACGAATTGTAGGAGGAAGCATGCAACAATGGAACCAAGCAATTGGGCAATCCAGTAAAATAGACCGGTAATGATGGTGATGTTACCACCAATAGCCAAACCGAAGGTGACAGCGGGGTTCAAATGTCCACCAGAGATGTTGGCTGCTATGGACACACCAACAAAAAGTGCAAGTGCATGGGCTATAGCTATTGCGACTAGCCCAGCAGGGTCTAGTGCTGCATCGGATGTGAGCTTGCCTGCAAAAAAATTATGAAAATCATTATATGTCTGAACAGAATTGTTTAGCTTATCTTAACCATTACTAACACTTCTTTTTATTTTGTTTGCACTTATCTATATCACTCATATGAAAATGACACTTTTTAGGTAAACATGATCTTTCTAAAGCTTAACTTGTTCTAAGATAACATAATAACTACATGAACATTTTGTATCGATGGGATCATGCATGTCCCATATAAAAAATATGTCATCATTTTTTCCATGTTGTAAATTAGTTGAAATTATGCTGAACGTATGTGCTGAAGTGGCTGAACTAGTCTAGACTAAATGGATTGGGTATACAAATACGCCAAACTCGATTTAGAACCATTGAGACTAGTCTTATATAGAACCGAGCGGGTATATAAATACGCCAAACTCACTCTAAAACCACTGAGACTAGTTTACACAAGTTTCTCGGGTACGTTTAACTTTTTTATTAGAGTATTTTGTAACGTTTTAGCTCAAAACAAACATCTATCAAAGAAAAACCATCATACCAAAAGCAATAGCTGACCCGACACCAGCAAAGACGAAAAGAAGAGTGGCAATGAACTCAGCCAAGTAAGATTTAACTGAAGCACCACTGAAAGAGTCACCAATGCTACCAACTGCCAACTTCACCATTTTTTAGAACTTTTTTTTTTTTCTTAGAGAAAGAAGCACTAAAAGTCAAAAGAAATGTGATGGTTGAGACTTGCTAAAGTTGTGATTTGTTGATGCTTCAACAAAGGCTTATATAGTGCATGATTTCAAATTTTAAATGTAACTTTTTATTTTATTTTTTAAGATGGTTGATTTAGTATGTGGCTAAAAATGGACTTATGTATAGAGAATTTGAGGTGGCACCGGCCATGGGGCCAAGATGGCTGATTCCTGGCTTTTGATTGGTCCGTCCCACCGGCCACTATTTGAAAATATTTGTTGAATATTGATTATGTGAGTGAGGACACTAAGGCTATGCACAATGGCGAACTAGTTCGTCGGTGCCACATCAGCTTTCTCTCTCCGACGACCTAGTTGCCACAGTGGTGACCTGAGATTTTTTTTTTTTTTTTTTTTTTTTTTTTTTTTTTTTAGTTCAAATATTTTTAAAAACAAAACTAAACTTCATTAATAAAAATACTTAACATTACAACAATAATTAAAAACTTAAACTAATAAAACGTAGACGTTACAATACTTATTAAAAACTGAAAACATCACAAAATGTGTAGACGAAGAATTAAAAAATTACTCGTAAGACATAATTATCAAAATGTGTTTGAAAGTGTTTATGAGAAGTTGTTTGAAATTGTGTGTTTAAAAATGTGTTTGAAGTTGGTATTTATAATGTTGTAAAAGTGGTAAAGTTTTGGAAAAGTGGTAAAGTTTGGGATTGTGTAACTCGGTTGTGTGCTCAACCGAATACCCTCTTCTTCTCTCCTCAACCTTGCTCAACCTTCTTACCCACAGTGGGTCGACCTTGCTCGACCTAGCCCCTCAACCGAAGACAACCCACCCCATTGTGCATAGCCTAACTAACTCATAAATTGGAAGAAATGGTATAGTCCATAGTGTTGACCGTCGAATATTTCATCATGATAGACAATGTTAAGACTGACTATCAATGTGATGAGTATTTTCTAGTAAAGTGTCAGCTCTCAAATCGAACTGAGCTACGTGTTTGGATACTGATGACATATAAAATCTAAGAGGAATTTTCAAATGCTTACTCTTATTTTGGTGCTTATCAAGAGACAAATCCTCACCATTCATCTAGTTTGATTTAATGATGGGGATAAACTTAAGATTAATATGGAAACCTAAATCCATGTTTTTTTTTCCTATTTCTTTGTCTTTTTGTCTTTCTTATTTATTAAAATTGTTTTCTTTTTTTTTTTCCTTTTCTTTTTTCTGAAATTCACGTTTTTTTTAAAAATTGACGTTTTGTTTTTTATTTATTTATTTATTTTTTTATTTTTAATTCACGTTTTTTTTATTCTAAGTTTTTTTTTCGCTTCCATACGTTTTCATCTATATTCATGCGTTTTGGTTCGTTTTTATAGGTTTTCGTCCGTGTTCATATGTTTTCGTCCGTTATTTTACGTTTTCGTCTGATTTCAGACGTTTTCGTACGTTTACATCCGTTTTTGTCCGTTTTCATTCGTTTTTGTACGTTTATATACGTTTTCGTCTGTTTTCAGACGTTTTTGTCCGTTTTCATACATTTTCGTCCATTTTTATACATTTTCTTATGTTTTGAGACGTTTTCGTCCGTTTTTAAACGTTTTCGTCCATTCTCATCTATTTTCTTACGTTTTCATCTGTTTTCTTACGTTTTCGTTTGTTTTCATACGTTTTTGTCCATTTTCATACGTTTTCGTCCGTTTTCTTTCGTTTTCGTCCATTTTTCATACGTGTTTTTACGCTTTCATACGTTTTCGTCTGTTTTCTTACGTTTTCGTCCGTTTTCTTACGTTTTCGGCCATTTTCAACCATTTTCATACGTTTTTGTCTTTTTATAGGTTTTCATGTATCTTCGTCCGTTTTTATACGTTTTCAGACGTTTTCATACGTTGTCATCCGTTTTTTTACGTTTTCGTCCATTTTTAGACGTTTTCGTCCGTTTTCATACATTTTCATCCCTGTCCGTTTTTATACGTTTTTGTCCGTTTTCAAACGTTTTTGTCCGTTTTCATACGTTTTTATACGTTCTTTATTCGATTTTATACGTTTTTGTCCGTTTTCAGACGTTTTCTTTTTGATATTTGTAAGTGACACTTATTTATCTCTTGTGATATAACACTGTAATGAAGATGAAAAGTATTACATTCTTGATCATGTATGTGTTATCAGTTGTGATACTCAACTAAAAATGTGATGGTTGTGTTTTTGAAAATATTTAGGAAGATTTTTGTGTTTTATGATATTATGAAATATTATAAAAGTTGTCCAACTGAAAACATGAGATGTTATGATACTTTTGTTAGACTTGTGGTGGATTTTTCTATTTAATTGGTACATTGTGCATGTTTCGATAGGTTTTATAATGGGATTTGAAAATATCTATGGTTGAATCAACAAACTAAATAAGCTATGGTTGAAGATAGCACATATCTTTATAAACAAACTGAGGAAGATCAAACACCTGTGATATCACAGGTGATATCACCTCACTTGTGATATCACACGTGATATCGTGTGTGATACCACCTGTGATATCACCTGTGATATCATGTGTGATATTACCGGTGATAGCATGTGTGATATCATAATTTATATCACTTGTGATATCACCTGTGGTATCCACTAAATAGAAAAATCACGCTATAAAACCTATCGAAACATGCACAATGTATCCATTAAATAGAAAAATCCACCACAATTCTAACAAAAGTTTCATAACATCTCTTGTTTTCAGTTAGACACCTTTTCTCATATTTCATATTATCATAAAACACAAAAATCTTCCTAAATATTTTCAAAAACACAAATAAGAAAAATGAACAGAATCATCACAGTAATATAATAAGTGATATTTATTATCATTTCTTTCATATATACTTGGTAAAATACTAAATTCTTATCACATTTGGTATGAATTTAATATTTCTCATTCTTAGTTGAGTATCACAACTGATAACACATACATGATGAAGAGTGTAATACTCTTCATCTTTCTTACAATGTTATATCACAAGAGATAAATAAGTGTCACTTAAAAATATCAAAATGAATAAAATTGAAGCAATGTAAGAAAATAGAGACTTGACATATTCTCAAAATCAAACAAGTGTTGCATTAAATTAGCATTTTTTTGAACAAAATAAGAATTCACCTAAAGAGACTTTAACCCTTTTATTTCTACTAAGCGCATTAAAAAAAATATGCGCTTGTCAATTGCGATGAAAGGCACAAAAACTATCTTGCAACTCAAAATTATAAAAATATTAGAAAACATATAGGTGATAATATATAAAAATATACAGAACAATGAAATATCTCAGATGATATTAAAGGTTAAAAAAACATACTTGTTTGTTTATGAAATATCACAAGTGATATTAGACATTAACTTTTTTTTTTAATAAAATATCACAATTGATATTAGACATGTAATATAATAAAGTTTAATAATAAACATGAAAAAGTATGAAAATAGAAGAAAACGTATAAAAACTGCAAAAAACGGACGAAAACGTATGAGAACGGACGAAAACGTATAAAAACGAATGAAAAGCGTATAAAATTGTATGAAAACGGAAAAAGCATATGAAACGGACGAAAACGTATAAAAACGGATGATAATGGACGAAAATGTATGAAAATGTCTGAAAAAAGACGAAAGCGTCTAAAAATGGACGAAAACGTAAAAAAAACATACGAAAGCGCATATAAACCTATGAAAACCGATGAAAACGTAAGAAAACGGACCAAAACGTAAGAAAACAGACGAAAACGTAACAAAACAGACGAAAAGGTATGAAAACGGACAAAAACGTAAGAAAACGGACGAAAACGTAAGAAAACGAACCAAAACATAGAAAAATGGACGAAAATGTAAGAAAACATGCGAAAACGTAAGAAAACAGACGAAAACGTATGAAACGGATAAAAACATATGAAAACGTATGAAAACAGACGAAAACGGACAAAAACGGACAAAAACGTAAGAAAACAAACGAAAACGAACGAAAACAGACAAAAACGTATGAAAACGAACGAAAACGTAAGAAAACAGACGAAAACGTAAGAAAACGGATGAAAACGTATGAAAACGTATGTAAACGGACGAAAACGGACAAAAATGTAATTAAGAAAGCGGACGAAAACGTAAGAAAACAGACGAAAACGTAACAAGACTGACGAAAACGTAAGAAAACGGACGAAAACGTATGAAAACGGTCTAAAACGTAAGAAAATAGACAAAAACACAAGAAAACGGACGAAAACGTATGAAAACAGACGAAAACGTATAAAAAGCGGAAAAAACGGACAAAAACGTAAAAAAACTGACGAAAACGAACGAAAAAAAAAGTGAAATTAAAAAAAAAAAAAAAAAAAAACGTGAAATTAAAAAAAGCGATTAAAAAAAGGACAAATAATGAGAAAATAAATAAGAAAGATAAAAAGAGAAGAAAAAAACATGGACTTAGGTTTAGACATATTGAATCTTAGGTTAATCATTAACTATTAGATCAAACTAGATGGAAGGTGGAGATTTATCCCTTAGTATGCAAGAAATTTTGAGTATGCAAAATAAAGTGCCTCTAAAATCTAAATTTTACTATCTAATAGAACAAATTTTATTTTGTTAACATTTGAGAAAATGTATTATCAACATGTAACTAATGGACATCAAATAGTAAAATAAATATGCTAATTTTTTTTTTTTTTTTTTTTTTTTTTTTTTTTTTTTTTTTTTTTTTTTTTTAACATAACATGATAATAATCATGCTAAATCAAATGATAAAAGGAAATAATAATTTGTGAGTAAAGATCAAATGAGAAATAATAGTAAAATGAGAAGAAAGAGAAGTAACCATAATCGCACATTTCAGATGCACCTACAATAAAATATGCAACTCTCATGAATTTCTCTTTATTCATTTGAAATGTGTGGCTAAGACTATTTCTCATTCTTCTTATTATATTTTCTCTTCTCACTAGATCTACACCCAATAATTTGTTACATAAAACAGCAACAAAGGAAAGTAATGACAACAAATGATAAACTAAAGAAAGTACATTGGTGGGTAATAACGGGTTAGTAATGTCAAAGGTGGCATAAGTTTCTACTCGCAGGATGCTGAAAAATGTTAGAATGAATGATTTGAATGTAAAGAGAAATGAGTGAAAAAAAACTATATAATAATATTGTGTGTAAGAGGATTTGTAGGATGAAAATGTAGGAGGGTGCAGCAAAGCTCTTACTAAATGGAAAATGCTAAAACATCCTACATTTTCCTCCTACAAAAGCTCTTACTCGAAGGATGCTAACAAATGTTAGAATGGACGGTTTGGATGCACAGAGAGAATGAGTGAAAAAAAACTATATAATATTGTTGTGTGTATAGGAGGATTTGTAGGATGAAAAGATAGAAGGGTGTAGCAAAGCTCTTACTAAATGGAAAATGCTAAAAACATCCTACATTTTCCTCCTACAAAAGCTCTTACTCGTATAATGCTGACAAATGTAAGAATAGACGGTTTGGATACAGAGAAAGAATAAATAGAAAATATATCTAATATTGTTGTGTGTAGGATAACTTGTAGGATGAAAAAGTTAGAGGATGTAGCAAAGCTCTTGCTAAATATATTGGTACTTTATAGATAGTTTGGCTATATAAATATTAGGCGATAAATATGGCCGAAGCTCATTAAGGTTTCGTATTTTATAGATAGTTTGGCTAATAATACAATACAGTCACGGGGATTTTGTCATTCAACATGGTATCAAAACGGGTCTGATCTCCAAACTTAAGTGGCTATGTTGAGTCAACTACTCTAAGCCACCCCGTCAAACTCTGTCGCCATTATTTCTTTTCTTTGAAAAAAAAAGCAACTTTTTTGCCGAAACCCTAACTACGTATTGTTTTGGCCATAACTTTCAAACCATTCGTAGTTAAATGACGCGGTTTTTCATTCTTTTCGTTTTCAATTATGCACGAAACCCAACTTGAATCACCTTTGTCGATCTTTGGATGCACCGCCACACGCCGCCAGAAGCCGACTGTTGCTAAAATAAAACATAAGAAAAATATGCGCTTTGCTTTTATTTCTTTGCTTTTGCTCTTGTTGTTGTTGTTGCTATATAATAAAGATTAATCTCCGCTTGCTGTTGGATGTCTTCTTCAACAAAATTTTTATTTGACTTTGCTACTGCTTTTATTTGTTTCTGTTGTTGCTTGAAGAATTGTTTCCGATTGCAGTCGGATTTCTTATCAACAAATCTTTACTTTTATTGCTTTTTTTTTCTTCCTCTTAGTTTAGAATCCGAGTTTTTACGATTTCGCCACTCAGATTGCGAGAGAGTATTAGACGATAAATATGGCCCAAGCCCGATTGTAAGTTTAGATCCATTAGGGTTAATTGCATGTGTATTTTATATATAGTTTGACTAATAATACAATACAGCTACAAAAATTCTATCATTTAAGAGTAAAAATAGCTAATTACAATTACAAATATAAAAATGTGATTTTTGAAGAAAGATTGTCAGATTTCCTTAACTTTCTACTAATTTAACAGACTATAGAAATTGTTTACACTAAACACTAAGAAAAAAGGTAAATTACTATAATCACAGGATCTTATGAAAATTGATTCTAATTTTGTTTAAAAAAATATTATCAATAACTCTTATTAACGTCAGTCACTTGATAGTCTTTGTTGGTTTATGTATATATTTATAAAATGTATATGTTCGGATTCGAACTCGTGACCACGGGATTGCACACATTACGAATGAAAATTAAAGTTATAATTAATGTAAAATGATTACGATTAATTATTATACAAAACCCGACTAACGATCATTAAGTATTTAATTGGAAATGACTAACGACCGTTAAAAGTGAAAGATAAGGACTAAATTGCAATAGGTTGGAAAACAAGTTAGGGTTACCCTATGGGCTTCTATACTCGGCCGAATATGGGGAGGGGAGGGCTTGACCCAAACCTAAAACCTAACTTGTTCCCTAAGTGTCCTAAAACCTATATAACCAAAGCTTAGTTTAGGGTTTTAGGTTAACTTTTGTACACACATTAACCTAAGATTTTCTCTTCCTTTTCTCTTGCTAAAGTCGGCCGAACCCCCTCCTAAGGGTGAATTCGGTTTGTTTTTTATTAAACAAAGCTTTGTGTTTAGATCTAGCAATCTCTTTAACTCATGGTTAATTCGTGTGTACACGAACGTGGTGTAACACATTATTGTTACATTAATTGGTTTTAGTTATAAAACGGTAAGGGATAACTCGTTAAACCACTTTGTCACTTTTGCTGAAGAGATCTAGCCTATTTGCAAGAGGTATGTTACGCATTTATTTTTCAGTTAATTAATTGCAATTATATGAATTCTTCCGCTGTGTGTACTCTGTGGTGTCTTGTTTATTATTTTGTATGTCAAGTCTAATAACCTCAACAGTGGCATCAAGAGCCAGATATAATTTGTAATTAATTACTGAAAACACATAAAAAAATGAATAATTGTATTATGTTATTTTGTATGTATTAGATCTAGGGTTTTACAAACCCTAAACCGTATTTTTTTTTGGGGGGGGGGGGGGAGGCGGCAAATTTTGTGCCCTAATTTTTTAGGGTTTTGTAGTTTTTTAATTGGATTAGAAAAACCCTAGGTTACATGCAATATTATGTGTTTTATTGCGTAACTTTGATTTGTTGCAATAATTGTTATGTGTTAACTTCCATGTTAAAAACATGCATATTTTATCATGGATCTAATTATTGTATGCTTTACTTGGATTAAGTGTATACATATGATTAATTAATTTTGATAGATCTAATATTGGGGAAGACCTCAATTATTATTAATAATTCAATTACATGCTATGTGGTATTTGTTTAATTTTGACTTACGCAATCGATTAATCGATGCATGTGACTCACCTTATACGGGTGAGAGTTTTAATTAAACATATACGTTAATTCAAATCTAGAATGGATTATTAATAGGATTTATCAAAAAGGTTTGCATGTGGCTATTTGATAGCATGATTAATTGTTAAGTTATGTATTCATTGTTTATGTGTTTATTTTTCAATACTTGTTTGTTTATTTTGTGTGACAAGTTGTAAACAGGGGAATTTTTTATAAGAAAAATAAATTGAACTAAACAATGGTGAAACAGGTTTTTAAGCATAATAGTCATAAACGTTTAATTGATTGATGTTTATACACAAATAGTTAGAACGGAGCAACCATTAATGACAAATTGTGTGAGGGGTATAAGGTTGACACGCATTAAATTGTGACATTAAAGAAGAGGGTATATAATATGCTTCGCGCTGACCTAATTCTCCGCTTCTTTGTGCGTCTTAATGGAGTTACCAAGTATTCCTATATAATGTGCATAACATCTCAAGGGTGAATTGACCTTAAATTCTACGCGCCACTTTTGTGGTAATTATCCGAATAACTTGGGTCTTATGACTCATGCAGCAGTAGGATATAGTAGTAATTAAAGGTAATTCTTTAATTGGTGTAACCAATACCTTGATTAAAGTTTGATGCTTAAAAGCTTAAACATTAAAACAAGGATATAAATATTTTAATAAAACCTTATGTTACAAAGATGAATGCATGACATCTTTGTACATATTTGATTTGATACCAAAATCAAATTTATTACCCTTAATTTAAGTTATATGCCATCCAATGAAACGGAAACACCTGAGATTTCCATTTATTTATGTGAGAACGTAACCTAGATCATAATCAAAGGGTAAAATATCCACGGTGTCGTGAGAACGAGCATGGATGATTTTGCAGTTTCTTAATTTGGACAACTTAATTGAGTTAGGCGGTAAGAACTGGCATCTCAAAGCATAAGATGGGGATCAAACATGCTTACATTGCAACTTATATTGGCTAGATGTAAATCCCATAAATCTAGGAATTTCAATTGAAATTGGCAAATGAGCAAGGGCTCGTACCATTTTGTATAATTTCATTACTAGGAGATCAACTGATGTGATGAGATTATGATAATTTGGATCCTAGTTTTCAATGAAAATTAATTGGTTAAATGAATATGAACATTGGGTATTTAATTTTATTGAAAAGAAAAAGTATCAAAATACTAATTATGGTTTTTTGAACTTTTTTTGTAGATGGCTCATCAACCTGAAAACACTAAGAGCTTAATGAGTGATGCTTTCAAAGATATGATTCGAAGAGACAAACTGATTGGCCCAAATTTCAATGATTGGAATCGTGCACTTAGGATCATCCTTCGTGTTGCCAAAATACTTGAGTATTTGACTTCGTCTCTTCCTGAAGCTCTTGCTGAAATGGTTACTGCTCTTGAAAAAGAGGAGTATCGTGTCGAGGATGAGAAGCACAATGATGTGGCTTGTCTTATGCTTTCGGGTATGAATGCTCATTTGCAAAAACAATTTGAGCACCATGAGCCAATGAGCATGCTCGATGAACTCAAACGTATGTTTGAGAAGCCACCAACAGCTGAATTGTATGAACTAATTGAAAAGGTTCATAATTGCAAGCAATAGGTTATTAAATCTGTATCCGACCACGTCCTTGAGATGAAACATCACTTGGAACAATTGGAGAAGCTCGGTTGTGGTTATACCTAAGATGTGTGTGTTGGCCTCATCAATCACTCCCTTAATCAGGAGAGGTTTGGTGATTTTGTGCGCCAGTACAATATGCATTGCACGAGGAAGACAGTGGATGAGTTACATGCAATGCTTGTAGACTTCGAGAACATATTACCTAAGAAGGCACCTACACATGTGGTACTAGCAATACAAGGTCGTAGGGTATCTAGCCAAAACCGCAAGCAGATAAGAATGGAAAAGGAAAAGAAAATGGGAAACAAGTTGTGATCCCACCAACTCCTAAAAAGAACCCTCCAAAGAAAAAGGAGAATCCTAAGAAGGATTCGGCTTGCCACCACTGCAACACGTCAGGCCATTGGAAGCGGAACTTTCCATTGTTGCTGAATGAGTTGCTTCAGAATAAAAATAAGATGGTGACCAGCACCTCGGGTATTTTTATGTTTGAATTATTTTCTTTTTCTCATAAGCAAAATTCCTGGATCTATGATACTGGATGTGGTACTCACATCTGTAATTCAACGCAGGGACTTAGAGGTGCAAATAAGCTGACCTATGGAGAAAGATACTTGTACGTTGGCAATGGCAAGCGTGCAACAGATGAATCCATAGGGGCTTTTGATTTAGTGTTTCCTTCATGCTTAATTCTTGAACTAAACAATTTTCATTATGCACCCTCCATTGTTAGGGGTGTTATTTCAGTTTCTTTATTGAAAGATGTTGGTTTTATGTACACTTTTACCAGTTATAGAATTTCAGTTTCTTTTAATAATGTTTTTTATTTTAATGCAATTCCTATAAATGGTGTGTTTGAAATTGATATGGATGATTCCGTGTCCAAAGGAAATAATTCGTTGTATAGCATTAGCAATAAGAAGAGCAAGTCTAACTTGGACTCTTCTTATCTTTGGCACTGTCGCCTTGCTCATATAGGCAAGAAACGCATGGTAAAGCTGCAACATGAAGGGCTTTTACAAAGTGTTGATGATGAATCATTTGACAAATGCGAGTCTTGCATATCTGGAAAGATGACAAGGAAACCTTTTTCATATCAAGTGGAAAGGACTATAGATCTACTTGGATTGATACACACTGATGTGTGTGGTCCACTTAGACATGTGTCAAAACGTGGTGCTACCTACTTTTTAACCTTTAATGATGATTTCAGTCGTTATGGTTATGTTTATTTACTTAACATAAACATGAAGTCTTTGAAACATTCAAGGTTTTTAAAAGTGAAGTAGAATTACAACTCGGTAAGAAAATTAAAGCTCTTCGATCCGATAGAGGTGGTGAATACATAAGCCAAGAGTTCAAAGATTACTTAGCCGAGTGTGGAATTGTCCAGCAACTCGCATCTCCTTATACTCCATAACAAAATGATGTATCTGAAAGGAGAAATCGTACTTTACTAGACATGGTATGATCGATGTTTAATCTTACAACTCTTCCTTTACCTTTTTGGGATTATGCCCTTGAAACTGCTATTCGCATTTTGAATATGGTTCCAACTAAGAAGGTTGTTAAGACTCCATATGAACTATGGACAGGAAAAGCTCCCAACTTTTCTTACTTAAAGGTCTGGGGTTGTGAGGCGTATGTTAAACGTGACTCACCAGATAAACTCCAACCAAGATCTGTTAAGTGTATCTTCGTAGGACACCCTAAGGAAACTATGGGTTACTACTTCTACTATCCACCTGAGAACAAAGTCATTGTGGCTAGGTATGGAGACTTCCTTGAAAGGAATCTCATATCTTAAGAATTCAGTGGGAGAGTATATGATCTGGAAGATGATCATGAAGATACAACACCTTCTGATGATACTACCCAACTTCAAGAAGAGCCATAAAGTCTGGGTGCTCCACCTGAAGTTGTTCCCATTCATAGGCCTGAAAGGACTATACGAGCACCTGACCATCTATGTCTTAACGTAGAGGTGGAGGAAAATATGGTTGGGGATCTTAATGAACCCGTCAACTATAAGGCTGCCATGGCTGATCCTGAAAAGAACAAATGGATAGCTATGAATGGGGAAATGCAATCGATGAAAGAGAATGATGTCTGGATTGAAGTTGACCTTCCTCCCAATGCTAAAGTTGTTGGAAGTAAGTAGATCTTCAAGAAGAAAACTGACATGGATGGCAATGTACACACCTATAAGGCTCGTTTGGTAGCTAAAAGTTTTACTCAAACTTATGGCGTAGATTACGAGGAGACATTCTCTCTTGTAGCAGACATAAGAGCTATTAGGATTCTCATAGCTATAGATGCACACTATGACTATAAGATTTGGCAGATGGATGTCAAAACCACTTTCTAAATGGTCGTCTAGATGAAAACATCTATATGGCACAACCTGAGGGGTTTGTGAATCCACAATTTCCTAACCGAGTATTCAAACTTAAAAGGTCCATTTATGGACTAAAGCAAGCATCAAGGCAATGGAATAAAAGATTTGATGGAGAAATCAAAAGTTTTGGATTTACTCAGAATCTTAATGAGCTATGTGTATATCTGATAAGGTTTTAAAAGGTACCATTTTGAGGGGTCGTTTAAGTCCTTATTTGATCACTTTTGTATCCGTTATTGCTTAATATCGTTCCTTTTCACTTTTTAGGTCTCGTGAAGGCAAAATGCTGGAATGGCACTTATTTGGACGAAAAGGCGCGAATATATGAAGAAAATGGCCAAAGTCGAAATCGAGACACTCACAGTCGCTGAATGTAGAAGGCGACGGCGTCAGGAGCTATTTGCGACGCCGTCGGAGAATTATTGAGACGGGTCAGAACTCAAAACTCGTGTTTTCAAGAGACGGCGTCTAGTTGTGAAAGAGTAGGCCGTCGCTACTCAGACGGCCTAGATGCGATCCAGACGACGTCAGAAGCTGAAGAGGACGGCGTCACGGACATAAGGTGACGCCGTCGCAAGGTTAACGTGGCCAAGACGAAACCCTAATGGCGGCGACACGACGGCGTCACTAAACATAAGGTGACGCCGTCGCAACTGTAATCTTATATATAGAATCCGAATTTTTCAGTCTTTGTGTGGAGAGTCTTTGGAGTAAAAACCTAAAACCGAACCTAAGGTGTCTTGTACAGTATTTTAGGGTTTTTAACCCTATCTTA
>BPTQ01000006.1:239729499-239840300 GCA_019973895.1 Chrysanthemum seticuspe
TCTTATTTAGGATCTTTTTATATTTTCCTTAAGTTTGAGCTTATGTTGCCTTTAGCATCTGCTCTTGAAGTAATAAGTACGAGGATTTGGTACTAAGAAGAAGACACAAACTAGAGGGGTTTGGGATATTCCAAATCCTTTCCTCTCTACGGATATTGACTACTTTTGAAGCAGATAAATATCCGAGCCTATGGTCAATGCCGCATTGTAAATAATTAATCAATGCAGCATTGAACTACTCACACATTTATGAGTAGTAAAAACATGTTATATTTGACGTTTTAGTAGACTTTTGTGAGTCTTTGTGTAGTTTTACTAGTTTAATAGTGTTTAGTCACAAAATACACAAAATTTACGTTTTTATAGTTTTAGTCTACTTTTTGTATAGTTAAAACGTTTTTAACGTCAAAGTCAGGGGGTTCAAAGTATTTAACAGTTTTTGTCAGGGACACGTGTATTAAAGTTTTCTTTTCAGTGGTTTCCAGAAAAATTTTTGACAATTTATGAAACTTGGGGGACTGAAACTGCAATTTTTGCAAAATTGATATGTTTTTCATCTGATTTTGATATTTTTGCATTTAAAACACATAAAACACTGATTTGTGATAATTTGATCATTTTGATGTGTTTCTGAGTGTTTTCAGATGATTTTGCAGTTTATATTGTACAAAAATGATGAGTATTTACACACTCATCAAGTTACGACGTAACTAATTAATAAATGTTACGCCGTAACTGGTATCCGAGCCTATAAATAGACGAAGTTTTCATCAGTTATAGGCATCTCTCCTTTCCTAAACCTTATAGGGTTTGGGGAGATCAAACACAGAAGAAGAATCATGGTTTAGGAGCATGAATAATGAAGTTCTCGTCTACGATTTCCGTTGTATTCGAGTTTGAATTCCTTTTATATTTTTCTAGGATTTATTCTATGAATTCATGTTATTAATTGAAGTTTGCATTTATGTTATTGATCTTCTCTTTATTTCTTTATAGACATTTACTAGTCTTATCATAGATCGCTAGTCTTGGTAATATTATAAGCTTGTTAGTATCTAAAGGGCTGGGAGAATTGACCAACTGACCTCAGTCTAATAGGTTGCGAAGTATGGAAGGAATTGGCCATAGTACAACCACTCTTCGTGTGCGAACTGACCAAATGATCACCTATCAAGTGGAGGTATTTAAGAGGCTAGGGGAAATCTAAGTTTCTAACGGCCGGGTTTTCATAGACTAGATCTAGTAGATTTGGCCCTTAATGACTGCTATTAGGTTGCCGAATGATCCCGGGTGACCTGTTCATCTTGGTGAGGAATCTAAGAACCATAGGCCATGACGAATTGACCAAAGGAGTCTGGCGATAATTAACCACTATATTAAACCTTCATATCGTGAATCAATTCGTATTTGCATTCTTTATTAAGCTTTGCTTTTTCTATCTCTTTATCCTAATTCTTGTATCTGTGTGACTGGAATAATTATAGCATATCAATGGATTATCAAAATCATATCATTTCTAATCATCTTAGTTCTTTCAAGGTTACAGCTATCTTGGGACGATACTCGGATTTACCTAAGGCTTTACTCCATCTGATCGGGTTCTCTGCCCGTTAGTATGTGTTTATCCTAAGTGTCTAAGTTTTATAAATATTAAAAGCAGGATGAAATAGCACATCACTCACCAAATACAACAACAACATCAAACATATAGTTTAACTCACTCTCATTAGTGACTATAACTAAACCATCCTCCAACTCATGATTTGGGACTCTGTAATACACCCCTTCAATCTCTGTTTCAATTTTTTCTTCAAGATACTGGGCAAACTCTATATAAGGCCTCTTTTTTATTGACATTGGACTGAAAACACCATGAACATAGGGCTGAATGGCTGAAATACCCATCCCAGTTTATAACTAACATGTGCTGAACTGTATGAGGTATCATTCTGAAACAAAGACCATACACTAAAATTAGGGCTTGCTGACTATATTATACATTTAGGATTAAACACAATTAACACATTCAAACATAATTACATACCTGAATTGTTACCACAAACATAAACAATTGAAAGGGGGCAACGCTGAGTTTTCAATTTTGTGGATTAGGGTTTGTGAGGGGAAAACGGGGTGCAAATGGTATTACTGATTTGGGGGGAAAACGTTTTATTTAGTTCTAATAGTTTCAAATGTTGGCAAAAAGGGCCCCTCAACTCATAAAACGGGATGGATTGAATTAATCAGGTAAAAAAGGATTAAGGGTGCCACGTGTCAAATTTGGTTAGAATAAGGGTAATTAAGAAACTTTTTGGTTTTAATAGGAAAATTAAGAGTTTATTGTCAAAATAGTAAAATGTGGTAAGTTCATGTATTTTTCAGACCATTAACCCTAAATATTAAAATGAAAACACAGGTTTTAACTGATGTTAATACCAAAATCTGTAACACCCCCAAAATCACAATGAAACAGCGGAACACTAATTGGGGTATTACTTAGAGGATCATAGTCACAAGTTATAGAAAACGGCTCTAAAGAGACGTTTTAATAAAAAGTAGTTACCATTTCATAAATCTCAGCGTATTAGAACACAAAAGGGAATACCACATGTTTTGAAGTTACACAAAAGATAATTTAAATATTTATGAAATGATAACTTTTATTGAAAACAACACCACTTCAAGTGTCCCACGACATCCGTTCCACGCCTTCATGAAATTCTAATTAGTACCTGAGATGAACATGCTTAAAAGTCAACAAAAGTTGAGTGATATTCATAGGTTTAAATAATAAGTTGAACACAAGTAAGAGATGATAATTGCTTCGAATACAATCACCATGGAAAACATAGATTATTATTATGCGCTAAGCTCATGACACCAAACTAACTGCATACACCTAATTACTGGTGTAAGTAATAATATTGCCCTCAGAGATGGAATTGCCAATTCCATAGTTAACCAAATATAGTGCGCCCCGGTTATTTCCGATAACCGAGTCGGGGTCGTTAATTCCCATAGTACTATCCACAATATTCGCGTTCACTAGCAAGTGATTAATGGTTCATGATGTAAGGGACTTATGGCAGGCAACTTAGGCTATAATAATAATGATCAGATAAGCATACAGTTTAAGAAAAGACTTGTGTTCTAGTTTATAGCATGTATCTCCCTCACGGGGTTTGAAAGAAATAAGTAAAGGCGAGGCTATGAACTCACCTTAGCAAATGGTATCCGAGTAGTGTAAGGTCAAGTAGTATGAGCACGAAGTACCGTCACGCGACCTATAATTTGCATGGCAAGTCTTAGTTTATTGTTTTTATTCATGACTTAGTGTATTTAAAACGGTTGAAGCATTCTCGAGAGTTTGTGTTTAATAACGATTATGTGGCAACGGTTAAGTTTAAATAAGTTTCGAAATGTTTATAAGTTTTTGGCTCTTGGAAAAGTGAATGGAATAGTTTACGAAGCATTCGTATAAGAGTTGGCTCGAGTATATATATTAAAGTGGAAATATTTATAAATCAACTTATATATATTTGATTTAGTTTTTGAAAAGTATATATATAAGTACAATATATATTTTATCTAAGTTACGGGAAAATATTATATTTAGAAAAGTATAATATTTTCTAAATGTGATTGTCAAATAGGAATATGTATCAATTTTTATTTATGTGATGAAGACTTGTAGAAAATATAAATTTATTATCTTTTAGAAGTTTTAGGATGGGAAGCGTTAAGTGTAGATCTTGGAGGGTCCAAAGTTGTAAAGATTTATATAAGTTTCAAATTTTATAAGGATTTTAAGAAAATGTGTTAAGTGGTTCAAAGTAGAGGGTTGAAATCGTAGATATTATTGCGAGTTTATAAAGCTTATAAAAGATTTTTAAGAAATATGACAAGAGGTGCGGAGTTGGGGGACTGGATTTGTCACGTTACAAAAGTTACAAATATAACCCAAAAAAAGAAAAGGGGTAACTGCCATGAGGCAGTTTCGAACCCACGACCTCCTCAGTCAATCACCCATGCTCCCACCAACTGAGCCAAAGGTCCTTTTGTGTTGGGTTTCTCCGCGTAGTTCTAATTAATGAGTATGTCGACTGTTTCATGTTTGCTATATAATCCTTCTCAGTAGCAAGTTTTGAAAGTGTTACTTTGTCAAATAGTGATAGTAAAAAAAAAGAATGGAAGAGCGCCACAAGTGGGTTTCGAACCATGGACCTCTCGCTCACAAGGCATCGTCCCAACCAGTGGACTAGTTCCACTTTTTGTGTTAGCTTCTCTTCACAGTGGGCTTAAATACATGCTTATGCTGCGTTTTCCTTTAGTAAATGTTTCACAGTAGGCATGCATGCGTGCGTTTGTGAATCGTTTTTGTTTCAGACTTGTCGGATGAAAACACAAGTCCAAGGTGAGCCTTTTAACATTAATCCAAAGGTGTGTTAATACTCAAGTTAGCTTTAAGTTTATAGTTACTTAGTTACTTGTTTTTAGTCCAAAGAAAACTCCCATTAAACCGTAAATGTGTGTGTGTGTGTCGAGTAAACAAATAAGCACTAGCTTATTTTCTTTCGAGATGTTCATAAATATTAAGCAAGTTTCAAGATCACCACACAAGCTCGAAACACAAGTTCCTACTCACATATTGTCGAGTAGTATACAAGAACATGTTTCATTTTTTTTTTATTTTCAAACTTGAACATATTAGTAGTATGTTGTGAAATACCAAATGTACATATGTAAGCTTATGCGTAAGTTTAGTTTAGGAAGGAGACCTTACAAAGATTTGAGTGAGGTTCGAACAAGAAGGAGACCAAGGACAATCTTTCTAACCCAAACTTGCTTCCAAGCCCCTAGCTTATTTCTAAGACTCTTCACCCAATCTTCCAAGACTAATCTTGAATACACTTAGAGGTTTTGGTGAGATTTTTGTAAGTGAAATATGTGATGAGCTAAGGCTCATGGGTTTTTAAGAAGCAAAGAGGAAGAAACCTTTGGTTAAAGACCAAGAGTTCATGTAAGCCTAGATACATGCAAAGTTGATTTCACTTGACTCTAGGTAGTATTAAGAGGAAACAATCAAATGGTTTTTGGTTTTAGATGGTATACGACAGTCACAAGGACAAGAGAAGGATTGAGGTGAGTTGTATGTGCATGGGAAAACATGCTTCCCAAAAGTCAACTATTATAGATACATGATGGATATTGTGTTTATTTCCTCTAACAAGGTTTCAAATTTAGTGCATTTACAAGTTTTTGTATGAGATGAGAATACTTTTGTGAGCCCATTCGGTTACAAGAAAAAGGGAAGGATAGGGTCTCAAATTTTTTTGTTACGTATATCGTGTCCCGTTTGAGCTTAAATGTGAGTCACGGTGTTCCGGTTTGAGGTTTTTGACCAACGTATAATATATAATTTAGCGTGTTTTTTTTTTTTTTTTTTTTATAAAGGTAACAAAAATATAAAAATAAAAATATTAATTCTAACTCGTAGAAATATTTATTTGACTTTAGCCATAATTAATTTAGTGTCGGTACGCGTGCGGCTCGTAAGACAAGAAAATTCCTTGTGAGACTGATTTCAGTTATCAGTAATTATCGGGCATGATTAAATAAGACTACTCGAAGTTGCATAAATTTTTATGCAATAAAATGAAACGTACATGCTAAGATGCTCAAATAAGTTTTGATAAACAATCTAGTTTATTAATACGAAGGTTGATGATAGTGAAATTTTACAGGTGGCTACAGTACCAACCCCTTAAGAGAATTCCGTCCGCGGAATTTTAGTTTACAGTGGTTGTCGGAGTTGAATTTGCAAAGAGATGTGGGTACTTAACACGCATGGTATCTTCGCGCTCCCACGTGTACTCTGGTCCTCTCTTGGAGTTCCATCTAACTTTGACGATAGGGATGCGACTTTGCTTAAGTCGCTTGACTTCCCTATCCATGATTTCAATTGGTTCTTCGACAAAGTTGAGCTTGTCATCGAGTTTAATCTCTTTTAGTGAGACGACAAGAGATTCATCCGACAAGCATTTCTTCAGATTTGAGACGTGAAAGGTAGGATGAACTCTACTAAGTTCTTCCGGGAGATCAAGTTTGTAAGCAACCGGGCCGATTCTTTCGAGAATCTTGAAAGGGCCAATGTATCGAGGGTGTAACTTTCCTCGTTTTCCGAATCGAACTTTTCCTTTCCAAGGTGATACTTTCAACATGACTCGATCACCAACTTGAAATTCCATGGGTTTCCTTCTAACATCAGCGTAACTCTTTTGTCGATCTCTAGCAGCTTGAAGCCGCTGACGAATTTGTACAATCTTTTCGGTTGTTTCTTGGACAAGCTCAGGTCCAGTGAGTTGGGCATCTCCAACCTCGGCCCAGCAAACAGGTGATCGACACTTTCGACCATAAAGTGCCTCGAATGGGGCTGCCTTGATGCTAGCGTGGTAACTATTGTTGTAAGAGAATTCTGCCAACGGTAAGTGTTTATCCCAACCTTTTCCAAAGTCGATCACGCAAGCTCGTAGCATGTCTTCCAAGGTTTGGATAGTCCTTTCGCTTTGGCCATCGGTTTGAGGGTGATATGCGGTACTCATATCCAAACGAGTACCTAAAGCCTTTTGAAGAGATTTCCAGAAGTGTGAAGTAAAACGACTGTCACGATCAGAAATGATGGAAATTGGTACTCCATGACGGGATACAATTTCCTTCAGGTATAGTTGAGCAAGGGTTTTCATTTTATCGTTCTCCTTGATGGGCAGGAAATGAGCGGATTTGGTAAGGCGATCAATGATGACCCAAATGGTGTCGTAACCTCTAGCAGTCTTTGGTAGTTTGGTTATGAAATCCATAGTGATTCTCTCCCACTTCCAAACCGGGAGTTCAGGTTGAGTTAACAATCCGGAAGGTTTTTGACATTCGGCTTTGACTCGAGAACAGGTGAGACATTTCCCAACGTACGTTGCAATTTCAGCTTTCATGTTTGGCCACCAATAAAGCTTCTTGAGATCTTGGTACATTTTGTCGGATCCCGGGTGAATGGAATATTTAGACTTGTGAGACTCATGCATAATGAGTTCCCGTATTCCTCCATAAAGTGGTATCCAACTTCTATCGCCAAAACATAAGGTTCCATCCGATCTTTGTGCAAAGCCGTTCTCGTTTTCCGGCATTCCAAAGATTCTTTCGTGGGGACGGTTTTCAGGTTTGAGAGCTTCAGCTTGAGCTTCAAGGATTTTTGATGGAAGGGGTGACTTAATTGTCATTCCCAAAGATCTTACTCGAAGAGGTTTAGGTCGATCCTTTCGACTAAGAGCATCAGCCACGACATTTGCCTTTCCAGGGTGATAACGGATTTCACAGTCGTAATCACTAAGCAATTCTAGCCATCGGCGTTGTCGCATGTTCAACTCCTTTTGATCGAGAATGTTTTGGAGACTTTTATGGTTGGTAAACACCGTACACTTGGTTCCATATAGGTAATGTCTCCATATTTTGAGAGCGAAAACCACGGCTCCCAATTCCAAGTCATGAGTAGTGTAGTTCTTTTCGTGAGTTTTGAGTTGTCGCGAAGCATAAGCGATCACCTTGTTTCTTTGCATCAGTACCGCACCTAACCCTAGGTGTGATGCATCACAGTAGACCACAAAATCTTCCACTCCATCGGGTAAGGCTAAGATAGGGGCTTCGCAAAGCTTTTGTTTCAAGAGTTGAAAGGCTAACTCTTGTTCCTCACCCCAGTCAAAATTCTTCTTTTTCTGGGTTAACTCCGTTAGAGGTTTAGCGATTTTCGAGAATCCTTCGATAAATCTTCGGTAATAACCCGCAAGACCTAAGAATTGGCGTATTTCGGTAGGGGTAGTAGGGGATGACCAATCTTTAACAGCTTCGATTTTTGAAGGATCAACATGAAGACCATTAATATCTATCACGTGACCAAGGAATTGAACTTTTTGAATCTAGAAGTCGCACTTTGAAAACTTAGCATACAGTTCTTCTTTCTTGAGTAGCTCTAAAATGGCTTTCAAGTGTTCCGCATGCTCTTCCTTGTTGCGGGAGTAAATGAGAATGTCATCAATGAACACAATCACAAATTTGTCCAAGTAAGGTTTACACACTCGGTTCATTAGGTCCATAAATACCGCCGGTGCGTTTGTCAAACCAAATGGCATCACTTGGAACTCATAGTGGCCATATCGTGTTCGGAAAGCAGTTTTTGGAATATCTCCTTCTCTAACTCTCAGTTGGTGATACCCAGATCTCAGATCAATCTTGGAGTAGACGCTTGACCCTTGCAGTTGGTCAAACAAATCATCAATCCTAGGCAATGGATAGCGATTTTTCACCGTTAGTTTGTTCAACTCTCGGTAATCGATACACATACGGAAAGATCCGTCATTCTTTTTGACAAATAAGACTGGAGCTCCCCAAGGCGAAGAACTCGGTCGAATGAATCCTTTTTCGGACAATTCTTGAAGTTGGTCGGACAATTCTTGTAGTTCAGAGGGTGCCAATCTATAAGGTGCTCGTGCCACGGGTGCCGCTCCCGGCATTAGCTCGATTTGAAATTCTACTTGCCGAATCGGGGGAAGACCAGGCAAGTCTTCAGGAAATACTTCGGGAAAATCCCTAGCCACGGGGACGTCTTTTAGTTGTTTCTCATCCGCCTTCTTCTTCTCCGTTACTTGTGCTAGAAAAATGTGGCATCCTTTTTCTATGTACTTTGCAGTTTTGACGCACGAGATGATATTCAATCGGGTTTTACTACGATCACCCCGAATGATTAGAGTTTTTCCATTGAGAGGAAGGTGAACGACTTTCTCGTCACAGATGATTCTTGCACGGTTCTTGGATAGCCAATCCATGCCAATGACAGCATCGAAGCTACCAAGTTGGATAGGCATAAGGTCTATATCGAATGGGTGGTTTGATAAGGATAGGTTGCAACCTCGAAGGATAGTGTTAGTTCCTACTATTTTTCCATCGGCTAGCTCTACTTCATATGTGGTATCTAGGACGGTTGGGGTGACTTTTAGTAAAGGTGCAAACTTAGAAGACACAAAGCTTTTGTCGGCTCCAGAATCAAATAACACCTTAGCTAAATGATGATTGAGTGAAAACGTACCCGTAACGACGTCCGGGTTTTCTTGTGCATCTCCATCTCCTAGCACATAAGATCTTGCTCTAGCAGGGTTATTGTTGTTATTGTTGTTGTTGTTGTTGTTGTTCCCGTACAGTTTTGGGCACCTACTCTTGACATGCCCAGCTTCTCCACATCCAAAGCAAGTTATCCCCATGGGTTGGAGGTTACTTCCCGTAGCAGGGCTTCGACAATCCTTGTGGGTATGGCCCACCTTGTTACACTTCCCACACTTAATAGTACAACGTCCCACATGATGTAGGTTGCATCGAGTGCACAAAGGGTGTGGTCCAGCATAGCCTCTTCCATTGGCGGGTGTAGCGGCATAAGCCCTCACAACTTCTTGTCTACGGTTTTGTTGATTGTGGTGGTTGTTTCGGTTTTAGTGATATGGGTTGGGATTGTTGTTGCGGTGTTAATTGTGATTGTTGCGGCCTTGGTTGTTGTTGTTTCGGTTATTGTTGTGATGGAAAGAGTTGTTGTTGTAGTTGTTTGAAGTGTTGCCTCGACGGTCATCAAACTTCCTTTTGTTGTCGTTATTGCCTTGCACGGATCCATGTTTCAGGACTTGATCCATGAGTTGGTAGGAAATTGTGATCACTTCTTCCACGGTTTTGGGTTTTGATGCAGTAACATTGCCCTCAATGCTTCGGGGTAATCCCCCAATGAGATTTTCCAGCAACTTAGCTTCATCAGTAATCATGGAAGGGCATAGAGCTTTCAATTCTTGGAAACGCTTGAAGTAGGTTTTGAGATCATTGCCTTTAGTAGTCAGATGATAGAATTCATCTTCAAGTTTCTTGATCTCGGTCCTTGGACAGTATTGCTTCATCAACAATTGCTTTAGTTCAGTCCAAGGGGTTTTGTAGGCTTCTTCCATGCCAATAGGTTGGGCATGAGCCTTCCACCAAGACAATGCATCTTCTAGCAGAGTACCAGTAGCAAATTTCACCTTGCAATCTTCCGAGCAATCACTTAAAAGAAATACAGTTTCAGATCTATCGATCCAATGAATAAGGCCAACTGCGCCTTCAGTTCCTTTGAAGAAAGTGGGTTTGCAATTCATGAATTCTTTGTATCCACATTTGCGATTTGCCACGGCTTCATTCTGGTTGGCTTGATTTGGAGCTTCATTTGCTCGAGCTGCTCCAGCAGGTCTTGCAGCAAAAGCAGCACCGATTTCATTAGTAACTAGCCTCCGAATTGCTTCAGGGGTCATCTCGGGAGTTTCAGTAGAGGTAGAGGTAGTTCTTGTTCTTGCCATTTTTCTAAAGACATACACTCAAATTTTAGAATCATTCAACATAATTGTGAATTATTATAAAAATGATTTCATAATAGTCAAGATCATCACATTATATCAATAGAGTATAATCATCATGAGAAGAATCATAACATGTCAGAACCACACAAAAGAATATATATATAAATGATCACTTCGATTCATACACTGATAAATAAGAAAGATCATCATACATGAGAACATCAAGAAACGACAACCATAATGTCATAGGTCTATCATCCATACATAGTGATACAAAACCATACAATGTCGCATAAATAGCTTGTTCGATAGTTTACAAAACATGCGAATACAATGCCTTTATTAGTGCCACATGCGGCAGGCTAAGGTACCAGAAAACTAAATAGATGAATCACCACTCTAGAGGCTGTCAGGTGTGCTCCTCAATCGGCGTCGTAGGTCATGGACTAGCTCTGCCAGCTCATCCACCTCTCTATCTCGTGCCTCCAATCTCTGCTCCAAAGCAGTAGCACGAGTCTCCATGATAGTCATCCTCTCTGACTGTCGTCGCACAACCCCCTCCAACATCTCAGCTCTGTCCAGTAGTCCTAATCTATCTGACTTCATCCTCCTCTCTAACACTGTAACTGCTCCACTAGCTCTCTCACTCTGGGAACCAATCCTCTCAAGCTCTCTCTCCATCGTACTCCTCCCTTTAAGGAGCTCTCCAACCTCATCTTCGATGTTCTCGATACGTACCAACGGAACCTCATCAACGAATGCCACAACATCCTCGAGCTGATCCTCAAATCGTAGAACTCGGGCAGCTATCAATGGAATAGTATGATGAAGGGGTTCTCCCGTAACCGGAAGAGTCTCAGCGGCAGCAAAACGATGCTCCCCAAGCTCCACAGCGCTAGGTGCACCCTCCTCCGACCTCCATCGACTAATGAGTGGCATCATGTATGACCAACGTCTAGCATCGACCCTCCTACGGGCTCTCGGCTCAGAAGTACCAAACATAGCCTGGTAATATGGGTCTGAATGTGTGGGTGAGAGGCGGGCTCTCTTCCCAAGAGATGTCACTGGCTCAGTGTGCGTCACCAAGGGTGATGGTGCACGGGATGAGGATGAAACCGGTACAGTGGTGGTCTGGTAAATGAATGTGGTAGGTGGTGGTAGTGGTGAAACAGGTACGAGTGGTGGTGCAGGTGTAGCTGATGGTGGAAAAGCAGAGGATGATGGTATGTCAGATGGTGGAATAAAAGTGATGGGTGCCTTTACTCGTTTCCGAGCAGTATGTATGAAGGTAGCACCCTTCTTTCGGTAGCGAAATGGCTGGCCAAACGGCGCGGGCTCGTAGGGTTTGAGAACCCTAGCTCGCCTTCGCCTTCGGCGGATAGGCAATGGTGATGGGCAAGAGACAGAAGATACGGAATCAGTGGATGAGTGTGTCTGGGACATAACATCAGAGGGTGATAGCCACTGTTGTGACTCCAAATATTTGTCATAAGTGAGGGGACCAAAGACGGGCAAACGCTCAGGTATGGTCAAAGCAAGTGGGGTGACAGCGACTTCACCCTCCTTGAAGGGCTCAGTCTCAGCGGACATAGGTGCAACGAGAGCCGGAGTAGAGTCAGAAGACATAGCATCCTCCATCTCGGTGTCGGATGTCAGGTCGATAGGGTGAGTAGCGGACGACATAGTACTGTAACAACCCAAAAGAAAATATGTACTCATAAGTAAATAAAGTCATGCAGTAAATAAGATTTAGTTAGTCGCGCATAATCTGCCACGCAAATCTAAATGCCTAACCAAATGAAAGCTATCATCATAAGTTTTTATCATGCAAAATTTTGCTAGTCATGTAGTATCTACTAAGTGAATCTCCTGCATGTTATCGGTACGAAGTAGGCGCGGAGGACGTGAAGTGGTGGTGTAAAACGGTCCGTTTGAAAACGTAGTTATAGTCCAATTTGTTTTTGAAAATACAAGTTGGTTCTCTATAACCTAGGCTCTGATGCCAATCTGTAACACCCCCAAAATCACAATGTGACAGCGGAAGACTAATTGGGGTATTACTTAGATGATCATAGTCACAAGTTATAGAAAACGGCTCTAAAGAGACGTTTTAATAAAAAGTAGTTACCATTTCATAAATCTCAGCGTATTAGAACACAAAAGGGAATACCACATGTTTTGAAGTTACACAAAAGATAATTTAAATATTTATGAAATGATAACTTTTATTGAAAACAACACCACTTCAAGTGTCCCACGACATCCGTTCCACGCCTTCATGAAATTCTAATTAGTACCTGAGATGAACATGCTTAAAAGTCAACAAAAGTTGAGTGATATTCATAGGTTTAAATAATAAGTTGAACACAAGTAAGAGATGATAATTGCTTCGAATACAATCACCATGGAAAACATAGATTATTATTATGCGCTAAGCTCATGACACCAAACTAACTGCATACACCTAATTACTGGTGTAAGTAATAATATTGCCCTCAGAGATGGAATTGCCAATTCCATAGTTAACCAAATATAGTGCGCCCCGGTTATTTCCGATAACCGAGTCGGGGTCGTTAATTCCCATAGTACTATCCACAATATTCGCGTTCACTAGCAAGTGATTAATGGTTCATGATGTAAGGGACTTATGGCAGGCAACTTAGGCTATAATAATAATGATCAGATAAGCATACAGTTTAAGAAAAGACTTGTGTTCTAGTTTATAGCATGTATCTCCCTCACGGGGTTTGAAAGAAATAAGTAAAGGCGAGGCTATGAACTCACCTTAGCAAATGGTATCCGAGTAGTGTAAGGTCAAGTAGTATGAGCACGAAGTACCGTCACGCGACCTATAATTTGCATGGCAAGTCTTAGTTTATTGTTTTTATTCATGACTTAGTGTATTTAAAACGGTTGAAGCATTCTCGAGAGTTTGTGTTTAATAACGATTATGTGGCAACGGTTAAGTTTAAATAAGTTTCGAAATGTTTATAAGTTTTTGGCTCTTGGAAAAGTGAATGGAATAGTTTACGAAGCATTCGTATAAGAGTTGGCTCGAGTATATATATTAAAGTGGAAATATTTATAAATCAACTTATATATATTTGATTTAGTTTTTGAAAAGTATATATATAAGTACAATATATATTTTATCTAAGTTACGGGAAAATATTATATTTAGAAAAGTATAATATTTTCTAAATGTGATTGTCAAATAGGAATATGTATCAATTTTTATTTATGTGATGAAGACTTGTAGAAAATATAAATTTATTATCTTTTAGAAGTTTTAGGATGGGAAGCGTTAAGTGTAGATCTTGGAGGGTCCAAAGTTGTAAAGATTTATATAAGTTTCAAATTTTATAAGGATTTTAAGAAAATGTGTTAAGTGGTTCAAAGTAGAGGGTTGAAATCGTAGATATTATTGCGAGTTTATAAAGCTTATAAAAGATTTTTAAGAAATATGACAAGAGGTGCGGAGTTGGGGGACTGGATTTGTCACGTTACAAAAGTTACAAATATAACCCAAAAAAAGAAAAGGGGTAACTGCCATGAGGCAGTTTCGAACCCACGACCTCCTCAGTCAATCACCCATGCTCCCACCAACTGAGCCAAAGGTCCTTTTGTGTTGGGTTTCTCCGCGTAGTTCTAATTAATGAGTATGTCGACTGTTTCATGTTTGCTATATAATCCTTCTCAGTAGCAAGTTTTGAAAGTGTTACTTTGTCAAATAGTGATAGTAAAAAAAAAGAATGGAAGAGCGCCACAAGTGGGTTTCGAACCATGGACCTCTCGCTCACAAGGCATCGTCCCAACCAGTGGACTAGTTCCACTTTTTGTGTTAGCTTCTCTTCACAGTGGGCTTAAATACATGCTTATGCTGCGTTTTCCTTTAGTAAATGTTTCACAGTAGGCATGCATGCGTGCGTTTGTGAATCGTTTTTGTTTCAGACTTGTCGGATGAAAACACAAGTCCAAGGTGAGCCTTTTAACATTAATCCAAAGGTGTGTTAATACTCAAGTTAGCTTTAAGTTTATAGTTACTTAGTTACTTGTTTTTAGTCCAAAGAAAACTCCCATTAAACCGTAAATGTGTGTGTGTGTGTCGAGTAAACAAATAAGCACTAGCTTATTTTCTTTCGAGATGTTCATAAATATTAAGCAAGTTTCAAGATCACCACACAAGCTCGAAACACAAGTTCCTACTCACATATTGTCGAGTAGTATACAAGAACATGTTTCATTTTTTTTTTATTTTCAAACTTGAACATATTAGTAGTATGTTGTGAAATACCAAATGTACATATGTAAGCTTATGCGTAAGTTTAGTTTAGGAAGGAGACCTTACAAAGATTTGAGTGAGGTTCGAACAAGAAGGAGACCAAGGACAATCTTTCTAACCCAAACTTGCTTCCAAGCCCCTAGCTTATTTCTAAGACTCTTCACCCAATCTTCCAAGACTAATCTTGAATACACTTAGAGGTTTTGGTGAGATTTTTGTAAGTGAAATATGTGATGAGCTAAGGCTCATGGGTTTTTAAGAAGCAAAGAGGAAGAAACCTTTGGTTAAAGACCAAGAGTTCATGTAAGCCTAGATACATGCAAAGTTGATTTCACTTGACTCTAGGTAGTATTAAGAGGAAACAATCAAATGGTTTTTGGTTTTAGATGGTATACGACAGTCACAAGGACAAGAGAAGGATTGAGGTGAGTTGTATGTGCATGGGAAAACATGCTTCCCAAAAGTCAACTATTATGGATACATGGTGGATATTGTGTTTATTTTCTCTAACAAGGTTTCAAATTTAGTGCATTAACAAGTTTTTGTATGAGATGAGAATACTTTTTGTGAGTCCATTCGGTTACAAGAAAAAGGGGAGGATAGGGTCTCAAATCTTTCGTTACGTATATCGTGTCCCGTTTGAGCTTAAATGTGAGTCACGGTGTTCCGGTTCGAGGTTTTTGACCAACGTATAATATATAATTTAGCGTGTTTTTATAAAGGTAACAAAAATATAAAGTAAAAATATTAATTCTAACTCGTAGAAATATTTATTTGACTTTAGCCATAATTAATTTAGTGTCGGTACGCGTGCGGCTCGTAAGACAAGAAAATTTCTTGTGAGACTGATTTCAGTTATCAGTAAATATCAGGCATGATTAGATGAGACTACTCGGAGTTGCATAAATTTTTATGCAATAAAATGAAGCGTACATGCTAAAATGCTCAATTAAGTTTGATAAACAATCTAGTTTATTAATACGAAGGTTGATGATAGTGAAATTTTACAGGTGGCTACAGTACCAACCCCTTAAGAGAATTCCGTCCGCGGAATTTTAGTTTACAGTGGTCGTCGGAGTTGAATTTGCAAAGAGATGTGGGTACTTTACACGCATGGTGTCTTCGCGCTCCCACGTGTACTCTGGTCCTCTCTTGGAGTTCCATCTAACTTTGACGATAGGGATGCGACTTTGCTTAAGTCGCTTGACTTCCCTATCCATGATTTCAATCGGTTCTTCGACAAAGTTGAGCTTGTCATCGAGTTTAATCTCTTTTAGTGAGACGACAAGAGATTCATCCGACAAACATTTCTTCAGATTTGAGACGTGAAAGGTAGGATGAACTCTACTAAGTTCTTCCGGGAGGTCAAGTTTGTAAGCAACCGGGCCGATTCTTTCGAGAATCTTGAAAGGGCCAATGTATCGAGGGTGTAACTTTCCTCGTTTTCCGAATCGAACTTTTCCTTTCCAAGGTGATACTTTCAACATGACTCGATCACCAACTTGAAATTCCATGGGTTTCCTTCTAACATCAGCGTAACTCTTTTGTCGATCTCTAGCAGCTTGAAGTCGTTGACGAATTTGTACAATCTTTTCGGTTGTTTCTTGTACAAGCTCAGGTCCAGTGAGTTGGGCATCTCCAACCTCGGCCCAGCAAACAGGTGATCGACACTTTCGACCATAAAGTGCCTCGAACGGGGCTGCCTTGATGCTAGCGTGGTAACTATTGTTGTAGGAGAATTCTGCCAACGGTAAGTGTTTATCCCAACCTTTTCCAAAGTCGATCACGCAAGCTCGAAGCATGTCTTCCAAGGTTTGGATAGTCCTTTCGCTTTGGCCATCGGTTTGAGGGTGATATGCGGTACTCATATCCAAACGAGTACCTAAGGCCTTTTGGAGAGATTTCCAGAAGTGTGAAGTAAAACGACTGTCACGATCAGAAATGATGGAAATTGGTACTCCATGACGGGATACAATTTCTTTCAGGTACAGTTGAGCAAGGGTTTCCATTTCATCATTCTCCTTGATGGGCAGGAAATGAGCGGATTTGGTAAGGCGATCAATGATGACCCAAATGGTGTCGTAACCTCTAGCAGTCTTTGGTAGTTTGGTTATGAAATCCATAGTGATTCTCTCCCACTTCCAAACTGGAAGTTCAGGTTGAGTTAACAATCTGGAAGGTTTTTGACATTCGGCTTTGACTCGAGAACAGGTGAGACATTTCCCAACGTACGTTGCAATTTCAGCTTTCATGTTTGGCCACCAATAAAGCTTCTTGAGATCTTGGTACATTTTGTCGGATCCCGGGTGAATGGAATATTTAGACTTGTGAGACTCATGCATAATGAGTTCCCGTATTCCTCCATAAAGTGGTATCCAACTTCTATCGCCAAAACATAAAGTTCCATCCGATCTTTGTGCAAAACCGTTCTCGTTTTCCGGCATTCCAAAGATTCTTTCATGGGGACGGTTTTCAGGTTTGAGAGCTTCAGCTTGAGCTTCAAGGATTTTTGATGGAAGGGGTGACTTAATTGTCATTCCCAAGGATCTTACTCGAAGAGGTTTAGGTCGATCCTTTCGACTAAGAGCATCAGCCACGACATTTGCTTTTCCAGGGTGATAATGGATTTCACAGTCGTAATCACTAAGCAATTCTAGCCATCGGCGTTGTCGCATGTTCAACTCCTTTTGATCGAGAATGTGTTGGAGACTTTTATGGTCGGTAAACACCGTACACTTGGTTCCATATAGGTAATGTCTCCATATTTTGAGAGCGAAAACCACGGCTCCCAATTCCAAGTCATGAGTAGTGTAGTTCTTTTCGTGAGTTTTGAGTTGTCGCGAAGCATAAGCGATCACCTTGTTTCTTTGCATCAGTACCGCACCTAACCCTAGGTGTGATGCATCACAGTAGACCACAAAATCTTCCACTCCATCAGGTAAGGCTAAGATAGGGGCTTCGCAAAGCTTTTGTTTCAAAAGTTGAAAGGCTAACTCTTGTTCCTCACCCCAGTCAAAATTCTTCTTTTTCTGGGTTAACTCCGTTAGAGGTTTAGCGATTTTTCGAGAATCCTTCGATAAATCTTCGGTAGTAACCCGCAAGACCTAAGAATTGGCATATTTCAGTAGGAGTAGTAGGGGATGACCAATCTTTGACAGCTTCGATTTTTGAAGGATCAACATGAAGACCATTACTATCTATCACGTGACCAAGGAATTGAACTTTTTGAATCCAGAAGTCGCACTTTGAAAACTTAGCATACAGTTCTTCTTTCTTGAGTAACTCTAAAATGGCTTTCAAGTGTTCCGCATGCTCTTCCTTGTTGCGGGAGTAAATGAGAATGTCATCAATGAACACAATCACAAATTTGTCCAAGTAAGGTTTACACACTCGGTTCATCAGGTCCATAAATACCGCCGGTGCGTTTGTCAAACCAAATGGCATCACTTGGAACTCATAGTGGCCATATCGTGTTCGGAAAGCAGTTTTTGGAATATCTCCTTCTCTAACTCTCAGTTGGTGATACCCAGATCTCAGATCAATCTTGGAGTAGACGCTTGATCCTTGCAGTTGATCAAACAAATCATCAATTCTAGGCAATGGATATCGGTTCTTCACCGTTAGCTTGTTCAGCTCACGGTAATCGATACACATACGAAAAGATCCGTCCTTCTTTTTGACAAATAAGACCGGAGCTCCCCAAGGCGAAGAACTCGGTCGAATGAATCCTTTTTCGGACAATTCTTGAAGTTGGTCGGACAATTCTTGTAGTTCAGAGGGTGCCAATCTATAAGGTGCTCGTGCCACGGGTGCCGCTCCCGGCATTAGTTCGATTTGAAATTCTACTTGCCGGATCGGAGGAAGACCAGGCAAGTCTTCAGGAAATACTTCGGGAAAATCCCTAGCCACGGGGACGTCTTTTAGTTGTTTCTCATCCGCTTTCTTCTTCTCCGTTACTTGTGCTAGAAAAATGTGGCATCCTTTTTCTATGTACTTTGCAGTTTTGACGCACGAGATGATATTCAATCGGGTTTTACTACGATCACCCCGAATGATTAGAGTTTTGCCATTGAGAGGAAGGTGAACGACTTTCTCGTCACAGATGATTCTTGCACGATTCTTGGATAGCCAATCCATGCCAATGACAGCATCGAAGCTACCAAGTTGGATAGGCATAAGGTCTATATCGAACGGGTGGTTTGATAAAGATAGGTTGCAACCTCGAAGGATAGTGTTAGTTCCTACTATTTTTCCATCGGCTAGCTCTACTTCATATGTGGTATCTAGGACGGTTGGGGTGATTTTTAGTAAGGGTGCAAACTTAGAAGACACAAAGCTTTTGTCGGCTCCAGAATCAAATAACACCTTAGCTAAATGATGATTGAGTGAAAACGTACCCGTAACGACGTCCGGGTTTTCTTGTGCATCTCCATCTCCTAGCACATAAGATCTTGCTCTAGCAGGGTTATTGTTGTTATTGTTGTTGTTGTTGTTGTTCCCGTACAGTTTTGGACACCTACTCTTGACATGCCCAGCTTCTCCACATCCAAAGCAAGTTATCCCCATGGGTTGGAGGTTACTTCCAGTAGCAGGGCTTCGGCAATCCTTGTGGGTATGGCCCACTTTGTTACACTTCCCACACTTAATAGTACAACGTCCCACATGATGCAGGTTGCATCGAGTGCACAAAGGGTGTGGTCCAGCATAGCCTCTTCCATTGGCGGGTGTAGCGGCATAAGCCCTCACAACTTCTTGTCTACGGTTTTGTTGGTTGTGGTGGTTGTTTCGGTTTTGGTGATATGGGTTGGGGTTGTTGTTTCGGTGTTGATTGTGATTGTTGCGGCCTTGGTTGTTGTTGTTGCGGTTATTGTTGTGAATGAAAGAGTTGTGGTTGAAGTTGTTCGAAGTGTTGCCTCGACGGTCATCAAACTTCCTTTTGTTGTCGTTGCTGCCTTGCACGGATCCATGTTTCAGGACTTGATCCATGAGTTGGTAGGAAATCGTGATCACTTCTTCCACGGTTTTGGGTTTTGATGCAGTAACATTGCCCTCAATGCTTCGGGGTAATCCCCCAATGAGATTTTCCAGCAACTTAACTTCATCAGTAATCATGGAAGGGCATAGAGCTTTCAATTCTTGGAAACGCTTGAAGTAGGTTTTGAGATCATTGCCTTTAGTAGTCAGATGATAGAATTCATCTTCAAGTTTCTTGATCTCGGTCCTTGGACAGTATTGCTTCATCAACAATTGCTTTAGTTCGGTCCAAGTGGTTTTGTAGGCTTCTTCCATGCCAATAGGTTGGGCATGAGCCTTCCACCAAGACAATGCATCTTCTAGTAGAGTACCAGTAGCAAATTTCACCTTGCAATCTTCTGAGCAATCACTTAAAAGAAATACAGTTTCAGATCTTTCGATCCAATGAATAAGTCCAACTGCGCCTTCAGTTCCTTTGAAGAAAGTGGGTTTGCAATTCATGAACTCTTTGTATCCACATTTGCGATTTGCCACAGCTTCATTCTGGTTGGCTTGATTTGGAGCTTCATTTGCTCGAGCTGCTCCAGCAGGTCTTGCAGCAAAAGCAGCACCGATTTCATTAGTAACTAGCCTCCGAATTGCTTCAGGGGTCATCTCGGGAGTTTCAGTAGAGGTAGAGGTAGTTCTTGTTCTTGCCATTTTTCTAAAGATATACACTCAAATTTTAGAATCATTCAACATAATTGTGAATTATTATAAAAAAAATTTCATAATAGTCAAGATCATCACATTATATCAATAGAGTATAATCATCATAAGAAGAATCGTAACATGTCAGAACCACACAAGAGAATATATATATAAATGATCACTTCGATTCATACACTGATAAATAAGAAAGATCATCATACATGAGAACATCAAGAAATAACAACCATAGTGCCATATGTCTATCATCCATACATAGTGATACAAAACCATACAATGTCGCATAAATAGCTTGTTCGATAGTTTACAAAACATGCGAATACAAGGCCTTTATTAGTGCCACATGCGGCAGGCTAAAGTACCAGAAAACTAAATAGATGAATCACCAATCTAGAGGCTGTCAGGTGTGCTCCTCAAACGGCGTCGTAGGTCATGGACTAGCTCTGCCAGCTCATCCACCTCTCTATCTCGTGCCTCCAATCTCTGCTCCAAAGCAGTAGCACGCGTCTCCATGATAGTCATCCTCTCTGACTGTCGTCGCACAACCCCCTCCAACATCTCGGCTCTGTCCAGCAGTCCTAATCTATCTGACTCCATCCTCCTCTCTAACACTGTAACTGCTCCACTAGCTCTCTCACTCTGGGAACCAATCCTCTCAAGCTCTCTCTCCATCGTACTCCTCCCTTTAAGGAGCTCTCCAACCTCATCTTCGATGTTCTCGATACGTACTAACGGAACCTCATCAACAAATGCCACAACATCCTCGAGCTGATCCTCAAATCGTAGAACTCGGGCAGCTATCAATGGAATAGTATGATGAAGGGGTTCTCCCGTAACCGGAAGAGTCTCAGCAGCAGCAAAACGATGCTCCCCAAGCTCCACAGCGCTAGGTGCACCCTCCTCCGACCTCCATCGACTAATGAGCGGCATCATGTATGACCAACGTCTAGCATCGACCCTCCTACGGGCTCTCGGCTCAGAAGTACCAAACATAGCCTGGTAATATGGGTCTGAATGTGTGGGTGAGAGGCGGGCTCTCTTCCCAAGAGATGTCACTGGCTCAGTGTGCGTCACCAAGGGTGATGGTGCACGGGATGAGGATGAAACCGGTACAGTGGTGGTCTGGTAAATGAATGTGGTAGGTGGAGGTAGTGGTGAAACAGGTACGAGTGGTGGTGCAGGTGTAGCTGATGGTGGAAAAGCAGAGGACGATGGTATGTCAGATGGTGGAACAAAAGTGGTGGGTGCCTTTACTCGTTTCCGAGCAGTATGTATGAAGGTAGCACCCTTCTTTCGGTAGCGGAATGGCTGGCCAAATGGCGCGGGCTCGTAGGGTTTGAGAACCCTAGCTCGCCTTCGCCTTCGGCGGATAGGCAATGGTGATGGACAAGAGACAGAAGATACGGAATCAGTGGATGAGTGTGTCTGGGACATAACATCAGAGGGTGATAGCCACTGTTGTGACTCCAAATATTTGTCATAAGTGAGGGGACCAAAGACAGGCAAACGCTCAGGTATGGTCAAAGCAAGTGGGGTGGCAGCGACTTCACCCTCCTCGAAGGGCTCAGTCTCATCGGACATAGGTGCAACGAGAGCCGGAGTAGAGTCAGAAGACATAGCATCCTCCATCTCGGTGTCGGATGTCAGGTCGATAGGGTGAGTAGCGGACGACATAGTACTGTAACAACCCAAAAGAAAATATGTATTCATAAGTAAATAAAGCCATGCAGTAAATAAGATTTAGTTAGTCGCGCATAATCTGCCACGCAAATCTAAATGCCTAACCAAATGAAAGCTATCATCATAAGTTTATCATGCAAAGTTTTACTAGTCATGTAGTATCTACTAAGTGAACCTCCTACATGTTATCGGTACGAAGTAGGCGCGGAGGACATGAAGTGGTGGTGTAAAACGGTCCATTTGAAAACGTGGTTATAGTCCAATTCGTTTTGAAAATACAAGTTGGTTCTCTATAACCTGGCTCTGATACCAATCTGTAACACCCCCAAAATCACAATGTGACAGCGGAAGACTAATTGGGGTATTACTTAGAGGATCATAGTCACAAGTTATAGAAAACGGCTCTAAAGAGGCGTTTTAATAAAAAGTAGTTACCATTTCATAAATCTCAGCGTTTAGAAACACAAAAAGGGAATACCACATGTTTTGGAGTTACACAAAAGATAGTTTAAATATTTATGAAATGATAACTTTAATTGAAAACGACACCACTTCGAGTGTCCCACGACATCCGCTCCACGCCTTCATGAAATTCTAATTAGTACCTGAGATGAACATGCTTAAAAGTCAACAAAAGTTGAGTGATATTCATAGGTTTAAATAATAAGTTGAACACAAGTAAGAGATGATAATTGCTTCGAATACAATCACCATGGAAAACATAGATTATTATTATGCGCTAAGCTCATGACACCAAACTAACTGCATACACCTAATTACTGGCATAAGTAATAATATTGCCCTCAGAGATGGAATTGCCAATTCCATAGTTAACCAAATATAGTGCGCCCCGGTTATTTCCGATAACCGAGTCGGGGTCGTTAATTCCCATAGTACTATCCACAATATTCGCGTTCACTAGCAAGTGATTAATGGTTCATGATGTAAGGGACTTATGGCAGGCAACTTAGGCTATAATAATAATGATCAGATAAGCATACAGTTTAAGAAAAGACTTGTGTTCTAGTTTATAGCATGCATCTCCCTCGCGGGGTTTGAAAGAAATAAGTAAAGGCGAGGCTATGAACTCACCTTAGCAAGTGGTATCCGAGTAGTGTAAGGTCAAGTAGTATGAGCACGAAGTACCGTCACGCGACCTATAATTAGCATGGCAAGTCTTAGTTTATTGTTTTTATCCACGGTTTAATGTATTGAAAACGGTTGAAGTATTTTCAAGAGTTTGCGTTTAATTATGCTTATGTGGCAACGGTTAAGTTTAAATAAGTTTCGAAATGCTTATAAGTCTTTGGCTCTTAGAAAAGTGAATGGAATAGTTTACGAAGCATTCGTATAAAAATTTGGCTCGAGTATATTTATTAAAGCGGAAACGATTACAAATCGACTTTATATTTATTTGATTTTTGCTTAGTTTTGAAAAGTATATATATAAGTACAATATATATTTTATCTAAGTTGCGGGAAAATATTATATTTAGAAAAGTATAATATTTTCTAGTTTATACAAATGTGGTTGTCAAAATAGAAATATGTACCAATTTTTATTTATGTGACAAAGTCTTGTAGAAAATATAAATTTATTATCTCTTAGAAGTCTTAGGATGGGGAGCGTTAAGTGTAGATCTTGGAGGGTCCAAAGTTGTAAAGGTTTATGTAAGTTTCAAATTTTATAAGTATTTTAAGAAAATGTGTTAAATGGTTCAAAGTAGGGGGTTGAAATCGTAGATATAAATATTAGTGTACAAGGTTTATAAGAGGTCTTGAGCAATATGAGAAATGGGGCGAAGTTTGGGGACTAGTTGTGTTAAGATACCAAAGTTACAAGTATAACTCAAAAAAAGAAAAGGGGCAACTGCCATGGGGCAGTTTCGAACCCACGACCTCCTCAGTCAGGAGACCACGCTCCCACCAACTGAGCTAGGGACTTTTTGTGTTAGGATTTACAGTGTTATACTAGTTAATGACCTTGTCGACTGTTCCATGTTTGTTTTGCATTTCTTTCACAGTAGCATGTGTCGACTTTTTCATGCAATGCATGGCTTCTCTTTTTGTTTGGTGATTTTTAAACAAACATGTTTGAAACTTATGCATGCATATACATTGCTTTTTCTCTTGTTCGTTGGTTTTTAAACAAAGATGTCGAGTGTACCAAGGGTACAATATAAGCCTTACATTTGCGTTTATTAGTTAGTTTCCGAAATGGGTTGTCAACAAAACGGGTTTCTACCCACCCAAGGTTACTAGTTTGATCCGAAGTGTTGTTGGTTTCGAAATATAGTTGGTTCGACAACGTAGCTAGTTATAATAAGGTTGTGTACAAGTGCCGTGAAAATGCATCGATATGTTATCAAATGGTTAATAAATCATGTCGTCCTATATACGAAAGAAAAAGAAAAGAGGAAGGGACTTACGACACCAAGAATGGTGGTGGAGAGTACGTGTAGGCGAGAATGGTACCCAAAAGAACCCGATATGTTTTCCAAAGTAAACCCGACTATCTTGCTTCTAAACCCTTATGCTCGTTACCTTAGTTTTTCCTTTGAGTGTTTGGAAGTTTTAATGAGGGTGTGGAAGGGTAAGAGTGTCGACTTGAGCTAGAGTAAGCCAAGGGAAAACCAAACTTCAAATTGTTATACCTTGCATACACTTAGAGGTTTTGAATGAAATTTTTTTGTAAGTGAAATATGAAATGAGCTAAGGCTCGTTGGTTTTTAAGAAGCAAAGAGGATGAAACTTTTGGTTAAAGACCAAGAGTCTTTGTTGAGCTTGGATACATGCAACCCTTGATTTTACTACAACCTAGGAAACAAGCACATGGTCTTTGGCTTCTTCTTGGGTGTATTCGGCTGATGCAAGGACAAAAGGGACAAGAAATGAGTTGTGTGCCTAGGGAACTTGTTTGTTTAAGTTTCAAAGTCAACTATTATGGATACATGGTGGATATTGTGTTTATTTTCTCTAACAAGGTTTCAAATTTAGTGCATTAACAAGTTTTTGTATGAGATGAGAATACTTTTTGTGAGTCCATTCGGTTACAAGAAAAAGGGGAGGATAGGGTCTCAAATCTTTCGTTACGTATATCGTGTCCCGTTTGAGCTTAAATGTGAGTCACGGTGTTCCGGTTCGAGGTTTTTGACCAACGTATAATATATAATTTAGCGTGTTTTTATAAAGGTAACAAAAATATAAAGTAAAAATATTAATTCTAACTCGTAAAAATATTTATTTGACTTTAGCCATAATTAATTTAGTGTCGGTACGCGTGCGGCTCGTAAGACAAGAAAATTTCTTGTGAGACTGATTTCAGTTATCAGTAAATATCGGGCATGATTAGATGAGACTACTCGGAGTTGCATAAATTTTTATGCAATAAAATGAAGCGTACATGCTAAAATGCTCAATTAAGTTTTGATAAACAATCTAGTTTATTAATACGAAGGTTGATGATAGTGAAATTTTACAGGTGGCTACAGTAGCCATACACACAAATGAATAAGAGAAGTAATATGTGTGTGTTGGTGTTTATCACATGTTGTTGCCAACAAAATAAAATTTTGGTTTGCCTTCTATGCATGGGACAAGAAAGAGTCAGGAGCCAAGAGAAAATTATATGTTGGTTCCACAATGTGTTTATTAGACTAAAGCATACTATCTATGAGTCGGTTCGTGCGCGAGCTCGTGTTTTTAGTAAAGTGAGATAACTTCTCGTTGTTGAGTCTGAAACTCAAAGTTGGGTAGAAAATAGAAAAATATGCATTTTCTGATAATGTTTGATAGTTCAAAATGTTCCAATGTGCGGGATAACCTCCCTTATCTATCTCAAGTGAGCTAATGCTTGCTCAAAATCGTTCATGTAATAATAAATAATAATTTATTATTAAATTTAAAATATGGAAATTTATCGATTTATATACAAAATAAATTTAAAACACTAGGTAAACTCAAAATATTATTTTTATAAACTAAATGTAAGTATAAAAATATGTCGGGATAATTTTTGGAAGTATCGGATTAAATGTTCAAAATAATAACTTACGCGATAGCGTTTATTTAATATGAAATTTACGCGTTTAATGTGAAATGCAAATTCATGAATGAACTAACATGATGGAAATGATGTTAATGAAATGTAGACTAAACCTAGTCTATATGAAATGTCCGTGATGATATGATCATGCATTCGCAGCTAAACCATTAAGGTTACGCGAATTTGATACTCGTAAACCCAGTTTACGATAAATGATGAAATAGTGAACTTGAGAAATGACCTGAAATTACGAGTTGTCACAAATCCCAATCACATCACCATGAGGCTGGTTGTACAATTGCACACATGGAGCGTTTCGGTCGTTTGAGCGTATCCATATCACATTTTAAATTGCTCAAATTACCTCCATGTTTTTTTAAACAGGTTGCGAACCAGTTAGACTTAAACTCAACATTTTGGGTGGATAGGATTGGGGCGTTTGATGAAAAAGCTTAAGAAGCATGTTTTTTTTTGGGAATTAAAAAAGGGTTAGATGGGTAACAGACTTATCTTCTTAAAAGGTTTGTTTTTATTTACTTTGTTGAATTTTTGGACCTTCACTTAATTTGCGTTGGTATTAGGGATGTTTAGGGCTGCTTGGAAATTATTTTTCTCTCAAGTTTCAGGGGATGATATTGATAATAATTCCACGCAGTGACAGGTGGAGATGATGTCGGCTTTGTTGCTGAAAGTGGATGGCTAGGAGTGGCTAATGAAGTTAGCCAACGGTCACCTGAAGGTATTCCACACTATACAAGACGTTGTTTTGTTTGCTGATAAAATTTGGTTTGCTCTTTGTTAGTGTAAATGACTAACATGAGTAGTAGTTTGTACAGAGTCGTAGGATTTAAATTTCTTTGTGGTTGGTACGTATCACTTGGTTTGTAGTTGGGGTTGCTAATTAATAAATATGAAGAATCAAAAAACATTAACAAACCATCATTTGACTTTGTTGAAAACTTTTGAGTTTGCAGACGTAAGTCATGTGTTGAATTAAAGTAAAATGGTTTAGTACAATTGTTTTGAGGGTCTGAGGGATATGTGAGATGAGAGAGAAGCTAGCTAGAGGGATAATGAGGAGGGCAACCTTTAAGCAACAAAGATAATAAGTCGAAATTATATGTGTGAGCTTTAAAAAGCAATAAAATATACGAAATAAAATGAATGTCGATAATTCAGCCCCAAAACACGAGTCCTAGGATCCTATCTTAATTCTTGATCAAATATCCGGCAAGGTAAACTAAATTTGGACCTTCACTGTATTCAGATATCCAGCAAGGTAACGTAAACTCACTTCTGTATCTCCACCGCGGCCCCACTCTCGATCTTTTTCTCGCTCTCGCTCCCAAAGGTAATAACAATATTTTTGTTTGTGATCGATCATAAGAATGACTTTTGAAGTTTTAGGCGAAACTGATTACTACCAAATTTGTAGGGTGCGAAGCCGCTCGAAGTATTCGCAGGGTCATCAAGTTTCTGTAGGTTAACATGTTAAGCAAGTTGCAGGTGTTGATCCTCTTATGTCTATTTTGTAGTCCAGACTTTTGTGTTATCTATTTACGGATGTATTGTAGTTTGTATTTACACTATTTAAATATACGACAATAAGATATGTACTGGTATTTGAGATATACTCATCTGATGGCCAAAACAAATAGTTATGTATTCTTATCAGGTTATGCCTCGCACCTCTTTTTGTGACACCAACCCCCTAATGCAACAAGGTTGTCTTTTGATGTAACGCAACATACTATAACGTAAACATAAAGTTAGCAAAAAAATAAACAATACATGTTGCAACGCAGCGGGCTATTATCCTTGTTTGAACTAAAAATATAAGTTTGATACCATTACCACAATCCAAGACCACCGGCATGTATTCACACAATCAAACTATCGTAACTATATATGTAAATATGTACACATGGAAAACAAATATGGAGTACATATATAAAATTAAAATTATCAAATAATGAAAATATAACACCCAAACAAACGTGATTATGCTATGTGATTTTAGTAACAGTCTCAAATACAAGTACACTGCAAACAAAATCGTGATACTTTAATATGGTGTAGGAAAATAATTAGTGAGATGTGTATGGTGGCGCTTGAGCCACGCCATTTTGATGTGGCATGCCTATTCATAGTGACGTGATTAATTAAACTGGTTGTATAGTGGCTTGAAAACTCTTTTGTGTAAATAACTAGTTTTATTAAGTCTTCCGCTATGCATGTTTTATATGATAGATCTGCATGTTTGATTGTCAAAAAAGTTAAACTTACCGTCTTTATACACTTGCGTTTTATATCAGCAACCATGCGTACAATTTTTCCATGAGCCCATCATAAATGTCGGGAAGATCTGCGGAGATGAATTTTACATGTAACTTATTTGAAACCATGAACAAACTTTGTTATTCTCTCGTCCTCGTTAAGCCTTTTTATTTTTTTAGTTTCATTAGTGTAACAAGTTATAGATGCCGATACACTATCCGCCTCTTGCCGTTTGATATCATTCACTGCCAAGTGTTTTTTCGTTTGCTTCTTTTGTTGATTGAAATGAGTTACAAACCTTCTCTATAGGTCCTCGAAGCTTGCTACACTTCCTTTTGGTAAACCATCCCACCAGACTCTCGAAGAGTCCTTCAAGGTGTAAATGAACATATGACAAGATACTAGAATGAACCACTTTTCCATGCGTAGTGTCTCCTCAACTATATGATGAAGTTATATGGATCCCCTTTTCCACCATAATGACCTACGTAACCTGGAACCTTCAATCCATCAAGGAATTGAAAGTCTTCACTCCACTTTACTAGTAGTGATGGGCTGGGAGTATTAATCTAACATGCCCCTTTTTGAAATTGTTTCCATGGATCCCTCTGGTTGTGCATTCCCATATAGGGATATGAGTTACTCAGATGATTAAAATTTATCGAAGAATATGCCATTACCAGAGGTGTTAGGGTCAAAATCTGCCTAAATCATCCATAACAAGTATTTGAAGCATTCAATCAGCCTAAGTTAAAATAGCTGATTACATCAGAGAATACAAGTCATTTCTCTTATAAAATCAAGTTGTAAGCTATGAGCAAAAGTTTACTCCCTGACAAAGATCAGCACTGCTGATCACTATCATCTATGTCGCAAAGGTATAAACCTCAGCGAGCGAGACTTGGAAGAGTTAGAGTCCAAGTCCATTTGATAAATTCAAATGTTGTTATAAAGAACAACGGGTCTGACCAAAAGAACTCTCTGAGTGTCTTCACATATCTGAGTATAAACTACTCAGATATGTTGTATACTTCTTGGTGATACACTATAACTTTGTTAAAGTCAAAGACTAAACTGAAAGAATACTTTGCATCTTGATGCAGAGTCAGCCAACAAAGTACAAGGAGAAATGCAAAAAACCAGAGTCTTGGAGGACTAAAAAATCTCTCTAGGGCTTTGAATTACTTATCAACTTAAGCCATTCAGATGAACCATGCAGCCTTACCAAAATTACAACTATCAGGCACACTCAGAGTATACTTAAAAGATACTTATTTGAGTATGTCAAAGAATCTGGCTGGAGTTCTCAGACACGCTTAGGCGGGAATAATTTGAGATAAAGCAAAGGGGAAAACCCTTGGGAAGATAAGGACTCATCGAGAGTAGGGAAAGCAACTTGCATAAAGTGTCAGGACAGTAAAGCAACCCTAGCCACACAAGTGCACGTGTACCTTACTTCTATTTTGCTTCTAGTTTAGATATCACTATTCTCTTGTAACTACTAACAAGGTATCTCCCTAGTATATAAAGGGAGGTTTGTAGTAGTGATAAGCAATCGATTCCACCTCTAGAAACTTCCTCCTCTTCTAAGTGGAATCTTCCTCTTCACAACTTGAAGAGTAACATTTGTCATTGCCAGGGATAGTATTCTGCAATTATCCCTCATAAACCCTTCATCTTAACTACTAAGTGAGACTCATACAATCGTGATGTACAAATGGGTATTATTAGTTAACTTAGGTCAAGATTGTGTAAACATGCTCTCATTTCTAATGAACATCGGTTATTTTCATTTTCTGAAACTCTTGTTCATAAGTTTCATGATGCTGCACAAATATGTCAGGACCAACAAGTGGTATCAGAGCGGGTGGAGCACTCGCATGATCTAGATCCGTTCTTGAATGAAGACTAATAATACCAAATGGGTTTGAACATTGGAATATACTGTTCAAAACTGATCCTCAATAAATACCCCATTAAAACAACTCTCCTCATATATTTGTTTTACCTATTGTATATACGATTAAGTGCCTACATACTCTTTCATATAACAAAAGCTCCAAATGCTTCCTCTTCATCTCCACTTAACATCACTTCAAAGAACAACTTCCTTTCCTAAAACTTTGGTTAGAAGTGACCGACTAAATGTTTTCATCTTGAAAATGTATGATTAAAGGATCTTGCAAAAATATGTGTATTAAGACACACAAGCTATAAGTGAAGTTATGGTTACTCTCAGAAGCCACCAAGGGAGAGAAAGAAACATGATGCAGAAGGGCGAATTTGAGCAACATATGTAAACTAAAGAAGGAAGCAACTAGGGTTGAAAAGATGTCTTCAGGGATATGCATCAAGTTCATCAGGGGGTGTAAATAAATCAAGCCCTCCCATGATCACTCTGAAACCGCATCTGAAGACACCAAAAACAAATAATCGATACTCTTTGTCTTCATTCCTTTTTTTTGTTGTAACATAGTTGTAAGAAGAAGCGATTATGCTCACTTACAACTATTCATATTAGGGTATCCTAAATCTTAAATGGCAAGAGACTGTTGGCTGAAAAAAAAGATCAAACAGTGTCTGATTTACTTAGAATAGCCTATTTTAAAGTCACTGAACATAAAAGGAGACTTAGCAGCCCTTGAATTTGAAAGGTTTGCTTAAACCTGAAAAAGTCAAGAATCGTAAGTCTGTTTTATTTCAACAACACATAGAAATGGTATGAGTTACAAAACTCAGGGATATCAGTGCGGAAATTGACCAGTGATAAGAAGGTATTATCAGCACAGCTGATACCTCAACCTGAGTCACTGATAGCTGTCAAGGATTGAAGAGACTCAGAAGCCATATGAAATCAGACAAGGACGATGAAATGATACCTTCATCATCTGTGTCTGGAAATAAAGTTGTATATTATACTAGTCACTATTATCAACTTTACACTCAAACACAAAACCTACCTCTGAACCAAATTCCTCAAACTGATTTCAAAGTCATACCTGACACCTGAGAACCTGAGAACCTGGACCTTAGTAAAAAATTACTAAAGGACTCATACCTCCCCACCAAACCTTCCATTGGTCACTGAAAATTCCAATATCAGAGACTAAAATGACTCAGTCCTAAAGTAATGATTGACATCAAGAATTTCCTAGCATCCTTTCGAGATGAAGTTCATTGCTTGGAAACATACATCCAAGAAAAAACTTAAGGAGAAAGCCAAGCATAAAAACGAATCTGAAGAATCAGAAATCTGTTTATAGTTATACATATGATACTTGGTTGTAAATTTGAGGGTAAGAAGAAGCCGTTATGCTCACTTACCTCTGATAAAACTAGGCCACCTTAAAACAATTGTATATACTTGGTTGTAAATCAAAGAGTAAGAAGAAACTATTATGCTCACTTATCTTTGATAGACTTATACCACCTTAAAATCAGATGTTTAGGTTTTCATTCTTGAATGTAATTCAAAAAGTAAGAAGAAGCCGTTATGCTCACTTACTTTTGATAAAACTTTGGCTAATTTTAAGATTCCAACAAAATCAAGATTCCAACAAAAGTAAGAAGAAGCCGTTATGCTCACAGCAGCCTCTCTCTCTTGTTCAGGGATTTCTTCCCTTTGGAGATCATACATCTGCTTAGCAATATCCTCATCTGAAACTTCTCTTTCTCTGCTTATCCTCTGCTCTTCCATAAACCCAACAACTTCTTCTTCTTGAGCCTTTTTAGCAAGCTGAGCATCCAAGTCCACTTGTGTAAGAACCTTTTTCTTTATCACTTCTGCTTCTTCAGACTCCAAAGCTATTCCTTTGCCTTTATCCAGAGCAGCAGTACCAACTTTTGTAGAAGCAGTATCAACTGCTGGTTGATGACTACTGGTAGCAGTATCATCACCAAATCCTTGAGAGCCTTCCTCTGGATGTTCTTCAAAATCCAACTTCCTCCCCTTAGTTGCAGCCCTCGTTACCACAATTACTTGTTTTTAGTAGAGATTTGAAGTAATCACAATTATATAAATATATTTACAATGCCTCAGCGCAGGAATTTAAGCATATAAAATTGAACACGAGCTGATTACACAATCAAACTTAATAGATACACCACCATTTGTTTTAATGATGGTACCATAAGCTATTTTTGTTATGTTTTAGTGGTGTACGCATAAGCTAAGCTTAGCACACATGCTTGTAAAAAGCGACCTAGGCGGCTGCCTAAGTGCTAGGCGGCCACCAGCCACCTCAATTTTACACTACTCGGCCAAAAAAGCAGTCAATGCTGGTCAACACGATGGTCAACGCCGGTTAGTGGCAGTCAACACGGTTTTTAAAATTTAAATTAGGTTTTTCTTTCAATCGGTCAGATCTTGTTTTTAAGAATAAACTTTGCAATGTAATCATTATAGATGAGAAAGATAAGAAGAAAATAAGATGAGACATGAGAATACCACCAGAGAAGACTCAAGTTTATAAACAGGTATTAAACTAAATCTGATAAAAATAGTCAAAGCCAAAAATGCCAACCATATTTGCTTGATAGTCCCTATATAACTACAAACACTTAACTTCAAACTTTTGATAGCCAAAACTTGAGATAATCTTTTGATGGTAAAAATCCAGTAGTTTACTAAACCAGTTATCATCGATAATTCTGTAGCTTTTCAAACTCATTCCATGTCGCTTCACTATCCAAACCCCAAAATAAACCAATCAAACAGCAAGATGCCCTGAAAAAATTATATCATGATCAAAATATTACACATGTTATCAAAAAGTATACAAAGCTACATGAGATAAAAAAGAAATGGATATTTTTGCACCTGGATAATCACACAACTTAAAAGCTGCTAATCTCCAAATGGTCATGATGCTTTTGTTCACTGGAATCATGCTGCACTCTCCCACTAACTTCCAAGCACAAGCCTGTTGATAACCCTTTCTTGACATGCTTTGCCTTCCCATCAACATTTTTCTTGGTGTGGCCAGGGTCGATGAAGATTGGTTGTATCTGAAGGGTTGGGTTGGGCTGGATGCGTTTCACTTCTTGGTCATTAGCAGGTCGCAGCAAGATGCTCTGCTGCAACTGTTCTGATGCTGCTTCTTCATTTAAAAGCACCTTAAACAAAGTTCTATCAGTTCAATGCATTTAATAATGACACATACGCAAGTGGCAACGGGAACACCCAATTTCCATATAATCAGTGGTCTTAGTGTTCATGTCCAAATGAAAGGTAAAGGTGGTATCTATAGGATCTAAACCTCTAAGGGGTGTTTAAAATGTGCATTTTAAAACTGATCTTTGATCTTGGCAAATCAGAATCAAAAAATAAGCTGTAATATGTAACTATCATAATAATCGAATAAATATTCATTTGATTGTATGAAAGATTTCAAATATTTAAGAAACTAACAGATAAAATGACCAGAATGGCATCCTTAATTGTTGTTTTGTATCCATCTAAAACATGATATTTTATTCTTTCATAACCTATTCTATTAACAATTTTTACCATATCTAATTCCAACAATAATAGTTAATAATAATATTAACAATGAATACGTGGGTAGTAAGTCTTTCAAATGGGGTGAAAAAAGATGGGTAGACAAGTAATACTTAGTGAATACCAAACACACTAAATCTAAGAAGGATGTGCTAAAGCTTTTACGAATATAGATTTATCATTCAAGGGAAAAGAGATAATCTCATAACACAAAAACAAAAGAAAAAGAAAAAAAAAAAAAAAAAAAAATCCAAAAAGGGATACCTTACGCCCAAGTAGGTCGAAAGATATGACAACTTTGTTTCGGTTAGCGCGTTCAGCCTCTTCTATCTCCTCTTTCTTCTTCTTCAGAAGTTCCTTTTCCTGTTTAACAACCACATACAGCATATTTAGTAGAGGTGCCAAGTGGCAACACCTATCCACTACTTATGCATGGGTCGATTTGTATTATAATTGATCCCAACGGATCACAGAGGGAAAATATAAAAGGGTTGCCTAACAGAGTAAAAGGAAATAGGTCAAACAGGTTTGATGTCCTACCAAAATGTACTTTTTTATGTAAATGACCTCCTAAAGAATTTTATCAGAGAGAACATATCATTTAGAGAAAAATATATGATGTTCCTTTGTGATCATATTTGCCACACTAATTACTTGCAAAATAGTTAAACTTTAGGAAAAAATGTTTTGTTTCAACCCAATAAGTACCAAAAACTAAACCGTTTTGACTCGTTATTCAGCCATTATACCATCTCTAACAATTTCAGATTGAAAAATTCACTAGCGGGATACCTCCATTGACAGCCAACTGTTCCCTTCAATTTCATAGTAGTCACTTTGATCATCTATCACTGTTGTACGTGCAGCAGAGTTGCGGTCATAATCAACAAGCCTCTTTGCAAAAGCCTCGGCTGCTGCATCAGCATCCGATAAGGGGCCACTTTCCAACTCTAGCCCAGCATACGTGCTTCCTTCTCTCAGAACAAGTGCCCCGCAAAAACTGCAAGGTCCTTCTCCTTCCTGTTCACACACAATCTTTCCACAAGATAAACAGTTACTCACTAGTCTGTGCCTACGTGCGTCACATGAACACGGTTTTCCTTGCTGAAAGATGATAGAACCCTTAGAAGCCTCCTCAAGAGATATAACTTTCCCCGATTTTTTCTTCTTTGACTTGGTTGGATTTCCCGTTTGTTGGTTTTGTGTCTGAGTGATCTGATCTGGGATATTTTTCTCATTGGAAGAGGATGCTGTAGACTCTATTGGAGCTTTTACTAGTTTTCTGGAAACACTCAGAGATTCTTTTGCTGGTGGTTTAACATACTCGCGTAGTTGGTTAGTTGGAACATCTTCGCAGGGTCTGGTAATATCTGTATACCCTCTTCGTTTCAAATATTCATTGATGACAGGTCCGCCAACTTCTTCGCCAACTATATTCTGCATACATAAAAGAAAACATGAGTATACGCTAAACTTCTTCTATACCATTTTCCTGCGTTCTCCAATTTGTGGGCCTCAGCTTTATTTTGGTTGGATATGAATCCTAGTTTGCACTGTAAATGGATGTATGACTTTACATATTAAGGGGGTGCTTGGTTCAAATTAAGGAATACGAAAAGGAAAAGGAAAAGGAAAAGGAATGCAAAGGAATATAATGAGCATTACTTAGTATTCCTTTCATCATTAACTTTGCTTGGTTCATACAAATAACCATAGCATATGTCATTTTATACCATGTTACAATTTTTAAATAACTATACTAATATCATAGAAAGAGTAAATGATTAGTTTGGATGATGGTCCTCAGTTGGCTATCAGAATGTGATTTGTCATTTGTGTTCTTTACTCATGATCACATATAATGCATTTGATTAGCAATCACAACATATTTGGATTTTTCAAAATTCTAAAAGCTAGTTTTATGGTAGTTATTTGACAAACAAATGCTCCGTATTAGATATTTAAATTCAAGTGAAGTAGAAATTAAAAAATATACATGAATAATCGTAAGCAAATCAGAAAAATGTTTGCAACGATATGAACATATCAGACAAATCAAGAAATACAACCTTCACAAATTTCGAAGATGAGTGCCATAAAAATAAATGAAGATTACAAATAAAAAATAAATAAATAAATAAAATAAAACAAAATAAAAAAGAAGAAGAAGAAGAAGAAGTGGACTACGTGGGTTATTGTGGCAGTTAAAAAAAAAGAGCTCAGTGGGTAACGAAAACTCATTAACACCAAAATTGTTGGTAATGGAGTTTGGACCAGTACTAAGGAATGATTAATTATACTATAGTTAACCAAGCATCATTTTTCATTCTCTTTCCCGTTACTCATGCTTCAATACCATCAACCAAGCACCCCCTAAACATTTTATATAAAGGTTGGACACAAGACATTTTATTCTCGTGGCCATTCTAAATAGAGGCCATCTTCTGTCAAATAATGGAGATTTAGGTGCTGTTTGTTTTTGCCCAAAACATCTTAATGGCCTCTGACTCTTACCGAGTCAGACACGGTCAGATCTCAGTGATGTTTGTTTTTTCCGTCCTAGTCAGACACGGTCAGAGGTAGTTGCCTCTAATTGAGAAAGAGGTAGAATCAATATCTTAATGCCTCTTACTCCATTAGGAAAAAGCTATGCTACCTTTCTTCTTACTTCAACCTTTGATGGAGCTGCTCCATGGTACCTCCCTGCTCCACCGTCGTCGGCGGCGGCCATCCCTCAGCCACCACCGTCATCTTCCCGCCACCACCAGTCAAATGGGTCTTCTTTCGTAATGGTTTTTGGCTTTGTTAATGGGTTTGGATTTGTTGTAAATGAGCAAAAGGGTAATTTCAACTGTTTTACTTATAACCTTTTTTGATGTGCTTTTCCACTTTCCATGTGCTTCTTTGTCTAGTTTGTCACGAGTAAGGAGGAGGGTAAAATATCAAGTCTTGTGCTTTTCACTTTTGGTCCTTCTAAATTGTTCAATATTTTTATTTAACTAAGTTATTGAACCGTAGTATTTTTTATTCACATGTCACTGAGCTCATGAACACACAATATTTGAGTTCTTGATGTTCTTGATCTTAAAAAAAAATAGATAAGTATCCGTGCATAGCAACGGTATTTTATAGCAAGTAAATAGTTTTAGTGATAAAAAAATGTTTATGGGTTACAAACGAAAAATAATAAAAGTTTGAGGATTTGAGGATTAAACAAATTGTTTTGAAACCTGGTTCAACCCGGGTGGTTCAACCGGTTGAACTGTTCCGGTCGAAAACTGGTTCAATTTAAACGGGATCAACCCGACGGATTGGGTTAAAAAACGGGTAAAATGAAACCGGGTCAACCCGTCGGGTTTGAAATGTCCCGGGTCAATCTGGTTTTCGATATGTATTATATAGTGTCTTTTTGAAACATATGTTTTCAACATTTTTTTTTTTTATTTCAAGTTTAGACTATCTACTTATTCATCGTATTGGCATAGTTTAATATATACTTAAAAAAAAAGAAAATTAAAACCGTTCAGACAATTATAAAAAAACAAACAACACTTTTTCATTCAGATTTAGACATTATGGTCACCTCTTACTAGTAAGATGTGGTAGTCAGATTCAGATTCAGATGTGAAACATCTTAATGAAACAAACACACCCAAGTTCATTAGATAATAGGAATCCTAAGAGCGACCATGAAAATGACATGTGTAATTTGGTATACGTGATTATGAATTTCAAAAACTGTATCTACACATTTTTTCATCTCGTATCATATGAGACTCAAAAATGGTATACTGCAGAGAGTAACAATACACTTTATGTTAGAATTTCCAGAATCTGAAAACAATTATCTCACACTCTGTTGTCAAACCTCTGCAAATCAAATGTAAAAAATATTACCGGAAACATGTTCAACATCCTTTGCATGTACCATGTATGATAATTAGTTTAATAACACACAAAGATGAAAAATAACCCACAAAGATGAAATATTATACTAAACATCCCTGCATTCCAAAACATAACTAAAGCTAGGAATCACTGTTTATCAGATAAGCATTAACATGATCAGACAACACTACTCAGACTCTTAGTATACAAGTTTCCGATTCCCTAATAAATCCAGTAGCATGCTTTCAGTTGATAAAATATTAACCCCTGGGCGCCCTACCAACAAGTCCAGTAATTTCCGCTGTCCCCAGGGCAAGAAAGGTCATGTTCGCTTGAACCTAACACCTCGTTTTAAATACTTTCTAGAATGAGAATGGATGAAGTAGGGTGGAGTGACCAACTCATCAGGCTCGTGATCTGAAGAAAACTACATTACGAATCTTGTCCCTGCCTAATCACTTATAATCTTTTTCTGAAGGTAAAAGTTGTGTTGCCAGCTAGCGAATGCTCAGACGGTGAACAGTTCATGGGCGAGGCGGATGGTTATTTACGTGTGATAAGGGGAGAGCCATTACTTATGGTCTTTCACTAGAGACAGTTAAGGATAGGACAAGCATGCGGTATTCCCTTGATCGTATAACATCTCAATTCACCGCAATGCATAAACACTACCTAATTGAACCTAAATACATTCATGAGGATTCTTAAGCAGCAACTGATTCAGAAAACAATATTGATAGTTATGGATGCTAATTTGGACACGAAGTCTAACATACATATCAAGCATTCTGTATGACTAATTGGCACAAAACATTTTTTGCGTATCCATTACATATCTTTTTCTTTTTCGAGTTTCAACTCATGGACGTCTAAGAGTTCGCTAGACAACAGAAAGCCCAAAAACAATTATGGATATAGACAATTAAAAATGGGAATGTATGATTAGGTGATATGAATAAAAACCATGGATATTGACAATCACAATTGGGTATGCGAGATCAATCCTCCTAAAACTTTATCTCCTCACATCTAGCAGAGAATACCAATGACAATATCTTTCATCACGTCGCATATAATTGGGACTCAATATGGCAGATGGCACAAAACAAGAACCGCAATTCCTGTTGGAATATCCAAATTCCGAAAACACTTATATCCCGCTCAATTACCATTACAAATAAAAGGACAAACAATACCTGAAACATGCTGTATCAAAATTCTAAACATCCTTTTCATGTACAGATACGTAAATGCTTAAAGAAATCCTTCAGAAAATATAATTATTTATGTTTGATAGAATTTCTTAGGCTCTTAGCTACTAACATATGAACATGCTCTCATTGCTATATCACTTTCGTGAATATTTGACACCAAATAAATGTTCGTGACCAGAAAAGGGTATCAACTACCCTGGGTTTCTGTTCATTAATTCGAGACTTAAGAGTTTAGAAACCAATGTTGCAAAAAACGCTAGGCGCTAGTCGGGCGGTCGGCACCGCCTAGCGCCTAGACCGCCTAGGCGGGGCCTAGGCGCCGCCTAGGCGGATTGAACTTTTATATATAAAAAATTTAAAATTATATGTATTTGGTATAAAATATGCATAAATTGTATATTTTTTAATAATTTTATTAATGTTTTTATTATTCTTAATTACATTTTTTTTTATATGTTAAAAAATTTACATTATATATGATTTTGATAAAGATTTGGTCTATTTTTATTAAAGCCCACTCACTTAGTGGTTGGGCCTATTGAATGTGGTTTTTAATGGGCCAATAAATCATATATTAATAGGGCTAGGGTTACATAACATTAAAAACATAGCCTCCACTTCCCACTTTACTCTCCCTTTCACCTTCTTCAACCCTAAATCTGATGTTAAACCGGCGTTGACCGCCGTTGACCGGAGTTGACCGCCGTTGACCGACCCGCCGCCTAGGCCGATTTGGCCGATTTGTCCCGCCTAGGCGGTTTGTTGACCGCCTTTTGACCAAAACGCCTAATTTGGCCGATTTGCTACAAATCGGGGCGGTGGAGGGCCGACTAGCGCCTAGGCGCCGCCTAGGCGGCCGCCTAGGCCGCTTTTTACAACACTGCTAGAAACTCTAATCTACAATTTCATAATTATGTGAACGCAAAAACCAAGTAAACGTTATTGTCAACAGTGGTGCTTTCAAATCATAACACTGAAGGAAATTGCATAGAAAAGCAAGCACTACGATAACACCAGTTATCAGATGATTGGACTTTCATTCCTATGACGTCCAACACAAAACTAAACCCTATCAATTTCCTTTTATTTCACATAACCAATTAACATGATCTAGCCCTTGTATTAGACTATAAGCAAACAGCTTCTATATTCCCTATCACACAAGAAGACATCATATAACATATCCTTCGACCAAAACACATAAACTCGATAATTCCTACACTATACCCCCGAAAAACAATTTTTAAAGCCAGACTCAACAGACTACCCTGCCGTCGATTAGGGCCCTATGGGATTACTACTTTGGGACCTACACTATAACTCTATAAGTCCTTACCCCTAGCCAGTTAGCTAAACCTAAAAGCTAGAAACTAAGACAAACTGCATAAAAGATTAAAAGTTAAGTCTGTATAATAAAGAATTGAAAAAGAATTACATCAAGATACTCTTTGGCATCAAGAGGAGGAGCAAGATCACAGTAAGAAACAAGGCCTGAAATAAGATCACCATCTAATGACAACCCTTGTGTTTTCTTGCAAAGATCCAACAAAGCTTTTTCCAACCACTCTCCGGCCGTCTCCATTCTCTGCACACAATCTTTGTCTTAATAATGCGAAGAGGGTTTTTGTTTTAAAAGCAAAAGAAAATAGCTTTCTCAAAATTGGTAGATTGTAAATGTAAATGTTTTTTTTTTTTTTTTTTTTTTTTTCTTCTTTTTTCTTTTTGAGCTTATGTTTCGGCTTATATAGCCGGCTTACGGCTTATTTGGTTTTTGGCTTATCTCATAAGCTTATTTTTTGTGGCTTATTTTGAATCTTTTCGGCTTATATAAGTTTGTTATGACATAATAAACTTATATAAGCCGAAAAGTTTCAAAATAAGCCATAAAAAGTAAACTTATCAAACATAAGCCCAAAACGAAATAAGCCATAAGCCGGCTATATAAGCCGAAACAAATACCATTGTAAAAAGTTTAATAAAATGAAATCTATGTTTGATTGTCGTTATTTGACTGACTAGACGTATATATGTGCAAAACGACAGTGTATAACATCAAATAATTATATTTGCGGAATCGTGATTCTTGTTTGACCCTTGATTCAAAGCGTGTATTTTTTGAAATACAAAACGTGTATTTTTTAAATTAATATGGTGTTTGTTTTTGAAAAGTTGCAAAGTTTAAAGGGCACTTAAGGATAATTTAAGCAAACTATATTAATTTAAATTTCAAAATTCAAGTTTTAAGTTTCAAGAAAAAAGATATACTCTTTATAAGTAGCATAGATTTACGAGTTTATTGAAATTTTAATAATATTCTAACCTAGAAAAATAAGCTTGTAAGCCTATCAGATAAGCTTAGTCAAACGCTCTTGATGATGTATCAATGGTTCGGTCTCGGACTTGATCCATCTGCAACAAAGACACTCTTTCGGATGCTAGAACTGTCCTCCAAAGACACTAACCTTGGGTAAAACCCGATCAATTTCAGAGGTACTAGCATCATGGAAGGTACAACCTGCTTTCCGGTGGATCAAAACCCAAGCACCATGAACAAAGAAGTGTAACACCAAGAACATCCCGTCTCGTCCTATGACTTCGAATGGATTGGTGAGGCTAGCGTATTACCCGCTAAACAAGCTTGAGCCATGAACGGCCAGGTAAAAGGTGCACCAAAGAGTATTATAAATATCCTTTAACCACTTTACTTGGTAAGCATTGAATGTGAGCATTTACTACAGTCTCTTTCATTCATATTCTATTATTTTATAACTTGGTACTTATTCTTATATGTTGGGTATGTTGAGTTCCCAAAGTCCCCATATAATATTTGAACCCAAATAAGCCTTAATATAAAGGAAGATGATGAAGACAATTTCAGCATAAACTTCTTTAGAGTCCATGAAGACAAAAGAAGTCTTCACTTCATCAATTGATGCGGTTCAGAAACTGAAGACCAAGTTCAAAAGAAGAAGTTCAGTTCAGCGAGGTTGGCAATACCTTACTGAACGATGTAGATCTCCTCAACAAAGATGCTGAGCAAAAAGCTCCTAGCATGTAGGAAGTTTCAATGTGGGAAAAAGATACTTTATGCAAAAACGATAAAGTAAAATCTTCTTGGGAATGACAATCTTTCAAAGTTGGTATAAAAGTACAAACAATGTACTCAACTGTTCCCTAAAGCATGCCCTAACTTTGTACCTTTTTGAAGCATTTAACGTAATCCCGACCACCATTAGATGCTAAACACGTATACAATAGGTTCCCTTTGAAACCCTAATTCCCTTTTATAAAAAGGAATGTTTGTAAATGAGTAATGTATCTTTTGCAATTAAAGTGACAACACTTTCAAGAGAGCAATTACTCATCGAACTAGACTTGGCCGCTGAACATTCATTGAGTAAGAAAAGTTTGGACCTAAACACAATACATGCTCATGTTTAAATTTAAGAAGAGATCACCACACATTATCATTCAACTAGGGTTGTTATTCTACAAGCAATCCTTGTCAAATTCTTTGATTAATTCAAATAAGAATTTTAAACGTTGAAAATTACTTGTGTCTTTGTGTATTAAACTACTTTAAGTATCGTTGTTATAAACTACTTATACACGTCCATATGTTTCCATGGAATGTGATTTAACTTAGCATTTAAGTTAGTATCACATTACAAAGGGTCCAACCAGTGGTATCAAAGCCATCTGATTTATAAAACTTATTTAAAACAGATTGCTCAAAGTTTTTATCCCTCATGGCAAACAATGAAGTTCCTCAACTTTTAAATGATAGGGGTAGCTACCTTGTTGCTCCTAAACTAGAAGAGGAAAATTTTAAAAAATGGAAGAAAAGGTTTCTATGTCACATTTTCAGTATAGAACCTCAATTCATGAAAAGTATTACAAGTGGACCCACTAAATGGTGGGCTCCAAAGAGAAACTAACCTATTTATATTTGAGCAGAGTGACATCAAGCAACCCATCTAGTACCTGTACAGTGGATGCTCAAGGCATATGATCTCATGGAACATGTCATAAACTGTCTCACTGCCAAGGAAGCATGGGAAGACGTGGTCCTAAGCCACGAGGGACCATCAAAAATTAAGGAAAATATAGTCATGGAATTGAAATTAGCATACAATACAACATTGAAGGTGAAACTGTTTCTCAAACTTTACTAGATACAAAGTTCTTATGAACGAACTTGGAAATGATGGTGTCAAACTTGATAAACATGAAATAAATGTTGGCTTTGTCAACAGTTTTCTTAAGAAATGGTTAAGCTTTTGTCAACAGTTTTCCTCTTCATATTCAGGATCATCTTGAAATGGTTAAGTGTGGAAAAACTAGACACTTTGTAAAAGATTGCTTTTCCAAAAAATCCACACATTCACACTCTTTACCATACCAAAACAAGTTTAAAAAACAACTTACATCTTCACAAACGTTTTCACATAACAAAGAGGAACCAAAGATACAAAAGGACTCTTAGGCAAAATATAACAAATTTAAAGCCAAACTGGATCTTTTAACTTATGGTTCCTCAACTTCCAACTTACCCAACCAACTCAAGAAATAGGCAAGAGTCTTGTTGCTGAAGCATATGACTGGGATGAAGAAGAAGTATCATCATATGATGATAAAATGGTTGAAATGAGAGTCCTTATGGCCCTAGCTGATGATGAAAAAGTAGTTGAGGGTAAAAAAGCTGCTAGAAATGGTGAATGGGTCACAATCTCCATAAAAAAGGTACACACTCTTCTTGAATTAGAAGATAATGATGATAGAAGACCGTTTCTTGATTATTTATGTGTAGACCTTAGATATGTTGTGAAACAAAGACAAAACCTCATGCTGAAACATAGGAATATTGTTCAGCAACTGAATACATGTATGGAAGAACTGTTAGAATTAAAACAATCAAAACTTTCAACCGTTACTTTCAACACCAAAACACTGAGATTCAAAAAGAGAATCAAGAAACAACTTGAAAAAGAAAAGTTTTTAAACAAGTTTTGCTTAGATAGCTCAGATAGAGTCAGTCAGTGCATTAGTGAACAAGTTCCTAAATAGAAAAGGCATGTATTAGGAGTTGATCAGCTCGCTAGAGGTTTATCAAACATTGAACCTTAAGACATTGTCTTTGTAAAGTCATCAACTAGCTATAACAATGAAATGTCAAAACAAGTTGTTTGTAGGCAATGGGTTGATGAACTTGACACTCATAACCGAGACACTGGTAGGATTCTCCCACCTAAAAACTAGTCATAAAATGAATATGGTTCTGCGGATGAATCATACTCTATAGAGATTACTCCACTTTCACCCTTGAACAAACTCTAGGGTGCTGAACCAAAATCAAACATAAAAATAAGTCAATCCTGAAACCTTCAACTTCTGAAAGAAAAGCTGCCAACTCAAGGAGAGTTATTATTGATGAACCAGAAAAACCTTCCGTTCCAACTTAAAAAGGTAAAAAGAAAACCAAAGTTTCAACTCCTGGTGAACAAATTCCTGTAGCTCAATTTTAAGTTCCATGGTTAGTTTTGATGAAGGAAACTAAGGCACTAACACAAAAGTTGATTTAGTGTTAAATGCTCGGGCTTTAACCCCTAGATCCATGTTTGATTCACAAAATCAGTAAGATCTAAGCCAATAACAAAATTCACAACACCTTGTGAACACTATAGGTATAACAACCACCACACCGATGAATGTTATAAAGTTCTATTTTGCAAAGTATGCAAAGGAACTGACCACCGGACATATGAGCATCCAACATACATTGCCTTTTTTAGAAACATCTCAAAACTGAAAGTTGAGTTTCCCTAAGGTGAAAGGTCAAAAACAGTTACCAGAAGACCAATACCCTCCATGTACCCATTGTGGTTTTAATGATCATCACTCTGATGATTGTCTTAACTTCCCTGAATGTGAAATTTGTGAAAGCTATGACCTTAAACCTCAGGTCATGATAGAATCATTCACCTTAGAAGAGGACCCAAAACTGAATATACATAGTCATGTAAAGTCAGTCGTAGCAAAGTTCACAATACCTCTTACCATGATCAAATTAAATGGTTTGAAAGAGGAGAAAGACTTAGATCAACTAAGCCAAAAAAAACCCACTAAAAGGTGGGCTCCAAAGAGAAACTAACCTATTTATATTTGACCAGAGTGACATGAAGCAACCCATCTAGTACCTGTATAGTGGATGCTCAAGGCATATGACTGGTGTCAAAAGCTACCTGCACAAATATATGGAACAACTAGGCCCAAGAGTGATATTTGGTAATAACTCATGATGTGCCATTGAAGGATATGGTTCCATAAAATGCAAAAGTATAGTATTATCTAAGGTTGCTTTTGTCAATGGACTAAAATACAACTTAGTTAGCATTAGTCAGCTTTGTGATGCTAAATACATTGTTCAGTTCAATGATAAACAAGGAACCATTTTCAATTCCAATAAAGAAGTTGTGTTGATAGTCCCAAGAAGAAGGAATGTGTATCTCCTAGACATGTCATCCTCCACTCAAAATGAGGCTTGCTTCTTTGCCAAAGTATATGAACCTGTAAATTGGCTTTGGTACAAAAGGCTAATACACCTTAACTTCAAAAACATCAATCACTTGGCTAAAAAAAACCTTGTGATAGGATTATCCCTCTTTGTCTACTCAAAAGACAAACCATGCTCACCATGTGAATACGGAACACATAAAAGGGCATCCTTCAAAACAAACCAAACCTTTTCCATCACCAAATGCCTTCATTTGCTTCACATGGATCTTTTTGGACTAGTCGGTCCTAGATCCATAAATCATGAAAAGTATACCTTAGTCATTGTTGATGAGTACTCAAGGTACACATACTGTTGATCCCAGTTGAGCAAACGATCTAATATAAAAACTGACTTAAACAAAGACTTATTAAGTATTACGCGGAATTTAATACTTAATCTTAAGAAGAAGAACAATGAACATTCAACACCTCAATATTATTATTAATACGAATACTCTAACCAGTATTAGGGTTTTTCAACCTTGAAGTGTATCGACCTTAGATATAAAACATACGTATATCTAATCTAACCTAGGACCTCCTTTTATAGGCTAAGTAGTCCTTTACATAATACAATACGTAACCTACAGGATAAATATCTTTTCCATATTTAATACAAAATATTAAACCGACTATACAAGACTAGCAGTGGTTACATTACAATATCCGTGGTTACACAATACTACTAGCCGCGGTTTGTCTTCAGCAGTGGATCCATTCTTCTATCCGTGGTTTCATCAACTCTGTCCGTGGTTCCAACACTTAGAATAATTCTTGATCCAAGAAACCAAAAACCCAACAATCCTCCCCTAAACTTGATACATTCAAATAGAATTCTCAAGTTTCCTTTAAGCTCAAAACATCTGAATTGGAGGATGTAGCCAAACACTTACTAGACTTAAGAATTTTCTCATACTTCAGCAACAAATTGTAAGCTTGACCATCATAGGGCATCAACATCTTTATACCACCAGGCTTCACCATCTGAGCAATAACTTCTGGATACTTATTCAATTGAGGATAATCACCTTCTACAAGCATATGAATAACTTCTCCAGATACAGTTAAAACATGAACTCCACAAATTTGATATAGAAACCTTCCTGTAACTTGTCCATTGTAGAGTCCTTTCCATTCAGGTTCATCATGAGTAGGTTCAAACAAAATCTTCAAGTGATGATAAACCATTCTCTCATGATAGTCATCTGGTTGCAAATCATCAAACTTATTCCTATAAAGCTCCCAAAGATTCAGCAAATCATCTCTATCAAAATACTGAAGCATCTGTGAAAATTTATTATACTCAGAAACTTCATTATTGTGTCTTTGAATTTTCCAACATCCTTTACTTCCATTAAGCTCAAATGCATAAGAGATAATTTGATGACTATCTTCAATCTCTTTCAATCTTTTAGAACCAGATGTCTCCTGAATCTTAGATTTTCTCTTTAGATTACCTTTAATCCACTCTTCATCTTTTTCAAAACCCATAGGAGTTAAATTCTCATTATTAATCCTCATACACATCAGATAAAGCTCATGGATTCTTTCAAATGAACATTTACTAAGATTGTCAGGAATATGTATGCCTGAATTCTTAATAATCTTCATCAGTACATTTCTCATCTCACGAATTGTAGGAGGTTTCTTCCTTATAACTTGCTTCTTTTCCTTACTAATCCTCCTTGCCCATTCACCCAAAAGTCTAGCTCTTTCCTCATCATCTAACAATGCCCATTCTTGAGTAGTATACTCATCCTGTATTTTATTAGAAGCTTGCAGATAGTTTTGTGATTCATACCATTTAGCTAACCATTTCTGAGAAGCCTCCTCCTCTTCTTGCTTTTCTTTTTCTGCAGCTGCTTCCTCTTCAGCTTGTATGCCTCTTGTATACTCTTCATCATAAGCAATCTGTTCTGCTACACTTTTAAACTTTAAGACAGGTGCTGCAATACCTTTACCCTTACCAATATCTGGTTGAGCTACCTTCTTCTTCAAAGGCTCACCAATAACTAAACTTTTACCTTTGGGTTTGGTTGCAGTAGATTCAAGAGCTAAAACAGGTGCAATGATGGGTGTAGAATTAGATAAGGTTTTGCTTAGATTGATCAGTGTACTTGCAGCTTCTTTCTCAACCTCTTTTGATTTAGGTGGTGACACAAAGATGGTTGTAACAATTGTGGAAGTAGTTATGATAGCAGTGGGTACAATTACCATATCTGAAACTGCAGCAGTGGTTTCAAGAGTACTAGCCGTGATTGCAGACACACTATCAGTGGTTGTGTCCTGCACTACCTCATCTTCTACCACAGTCTTCAAACTTTCAAGAACAGCTTCATTTCCATCTTTATCAGATACTACAAATTGTGCTGCTTGATCTCCACTATCCACATCTTCTTCCATATTCACATCTACCGCCTCCCCTGAATTCATGCCTTCACTCCTCCCCTGTTTGGGTACATTCTCCACATTCAGAGCTGGAGATGAGCCCACCTTCTTTTTCATCTTTCTCATAGTCCTCAAAACAGCAACCCCATGTCTTCTTACTTTCTCCAAAACAAACATCCTATGCTTCAGCCTTCTAATTTCTTTACCCTGAAACACAACCAACTCTTGAAGACTTGAGATTGTATCATCCATTTTAGCACATTTAGCCGTCAATTCATTAAAACTTTCAAGAATATCTTCCCCACTTCGACCTGTGTTAACTGGTCCGAGCGGTGGTTCATTGGAAAAGTCACCATGTACAAGCTTAGGATCCGTCAATTCAGTGTCAGGTTCCAAACTATCCTCATCACTTCGAGTTGTGTTAACTGCTCCGAGAGGTGAATCCTTGGATAAAGAAAACATAGCACCAGACCTTTCCTGATCATCTATGCACCCTAAATTAGCCAGTTGGCTAGGGTTTCCTCCACCTGTGTTAAGTTCCAAGGAACTCTCCACATTAGGAGTTGCCAAAGGTTGGGTCTTAATGATGTTTCCACTATCCTGACCAGCATCTAAGCATGAATCAGTAGTGGAAGCCCTTCCAATCATGTCACCTCCACACCTTGTGACATCCTCATCAATAACACCACTAACACCAGCCTGAGGAAGCTTGGTGCCCTTCTTCTGATAAAGCTTCTTCCACTCTTTTGGGCTCTTTTTGAGACAGAAAACAAGCAAACAGGCAATTTTGCAGATCTTTATGACTATTTCTTTTGTGAAGTGATCTTGCAAAGAAACCTTGTTCAGGAAAGGTTACAGTGTTCTTAACCTTGCTTCTTGTTTGAACTGGAGTATTCAAATTCCCAAGTATTTGTTCCTTGGGATGAATCTTGTGAATCCTTGTAGTAGTGATTGGACTTTCATGAATGACAGTTTCCAAGTTAGTCAAATCAGCATTGAAGAAATCATCCATGTCTTCATCATCAGTAGAAGTATCAATTTCTATCAAAGCAGGCATGGTAGGATCATGTGGATACTCCTCTTCACCAAATAATGGCTTTGTTGTTGGTCCAAAGAAAGTACTATCACCAGTACTTATAGTCGGGGTTTCACTTGAACTGGCAGTGGTAGAAGTTAGCTTAGCAGTGCTTTCATTATTACTATCCGTGCTTTTGTTTGGCTTAGCAGTGCTTTCAGAATGCCTTTTCTTTCTTTCAATTTCTTCTACCGACACTAAGTCATCTTTCAATAACTCATCCTTATCTTGATGATGATCAACTTTGCTTCCAGTATTCAATGCATCATCATCAGTGGGACCTTGCTTATCAATGATGGGTGAGACAGAACCAGCTTTCCACTTTTCAACCAAATAGAACTCCGTTGGAGAATCAACTTCTTTAGAAGTTGTTTTTGCATCAGAATCCTTTTGTGTACCTGCATTAACATTAGTGGAAGTTCCTGCAATGATAGGCTCATAATTCATAGATTTGGTTAGCATATCAATGTTAAACAGCCAGTCTGGTCCCTTGGTCTCAACACTAGGAGTCTTTTCACTAAATTGAACTTGTAGGTTCTCTTCAACAATTCTAGTCCTCCTATTGTACACTCTAAAGGCTTTACTATTAGAAGAATAGCCTAAAAAGTATCCATCATCAGCTTTTTCTTGAAACTTGCCTAGGTAGTCTATGGTATTCAAGATAGTAACAGGACACCCAAAAGGTTTTAGGAATGCAATCATTGGCTTCCTATCATGTAACAGCTTATAGGGGGTCTTGTTATGAGGCTTCACTACCTTACTTCTATTCTGCACATAACATGCAATGCCTACAGCTTCAGCCCAAAAGGTAGTTGGTAACTTAGATTCTGACAACATAGTCCTAGCAGCCTCAATTAGTGTCCTATTTTTCCTTTCAGCTACACCATTCTGTTGTGGTGTTCTAGCAACATTAAACTGTCTTTCTATACCCTTAACTACACATAACTGATTCATCACATCATTCTTAAACTCAGTTCCATTATCACATCTGATTACCTTGACCTTATGATTTACTAGATTTTCTATCTTAGAAATGAAACTCTTGAGAATCTCACTAGTCTTACTTTTAGCAGCCAAAAAGTATACCCAAGAAAATCTACTATAATCATCAGTGATAACTAGGCAATACTGCTTATGGTTCAAACTTTTAACAAAGTTAGGTCCAAATAAGTCCATATGAAGCATAAACAGTGGTTGTGTGATGGTGTTTACAGTTTTGGTCTTACAAGAAGCTCTATGTTGTTTTCCTTTTTGACAAGCCACACACAGTTCCTTACACTCAAAAACCTTAGAAGGTAACCCTCTCACTAAGTTGCATTTTACCAGTTTATTGATTGTTTTATAATTGAGGTGACCTAGCCTTCTATGCCATAATTTAGACTCATCAACTGATGCCTTAGCAAACAGACAAGTTAAGGACCTATTGGGAAGAACATCTTTAAGATCAAAACAATATATATTTTCCTTCCTAGGTACCCTAAGCTGTATATACTTCTCATCAGACATCTTAAAATCAGGTGACAACACCACACACTTAGTTTCACCAAAGAGTACCTAGTTTTTCTTATCACACATTTGAGAAACACTGAATAAATTATACTTAAGTCCCTGTACCAGATAGACCTTTTCAAAGTCTAAATTCCCTGTTCTGATTATGCCTCTACCAAGTATCTTTCCTCCCTTTGGATCATTACCAAATGCCACATATCCTCCATCAAAAGCTTCAAAATCCTCCAGGTTGCTCCCATCCCAAGTCATGTGTCCAGAGCAACCACTATCAAAAACTCCTTTATCTTTTAGCTCATCATGTAGATTGCCCTGCACATGAAATTAAACAAATTAGTTCCTTTTGTGGACCCAAGCCAATACTGACTTGGGTCTGCCCTGTGCATCAACATAATCAAATTTATTTAGGTCCATTGATGCACAGTTGACATGATGTAAAACCTTGGTCTTAGGCTTCTATTGCCAACTAGCTAAGGCCTTAACAACATAAAAACGGTTTCCATGTGTCAGTTATCACCTTTGGAATTTTTAAAACTTTTTTATTATCAGTGGTGATATTTTGCTTAGCAGTGGTTTGATTTTGCTTAGCCGTGTTTACATTTTGCTTAGCAGTGGTTGGAACCCATTTGGGTGCATCAGTGACTATTGATTTTGTATTCCCATTCCTCATTAACACTGCTCTAGGAATCATGTTTCTGTTAGGATGAGGGTTTGTTTTCTTTGAAAAGTTTTGGTGATTTACCCTCCTCTATTGATTCCAAACTTGTGGTCTGTTTTTATAACACTTTCTCTGTAAGTGCTCAAAACTACCACACACAAAACAAGCCTTTTTAACACATTAAAACTCATCTCCTAATCTGTTTGAAATTAGTCCATTGAAGTTTCTCTGGTTTCCCCTAGGTATGTATCTTTTCATCTGTTCCCTAGGTACTTCCTTGTACTCTACTACTTTCTTAGCAATTTGAGCTCTAAATCTAGGCACAAGGTTGGCTTGTTCAGAATCAACTTTCTTAACTTTTTCTATCTTTTCAGGCTTAGTTGATTCAGATCTATCTTCCTCAGAATCTGATTCCCAATCTTCAATTGTGGGAGCATCAGATGATATATCAGAACCTATCTTAGGTGATTCATTCTTGTTAGTCTCACCTACAGGTTTATTGAATCTAAATTCACTGCTAAATGAGAGCTCTTTTGTAGGTGGTGCATGTTTCATCAGAGATGGTGGTGGCATATCATTGTAACCAAGACCAGTACCATCCTTGAATAGTTTTTGACCTATTGGCTTATTTACTAGATCAGAAGCATACTGTGTTTTAGCAACCCTAACAACATGTTTTTCTTTTTCTTTAAGGGCTTCTTCTTTTACACTCTCTGCCTTTTCTAGTTTCTCTTTAAGCATCTTAATCTCTCTATCCTTAAGATCAATTTCACCACCTAGTATATTAATTTTATCAACATACTCAAACTCACATTTAATATAGTAATTAAGCTTTTCTTCAACACTTTCTAGACCAACTCTATAACCTAAGTTATCTAGAGACAATCTTTCTACTTCTTTCCTTAAACTCTCAGTGATAGCTTTTTGAGATTCTAAGTTATCTTGACATGATTTAAAAGAACAAGTAGAAGTTTTAGAATCATTAGATACCTCGGAATCTGAACCAGAAGATGAAGCATAGGCCATAAGAGCAAAGTTATGCTCTTTTGAAGCTTCACTAGCAAGAAAAGCTGCATTGGGACCTTCTTCAATCTGATCACTCCAGTCATAGTCTCCAATACCATCTTGAGCAACTAATGCTGAAGAAGTAGCAGGCTCTTCAGTGGTCTTCTTGATGCCTTCAGTCCTCTTAGGAGCTCGACATTCCCTAGCAAAATGACCCTTCTTCTTGCAGTTAAAGCACTCCATCTTGCTTTTGTCAAACCCAGCTCTCCTTTGACCATCATACTTAACCTGTCTTCCAGTCCTTCTCAGAAACTTCCTTGCTTGGAGAGTCAACATAGCCATATGCCATTGAAGATTTATCTCTTCAAGATCATCAGGATCAATTGGATCTAAATCTTGATTCAAAACAGTAACACTGGTAGTTAAATCAGCCAGAAAAGCACAAATTGCACCATCACTGACATTATCACTAATAGTGGTATTGTTTGCAATAGCAGTGGTTATTCCATAGGCAGCAGTGGAAACATCTTGTGAACTCTTGTGATTAGTGGAAACGAAAGCAATGTTTTGATTAGTAGAAGATGCACCAGCAACGTTGTTCTCAGACTCATAAACCTTCAAATTGTTGTAGAGATTGTCCATAGTCATCTTATCAAAGTCCTCCTTATTTCTCAACACAATTGTATGAACAACCCATTCAGGTGATAAACTTCTAATGAACTTCAAATTAATATCTTCTTGACTAACATTGTAGTCCACCGACTTCAATTGGCTGATAAGTTTTTGAAGTCTATTATAAGTGCCATCAAGTTTTTCTCCACTAAGAGCAGTGAAGTTTTCAAGCTGATGCTTGAGCATATTCTTCCTTGATTTCTTTGTAGCTTTATTACCAGCAAACCTTGTTTCAAGAGCATCCAATAACTCTTTAGCAGACTCATATCTTTCAAAGTCCAAAGCATACTCATTAGGTATTCCCATAGAGAGAATACTATGAGCTTTAATCTCCAGTTTCCTTATAGCCTTGTCGACTTCACTAACAATAGCAATCTCTTTACCATCATCACCCTTGTTAGAAAGAGTATCACCTTTTTCAACAACATCCCAGATGGCATAATCAATCATACGAATGTATTGCCTCATTCGCATTCTCCAGATTTGATACTCACCATGCTTGAGCATGGGCACCTTTGATGCAGTTACCATGTGAGTTTCATCAGACATCTTAGCTTTCTTGAATAGAACTTAACTAAACTTCTTATTGGTTACAGTTTCTAGATCACAAGCTCTGATACCACTTGTTGATCCCAGTTGAGCAAACGATCTAATATAGAAACTGACTTAAACAAAGACTTATTAAGTATTACGCGGAATTTAATACTTAATCTTAAGAAGAAGAACAATGAACATTCAACACCTCAATATTATTATTAATACGAATACTCTAACCAGTATTAGGGTTTTTCAACCTTGAAGTGTATCGACCTTAGATATAAAACATACGTATATCTAATCTAACCTAGGACCTCCTTTTATAGGCTAAGGAGTCCTTTACATAATACAATACGTAACCTACAAGATAAATATCTTTTCTATATTTATTACAAAATATTAAACCGACTATACAAGACTAGCAGTGGTTACATTACAATATCTGTGGTTACACAATACTACTAGCCGCGGTTTGTCTTCAGCAATGGATCCATTCTTCTATCTGTGGTTTCATCAACTCTGTCCGTGGTTCCAACACTTAGAATAATTCTTGATCCAAGGAACCAAAAACCCAACACATACGTATACTTCTTGTAAAACGAAAAGTAAAGCACCTGAAACAAGCATGTCATTCATAAAAAGAGTTGAAAACCAAAATGACACAAAAGTCAAACAACTCATAACTGACAATGGAACTGAATTCAAAAACAACATTTTAGATAACTTAAGTGATGAAAATAGATTTCACAAAATTTCTCTTCATCATATACACCATAACAAAATGGTGTAGATGAAAGAAGAAACATAACCCTTATAGAAGCTGTAAGAACTATGTTGAATGGTTCAGTTCTATTAAAGAATTTATGGACTGAAGTTGTAAGTACAACATGTTTTACTCAAAACATGTCCATAATTGTCAAAAGACATCACAAAACCCCATATGAAACATTTCATGGAAGACTTCCAAATGTTAGATACTTTCATGTATTTGGGTGTCATGTGTACATTCACAATCACAAGGACCACTTGGGCAAGTTTGATGCCAAAGCTGATGAAGGATACTTCCTTGGATACTCACTGGTATCCAAAGCCTTTAGAGTCTCCAACACAAGAAGACAACAAACTGAAGAAACATTCAACATCACCTTTGATGAAAGCATGGAAGCTATCAGTTTCACTCATTTATCTAATGATGATATCAACATCCTCGAATCTGAAATATACCCACTTAATGAATTCTTTCATCCAAGAAATGTGATACGCGTACAACGCGCGTTCGGGGTCAAAAGAAACTTCCTTTTCTTCGAGCAAGTTTTTCAACCACCTAGGCAGTGAACCTAATCGTTGTAGTGTAGTATTAGGGTAAGCCTCGGGATTGATATCGTTCTCTAGGGGAATAAGAATGCTAGTGAGAAGTTACTACGCTAAGGTTGGGGTTGAGGAAGATTATTTTTTTATCTTTTTTATGTTTTTTTAGGAAATCGAAAGGTACGAATCTCGGGGTATTGGATTTGTGGGTTGGTATTTCTACCGATTACTCTACTATTCTAATTATCTAATTAACTAAGCTAAGGGGTAGTCTATGTCTAATTGATGTGTGCTCGTATGATGATTAAAGATGTGTTTACCTAGATGCTATTACTCCCTAGTTATCTCCTATTGATGGTTGAATTGCCACGTCCTTATTCTTAATGCGTTGTGTCTTCTAAGGTCGTATGGTATGCTTTCTTCCCTAACTCTTTGAGACTACCTTAAGGTTATTGTCTACGAAATCTCTAGGATTCATAAACTAACTCTAAGGTTATCTTTGGATTTTTCGCCTACAACAACTCTAGGCGATTATAAACTAATGTTCACAAAGATTACTCAAGCATTAAAAACACAACGAATGACCTATCGCAATCCTAGGTCAATTACAATTAAGATAAAAGACAACCAATCAATATTCAATACCTAGGTTTCATAGATCTAAGCAAACACACAAGTAAATTAGCCAGACATGGAAAACATGCAAGCATACACACATACAATTGAAGACATAGTTGAATCAATGAAGTAAATTACTTATCTTGTTGTAAAATAGGGTATGAGAACCCTAATATGTGACAACTCATAATTTCAGGTCATTTTACAAACTTTGAAAATTTCACTATTCATCTCGGGAATTTACTATTCACTGGTTACTATTCATTATTTTACTATTCATCGTTTTTGAAGTCGATTTGATATTTTGAAAGGGTATTTCAAAATTTTACTATTCATTCCCGGAGAAAATCACTATTCATGAGTCACTATTCATCATTTTTCGTAAACTAGGTTTACGAGTATCAAATACGTGTAACCTGGAGGGTTAAGCTGCGTATTCGTGGAATATCATCAAGGACATTTCATATATAACATCATTTCATATTAGTTCATGCATGGTTTTGCATTTTACATTAAATGCATAATTTCCTATTAAATAAACGCTAACGCGTAAACATTTATTTTGAATATTGATCCGACACTTCCAAAAATTATCCTAATATATTTTTATACTCATTTTAAGACTATAAAAATTATATTATTAGTTTACCCGATGTTTTCAATTTATTTTGTATATAAATTGTTATGTATAAATATTTACGACGGTTTTCGTAAATTCAACACAATAAATATTTATTCACTCAATTCTTGCGAGAAATGTATTTTTATAATTTTTATGACTTTAATATATTATATTTTGATCCGTTAAAATTTATTTTTAGCTAACGCTACCCTAAAAGCTTAAATATGTATACAAGTTACTAATTATCCTTAATTAACTACACATTTACTCTACTTTATTACACTTAATTGTTACTAAATGCATCAAGTTTTTTTTTTCTTAGGCTTGTCGACCACAAGGGTGAGTCACACCACATTTTAGTACAAAATATCTTAGTCTACGTTATACTTACATATTTTATACTACAAGTTACACATACACAAGCATAATATCAAAGTGTAAAAAAAAGATCTACTCTCTCATTTCTTCCTCATTAGAACCGGCCTAGGGTGATAACAAGCAAGGAGTTCATAATTTTTTTCAAGACAAGTAATTTCACAACTCTAGCTTACTCTTAAACAAGGTTTTGAAATAAAAACCTAGGGTAAATAGGATAGACCCTTGTTCCTTTAACCTCATCACTTAACTAGTAAGCATTTCATGATTTTTATTACTCTTTCATATTCCTATTTATGTTATTTCATCATTTTTGTAAGAAGAACATGCATGAATTCCATGATCCATACCACTTTTATGGGTTTTTAGTATATATAATGAGTTTTAATTATCCAAATAATAATCCCTTGTAACATATCATTTTTGATGATGTTTAGGAACCCATGATACCCTAAGAAGGTGTATGGTAGGTTTAGAATAGCTTTGGCGTTAGTTTGAAGTGGTTATAATAAGTTTTACGCGAGGAAAACTCATTTCGACAACTATATTTAAGGGTCTGATCATATTTGTTAATTCTGGAAATTTCGACAGTGGGTAAAAAATTTTGGACTAGATATTTAGAAAATATACTTTAAAACGAAAACGTGGCCGCTTGAATGGGTTAAAACGGAGTTATAACGAAGAAGTTAGGCTATTTTCAAGTTTGACGACGAAAACTATAAATTCAGAAAATTCAGCATATTATTTTAACTTTTTACGAGTAAAAAATGAGTCTTAAGTGCTATAAAATGTGTCGACTTATCAAAAATATGATAGTATACTTTAATACGAAGCTAAGGACATATAAAACGTAAAAAACGGACTTGTAACGATTAAATTACACGCATTTAAATAAAGTTGCCGTAACTATATTATATAAGCAAAACTAATATATTTCTATTAGACAAACATTACGGCCGCGATTGACCATGTTGAGGGTCATTTTTAACATTGATGGAGTACTTTTTATGAAACGATATCTTCTAGTAAAAGTAAGTTCGCCTAGCCTATTTTCCAAAATGTTTAACCGTTCGGCAAGCGGAGTTGTAACGAATAAAATATGGACACTCAAACTTTGCTGAAAGTTACCTTAAACAATATTTTGGACACAAGTACCATACTTTACCTATATTTTTCTCCATGATCGAGACCTCTATGATGAAAACTTAAATGCTAAAACTTTAAGATAATGATACAAGCATCCCAAAACCGTTGAGTTTGTTTCCTAACACTCGATGTGCACCATTTTACGACTAGCTTTTCAAGGCCATTTAGTCACTTTCAAGAATTATCAAAGTACATTATTTTACGACGAAAAGTTATAATTTCTTAATAAATCACTAAACGACTATCGTAGGAGGTTGTTTTAACGTAAATACTTGTAAAGTATTTTATAAAATGACGACATGTCATAAACATATATTTCGACGATAAACATTATTTTCAAAATGTACAAGTGGTATGGATATCATATGAGTTTGCATGCACGACATTGTTTCATGATTTACATTAGAACATATCATTCATAATAGGTCACGGTCAGAGGTTGCGTCTCATTTCAGTATTGTCATTATATCATCATAAAATTGCAACAGGTGAGTTTTCATAGCCCCGATTTATTCAAGTTTTTACTTTATTTTAAATCTACGGGGGAGAATACATTGCACATCATTTTTATTACGATACCAAGTATATCAAATTCATCACATTGCTTAAGTTACTTCATTGCCAATTGAATGCCCCCATATCAGAAATCATGAACCGTTAATTACTGGGTAAGCGAGGGTGAGTGGATAGATCTATCGAGGGTGACTCCTCCATCAGGGTTGGTGGATTCCAACTGGTCAAACGGATGCATTTCATTTAATATCATTATTTAAGTTGTTTGGCAAAACACTCTGTTGGGGCGAACATCATGATCAGTCTAGCTTCGGTGTCATGTGCTGCGTATTCATGGAATATCATCAAGGACATTTCATATATAACATCATTTCATATTAGTTCATGCATGGTTTTGCATTTTACATTAAATGCATAATTTCCTATTAAATAAACGCTAACGCGTAAACATTTATTTTGAATATTGATCCGACACTTCCAAAAATTATCCTAATATATTTTTATACTCATTTTAAGACTATAAAAATTATATTATTAGTTTACCCGATGTTTTCAATTTATTTTGTATATAAATTGTTATGTATAAATATTTACGACGGTTTTCGTAAATTCAACACAATAAATATTTATTCACTCAATTCTTGCGAGAAATGTATTTTTATAATTTTTATGACTTCAATATATTATATTTTGATCCGTTAAAATTTATTTTTAGCTAACGCTACCCTAAAAGCTTAAATATGTATACAAGTTACTAATTATCCTTAATTAACTACACATTTACTCTACATTATTACACTTAATTGTTACTAAATGCATCAAGTTTTTTTTTCCTTAGGCTTGTCGACCACAAGGGTGAGTCACACCACATTTTAGTACAAAATATCTTAGTCTACATTATACTTACATATTTTATACTACAAGTTACACATACACAAGCATAATATCAAAGTGTAAAAAAAAAGATCTACTCTCTCATTTCTTCCTCATTAGAACCGGCCTAGGGTGATAACAAGCAAGGAGTTCATAATTTTTTTCAAGACAAGTAATTTCACAACTCTAGCTTACTCTTAAACAAGGTTTTGAAATAAAAACCTAGGGTAAATAGGATAGACCCTTGTTCCTTTAACCTCATCACTTAACTAGTAAGCATTTCATGATTTTTATTACTCTTTCATATTCCTATTTATGTTATTTCATCATTTTTGTAAGAAGAACATGCATGAATTCCATGATCCATACCACTTTTATGGGTTTTTAGTATATATAATGAGTTTTAATTATCCAAATAATAATCCCTTGTAACATATCATTTTTGATGATGTTTAGGAACCCATGATACCCTAAGAAGGTGTATGGTAGGTTTAGAATAGCTTTGGCGTTGGTTTGAAGTGGTTATAATAAGTTTTACGCGAGAAAAACTCATTTCGACAACTATATTTAAGGGTCTGATCATATTTGTTAATTCTGGAAATTTCGACAGTGGGTAAAAATTTTTGGACTAGATATTTAGAAAATATACTTTAAAACGAAAACGTGGCCGCTTGAATGGGTTAAAACGGAGTTATAACGAAGAAGTTAGGCTATTTTCAAGTTTGACGACGAAAACTATAAATTCAGAAAATTCAGCATATTATTTTAACTTTTTACGAGTAAAAAATGAGTCTTAAATGCTATAAAATGTGTCGACTTATCAAAAATATATTAGTATACTTTAATACGAAGCTAAGGACATATAAAACGTAGAAAACGGACTTATAACGATTAAATTACACGCGTTTAAATAAAGTTGCCGTAACTATATTATATAAGCAAAACTAATATAATTCGATTAGACAAACATTACGGCCGCGAATGACCGTGTTGAGGGTCATTTTTAACATTGATGGAGTACTTTTTATGAAACGATGTCTTCTAGTAAAAGTAAGTTCGCCTAGCCTATTTTCCAAAATGTTCAACCGTTCGTCAAGCGGAGTTGTAACGAATAAAATGTGGACACTCAAACTTTGCCGAAAGTTACCTTAAACAATATTTTGGACACAAATACCATACTTTACCTATATTTTTATCCATGATCGAGACCTCTATGATGAAAACTTAAATGCTAAAACTTTAAGATAATGATACAAGCATCCCAAAACCGTTGAGTTTGTTTCCTAACACTCGATGTGCACCATTTTACGACTAGCTTTTCAAGGCCATTTAGTGACTTTCAAGAATTATCAAAGTACATTATTTTACGACGAAAAGTTATAATTTCTTAATAAATCACTAAACGACTATCGTAGGAGGTTGTTTTAACGTAAATACTTGTAAAGTATTTTATAAAATGACGACATGTCATAAACATATATTTCGACGATAAACATTATTTTCAAAATGTACAAGTGGTATGGATATCATATGAGTTTGCATGCACGACATTGTTTCATGATTTACATTAGAACATATCATTCATAATAGGTCACGGTCAGAGGTTGCGCCTCATTTCAGTATTGCCATTATATCATCATAAAATTGCAACAGGTGAGTTTTCATAGCCCCGATTTATTCAAGTTTTTACTTTATTTTAAATCTACGGGGGAGAATACATTGCACATCATTTTTATTACGATACCAAGTATATCAAATTCATCACATTGCTTAAGTTACTTCATTGCCAATTGAATGTCCCCATATCAGAAATCATGAACCGTTAATTACTGGGTAAGCGAGGGTGAGTGGATAGATCTATCGAGGGTGACTCCTCCATCCGGGTTGGTGGATTCCAACTGGTAAAATGGATGCATTTCATTTAATATCATTATTTGAGTTGTTTGGCAAAACACTCTGTTGGGGCGAACATCATGATCAGTCTAGCTTCGGTGTCATGTGCTTATAGCAATTGTAACATTTTTATGTGACATATTTGTCATACATGGCCTATACTTGTGGTAGTCGTATAAAACATTTTCAAGAACTCTATGAACTCACTCAACCTTTGTGTTGACACTTTTAGCAATGTATTTTCAGGTAACTAAGTCATTCACTTCATGGTATGCATGTGGACATATCATAGAGTCGCGGTGACGACGCGTCTCACATGGGATTTATACACTTTAAAAACATTGTTTGACTTGTACCAAACTTATTTTCCGCACATGTTGAATTTCATTTGGGACCTATCTTTGTAACTTTGAATGTTTTTAATATATCAAACGATGTTCTTTTCAAACGACACTTTAGGTCGTTCAATATAACTGTGATTGTGGTGCTATGACAGTCATCCCCCAGGAATTCATTCCGCTGCAAAACAGGTAATTTGGGGGTGTGACAGATTGGCATCAGAGCTTCGGTTATAGAGAACTAGGTTGCATCATTGACCCTAGACTATAACTACATCATCATAGCATCTCATCATTTCATCACAAGTGCATATTCACTATACATACGGTTTTATACGCACATTTTGCGAGTTATTTACTTTCATTTCAAAATCAATTGTCACATAGATGCCTTCAAATACCCATCCCATCATACTCACATCAGATTCCAACGTGGAGAATGCCCTGTCATTCCCTATCACAATTTTAACATCAGTTGACTCAACACCGATAACATCAGATGATGAGACTGAACCCTTTTAGGAGGACGAAGTTGCACCTACACCATCACGATCACTATTAATTCACCGTAGGATCAGGACAGTTTTTATCATTCGGTTGGGACAGATTATACCATTTGGTAGAACTTATAGGCTTAGTTCTAATGAACCTATTTTCTTAACTCACCACGAGGATTTCCATTATCATCATTGTCATCATTTTCATCATCATTGTCATCTAGAGTACCATCCGTACCATCACATCTCATAGACACTACTCATACATCTGACTAGCAGCTTGGGAAGCGTGCATGATTTAACACACCATTACCATCTATCACTAAGACTATAGACACTACACCATCTCATAGGTTTGAGGACTGTGAGAGTTCTAGGGCTATTGCTGCTAGACCGCCTACTACTCCTACACTTGAAACACGATTTGACCATCAACAGGAACATATAATAGGTACCTTTCAATCTAATGTAATCTTTATCCCTTATTAACTCCACGATAATCACAACCATCCAACAAATCTTATTTCATGTTATTTTGTTATTACTTTATAAAATTATTTCACATAATTTTATTTCAAGATATTTTACTACCATCTTAGGAAATTTGTTTCGCAAAGTTCTAAAACAAGTTGTTTTGTTACCACTCTATCAATTGGTTTTCAGTCATTTTATCAACTATTTACTATCATTACGCGAAACGATTTCCATGTTACTCTGAAAAATTGTTTGAGCCATTATGTTACAAAATAAAACATTGAATACCATTTAAAACTTCGGAGAAACATAATACCGTTTCAACAAAACCAATCATCACATCATTTGTCCTCGATTATACATAGCCTGATCACCTATGTATAATTTAGGAAGAGTTATGTCATGAAAGAAACAAACATCTTTTCAAACTTCCTAAAACAATCTTCACTCAAAAGCAAGGATTTGTAATCAGATAAATTGTTCATAAACATTTCTTTTTGTTAACACTCTATAGAAGCCTATGCCATTCATCCCTCACTCAACCGATAAGTTAGAATTTGACGAGTTACTTTTTCTTAGGAAAGGCTTCCTATACCATCGATGAGGAGGATTCATCGATACAAGAAAACAATGAAAGGATTTCGGAATTACCAACAAGGACTAGAAGTAGGTAGCGAGATCTTTCAAAACCTAACAAAAAGCTTAAGACATCACGAGACATTCCGAACCACTATCTTTGGACTAGAAGCCAAATTATATCATTTCAAAAGTACTAGCTAGACCGAGTTACAAGATTTAGTACGAAGCAAATACACACTAAGCAACACTATAGGGATCAACCAAGTCTTCTAGCTGAGACTGCAGAACATTCCATTAAACATGGCCTCAATGATATATGAACTTCCCTACAATGAGTTTCTCTCAAAGGAAAATTTGGTTAAATTTAGGTTATCGACATAAACTTCAGCTAAGGCATTGTGTTCACTAGAAATTCCAAGTCATCTCACTTCTATATCAAGAGATGCAACAGGTTTGAACATATCGGACAATCAATGACTCCCCATTTACAGGTAAAATTAGAACAAACATTCTTCGACATAGTATGAGCTGATATCTATTTTCTTGCTAGCATGATAACAATATAAGTGATGAAATATTTTAGAAGCACTCAATATCGGGACAAATCTTGAAAATCAACCACTACACCACATCACTTAAATATTTAAGGTTTTGTGACTTGACAAGATAGAGCATGGAAATATCTCGATGAGAGAAATTAAGAGAGTCACCATCAAACAATGAACATTTTAGTAATGAAAACTAAGCACCTTAGGCAAGTAAGACTCAAGTAATGACATTCGCTAGAACTAGGAACGCGAGGAATCTCAACTGTTACTCATAATCTATTCTTTTCAATAAGGTCCTTTTCGACAGACTTAACATTTTGAAATTTGGCACGAAACACGTGGTATCAATTCCAGTTGTACATATTATAAGCTATTCGATTCACCTTAGACTCCTGATAATCATTTCAATATTTCCATGGAACCTACTAGGACACGAGTACCGCCTGTTATCCTCAGCTCATTGGTTAGAGCGAGAGAACAATTCAAACATTAAAAGATATACTCAAGGCATGTGTAATTTTCTAGAAATGATTAGGCAAATCATTCTTCATCGAACAAGTTACTTTACAACAATAGTTAGCACCTGAACATATTGACTACACCAATTGAGGCACTCTATGGTTGAGGCGTCAATCACTTATTTACGGGCCAAAAATCAGGAAAGTCCAACTCACTAGTCCACGACTTATTCATGAAGCAACGAAGAAATCGTACAAATCAAAAATCAGTTACAAGTAACAACACAAAGATAGAAAAGCTACGTCGATATACGACGCAAGATATTAGAAATATGTTCCATAAGTCGCAAACCATTAGAATTACAAGTTGAAAACAGATTTATGTTCAAAGTCCTGTCTTGGAAAGGCGCGGTACGATTCAGAAAATATTGGACGACCTGATGCGACTCAAATATCCTCACCTTTTCACCGATAACACCGTATAACCCAACACGAACTGAATTCAGGGACTGAATTCCTTTTTGGATGGGCGAATGTGACAACTCGTAATTTCAGGTCATTTTACAAACTTTGAAAATTTCACTATTCATCTCGGGAATTTACTATTCACTGGTTACTATTCATTATTTTACTATTCATCGTTTTTGAAGTCGATTTGATATTTTGAAAGGGTATTTCAAAATTTTACTATTCACAAAACACTATTCATTCCCGGAGAAAATCACTATTCATGAGTCACTATTCATCATTTTTCGTAAACTAGGTTTACGAGTATCAAATACGTGTAACCTGGAGGGTTAAGCTGCGTATTCATGGAATATCATCAAGGACATTTCATATATAACATCATTTCATATTAGTTCATGCATGGTTTTGCATTTTACATTAAATGCATAATTTCCTATTAAATAAACGCTAACGCGTAAACATTTATTTTGAATATTGATCCGACACTTCCAAAAATTATCCTAATATATTTTTATACTCATTTTAAGACTATAAAAATTATATTATTAGTTTACCCGATGTTTTCAATTTATTTTGTATATAAATTGTTATGTATAAATATTTACGACGGTTTTCGTAAATTCAACACAATAAATATTTATTCACTCAATTCTTGCGAGAAATGTATTTTTATAATTTTTATGACTTCAATATATTATATTTTGATCCGTTAAAATTTATTTTTAGCTAACGCTACCCTAAAAGCTTAAATATGTATACAAGTTACTAATTATCCTTAATTAACTACACATTTACTCTACATTATTACACTTAATTGTTACTAAATGCATCAAGTTTTTTTTTTCTTAGGCTTGTCGACCACAAGGGTGAGTCACACCACATTTTAGTACAAAATATCTTAGTCTACGTTATACTTACATATTTTATACTACAAGTTACACATACACAAGCATAATATCAAAGTGTAAAAAAAAGATCTACTCTCTCATTTCTTCCTCATTAGAACCGGCCTAGGGTGATAACAAGCAAGGAGTTCATAATTTTTTTCAAGACAAGTAATTTCACAACTCTAGCTTACTCTTAAACAAGGTTTTGAAATAAAAACCTAGGGTAAATAGGATAGACCCTTGTTCCTTTAACCTCATCACTTAACTAGTAAGCATTTCATGATTTTTATTACTCTTTCATATTCCTATTTATGTTATTTCATCATTTTTGTAAGAAGAACATGCATGAATTCCATGATCCATACCACTTTTATGGGTTTTTAGTATATATAATGAGTTTTAATTATCCAAATAATAATCCCTTGTAACATATCATTTTTGATGATGTTTAGGAACCCATGATACCCTAAGAAGGTGTATGGTAGGTTTAGAATAGCTTTGGCGTTAGTTTGAAGTGGTTATAATAAGTTTTACGCGAGGAAAACTCATTTCGACAACTATATTTAAGGGTCTGATCATATTTGTTAATTCTGGAAATTTCGACAGTGGGTAAAAAATTTTGGACTATATATTTAGAAAATATACTTTAAAACGAAAACGTGGCCGCTTGAATGGGTTAAAACGGAGTTATAACGAAGAAGTTAGGCTATTTTCAAGTTTGACGACGAAAACTATAAATTCAGAAAATTCAGCATATTATTTTAACTTTTTACGAGTAAAAAATGAGTCTTAAGTGCTATAAAATGTGTCGACTTATCAAAAATATGATAGTATACTTTAATACGAAGCTAAGGACATATAAAACGTAAAAAACGGACTTGTAACGATTAAATTACACGCATTTAAATAAAGTTGCCGTAACTATATTATATAAGCAAAACTAATATATTTCTATTAGACAAACATTACGGCCGCGATTGACCATGTTGAGGGTCATTTTTAACATTGATGGAGTACTTTTTATGAAACGATATCTTCTAGTAAAACTAAGTTCGCCTAGCCTATTTTCCAAAATGTTTAACCGTTCGGCAAGCGGAGTTGTAACGAATAAAATATGGACACTCAAACTTTGCTGAAAGTTACCTTAAACAATATTTTGGACACAAGTACCATACTTTACCTATATTTTTCTCCATGATCGAGACCTCTATGATGAAAACTTAAATGCTAAAACTTTAAGATAATGATACAAGCATCCCAAAACCGTTGAGTTTGTTTCCTAACACTCGATGTGCACCATTTTACGACTAGCTTTTCAAGGCCATTTAGTCACTTTCAAGAATTATCAAAGTACATTATTTTACGACGAAAAGTTATAATTTCTTAATAAATCACTAAACGACTATCGTAGGAGGTTGTTTTAACGTAAATACTTGTAAAGTATTTTATAAAATGACGACATGTCATAAACATATATTTCGACGATAAACATTATTTTCAAAATGTACAAGTGGTATGGATATCATATGAGTTTGCATGCACGACATTGTTTCATGATTTACATTAGAACATATCATTCATAATAGGTCACGGTCAGAGGTTGCGTCTCATTTCAGTATTGCCATTATATCATCATAAAATTGCAACAGGTGAGTTTTCATAGCCCCGATTTATTCAAGTTTTTACTTTATTTTAAATCTACGGGGGAGAATACATTGCACATCATTTTTATTACGATACCAAGTATATCAAATTCATCACATTGCTTAAGTTACTTCATTGCCAATTGAATGCCCCCATATCAGAAATCATGAACCGTTAATTACTGGGTAAGCGAGGGTGAGTGGATAGATCTATCGAGGGTGACTCCTCCATCAGGGTTGGTGGATTCCAACTGGTCAAACGGATGCATTTCATTTAATATCATTATTTAAGTTGTTTGGCAAAACACTCTGTTGGGGCGAACATCATGATCAGTCTAGCTTCGGTGTCATGTGCTTATAGCAATTGTAACATTTTTATGTGACATATTTGTCATACATGGCCTATACTTGTGGTAGTCGTATAAAACATTTTCAAGAACTCTATGAACTCACTCAACCTTTGTGTTGACACTTTTAGCAATGTATTTTCAGGTAACTAAGTCATTCACTTCATGGCATGCATGTGGACATATCATAGAGTCGCGGTGACGACGCGTCTCACATGGGATTTATACACTTTAAAAACATCGTTTGACTTGTACCAAACTTATTTTCCGCACATGTTGACTTTCATTTGGGACCTATCTTTGTAACTTTGGATGTTTTTAATATATCAAACGATGTTCTTTTCAAACGACACTTTAGGTCGTTCAATATAACTGTGATTGTGGTGCTATGACAGTCATCCCCCAGGAATTCCATTCCGCTGCAAAACAGGTAATTTGGGGGTGTGATATAAGATACTGCCCAAGACAGCCAAAAATCGTTATTAGGTTTTACTCCACAAAACTACCTCCCTAAAAGTCTGAAAATTCGAATTCTATATATAGAGTTACAACTTGCGACGGCGTCACTCTTTAAATGTGACGCCGTCGGATCGCTTCCATTAGGGTTTCGTCTTGACCACGTCAACCTTGTGACGGCGTCACCTTATGGTTGTGACGCCGTCGGCTTCATCTTCTGACGCCGTCGGGATCTGAATCTAGACCGTCTGAGTTGTGACGCCCTACTCTTTAAAACCTGATGCCGTTGGGTACGAAATAGCAATTTCGCTACTGAGCCGTCACAATTTTGGAGCACGTTGTGACGCCGTCACCTTCAATTCCAACAGCTTGAGTGTCTTGATCTTGACTTGGCCATTTTCTTCATATATTCACGCCTTTTCGTCCAAATAAGTGTCATTCCAACAATTTGCTTTCAAGAGACCTAAAAAGTGAAAATGAACGAAATTAAGCAGTAACGGATATAAAAGTGGTCGATTAAGGGCTTAAATGACCCCTCAAAAGTGTACCTTTTAAATCCTTATCAAAATGCTTCCACCAGCTACAAAAATAATGGTGACATACTTCATTATGTCCCTCCATACAACCAAATAGTTCCTCTAATTGATAATGTAAATGTTCAAAATAAACATCAGGTTCATAATACTGATGAACCCATCCTAGAGGAAAATGATCATTCTAAACATGTTCAAAATGATGAAAGGGAATCTCCCTCTTCTAAACATGCATCTTCATCACAAGTGGATACTTCAGCTACATCACCAACATAAATAAGTACCTTCACAAAACCTATCACTTACACCAACAAATCCTACTGAACCAACAAACACAACCAAACCATCCATTTCCATTATCCTTACAACAACTCCAATAACACAAGCTTCACCAGCTCCTCATGACAGATGGTCAAGAGATAAACATATTGAGCTAGTGAACATTGTTAGAGAACCTTCAGCTGGCATGCTAACCAGACAAAAAGCTAAGGAATTCAGTGCTGCTTCAGTAAATGAATGTCTGTTTGCAGATTTCTTTTTTGAGGAAGAACCTAAAAAGTTATCACAAACACTGAAATATCCAAGCTGGGTTGATGCAATGCAGGAGGAACTAAATCAGTTTTCCAGCATAAAGTCTGGACTCTAGTTACTCCTCTAGCTGGAAAGACTATCATTGGTTTAAAAAGGATATTTAGAAATAAAAATGATGAAATGGAATTTTGATAAGAAACAAAGTCAGGCTAGTTGCTCAAGGATACAGGCAAAAGGAAGACATAGATTATGATAAAACTTTTGTTCTAGTTGCAAGATTTAAAGCAGTTAGAATCTTTCTTGCCTGTGCCACCTACATGAACTTCACACTTGACCAAATGGATGTCAAAAGTGCATTCTTAAATGATAAACTGAAAGAAGAGGTTTATGTTTAGCAACCTACGGTCTTTGAAAGCAATGACTTTCCAAACCATGTCTGCATACTGGACAAGGCTCTTTATAGGCTGAAACAAGCCTCAAGAGCATGGTATGATGAATTTTCAACTTTCCTCACTAAAAATAAATTTGTTAGAGAAAAGATTGATAACACTTTGTGTGTGTAGAAAACCAAATAAGATGTCACTCTTGTACAAGTGTATGTTGATGATACCATCTTTGGGTCAACAAACAAGAAACTCTGTAAACAGTTTCCCAAGCTGATGACCAAGAAGTATGAAATGTGTATGATGAGTGAACTCACTTACTTCCTTGGATTTCAAATCAAGCAATCAGACAAAGGCATTTCAATCAACCAAGAAAAATATGTTAATGACCTACTTAAGAAATATGAAAGTTTTTGATTGTTCATTAGTGAAAACACCAATGGTACCTCCTAACAACTTAGGACCTGGCCTGAATGGCAAATCTGTCAATTAGACACAGCACATGCGTATGATTGGGTCACGGATGTATCTAACATGCAACAAACCTGACATTCAGTTCTCAACTTGCCTTTGTGCAAGATATCAAACAAATCCCAATGAGTCACACTTGGTTGTTATAAAGAGAATATTCAAGGACTTGAAAGGTACACCCAGTCTAGGTCTCTGGTATCCTAAATATTCAAGCTTTGATCTGAAAGGGTTTTCAAAGTATGACTATGTTGGATGAAAATTGACAAAAAAGCACCATCAGGTACTTCTCAATTGTTATAAGGAAAACTTGTGTGCTGGATTGCTAAAAAGCAGCAATCAGTTGCCATGTCTTCAGCAAAAGCTGAATATGTGGCTGCTTCTAGATGTTATGCCAATATACTATAAATGAAAAGTTAGCTCAGTGACTATGACATAGAATATAACAAAGTGCCAATATATTGAGTGTTATTGCAATCTCAAATAATCTAGTCCTTCACTCAAGAACAAAGCACATTCATATTCGATATCATTTCATCAGAGATCATATCATGAAAAGGGACATTAAACTACATTTCATCCGCACTGAATATCAATTGGTTGATATATTCACTAAATCACTTGATGAACCAACCTTTAAAAGGTTAATCTCAGAACTTGGTATGATGAATATTCAATATCCATTTAACAAAAGACGATCAGTCTCAAGACTGAAACACTTAACATTCTTGTTCAACATAAAAAACAACAACACTAAATAACAAAAGTCCAGCTTCAAAACCTGTACAAATGTTCTGTGTCAAAAAGGAACAACAATATTCAGTTTTTCAAAACAACAAATACAAAACCCAAAAAGGTCAAGGTTAAAAAGAAGACCCTGAAACAAAACACCCTGGCCAAAACAAAAGATTTAACGAGAGCACTGAAAAATCACACTCAATGTCCTTGTAATACCGAGAAGATCTTAGCGACTCAGTGAACAATTCTCTATCCAATGGGAAGAGAAAAATAAAGCCCTAACTAAAAAAACACAAACAGCCTGAACAAATGTTCAACTTCATAACTGGACACATGTTCAGCTTCAAAAATGAACAACAATGTTAAGTTTTCAAAACTAACCAACTGAACTATAAAGTTTAGCTTTAGGACAAACAACCTGAACACACAATGTTCAGCTTAAATTTAAACAAAGATAACTTCTTGAAAAAGAAAAAAACCTTTTTTATTAAAAGATTCCTTTTTATTAGGTAAACTATATCTTTATTTCTGTCAAGTTGCGGCATGAAAGTGAAAAAACTTTCAAACAATACAGCTGGACAGCTGTTACTACAAAAAGTGCATTTGCATTTAATGTAATATGGAATTCTTTTTCAGAAACCACTTCCAGTGCATTATTGGACTACATGCATTAACAAAAAACTTCATAAAACTTTTCACATTCCACCTCCATTAAACACGTTAACTTCCACAACTCACACACAAATCCAAATTATAACATTAAAAACGACACAAGATCACAAGATCAGCACATCAAAACACTCACAACTGTAAAAACACACACACACAAGAACATCAAACTCTTAAAAAAACACAAGCATACAAACCTTTTCAAAACGTCAAAACCTAAAAATGAAATCATCATCTGCTCAACCATAACCACTAACCATCATTGCACCTGCCCAACAAACCCTAAAAGTTCAACAAGCACCAACATCGACTAAACAAATGGCACACACACTAGAACAAATCTAAATCAAACCCCAAAACCACATTGCAAATTTTATTCCAAAAACCAAGAATACTTCTAAGAAGTACTAGACTTCGTCCACAAATGATTCCAAGAAAATCCTTCATATTAATACGAGTCCTATCTCCAGAATTCTAGTACACTGCAACCGTGGTACCAGGTAAGACAAAAATGTTTCCATGAAAATCCTTTTTACTATCAACAATGGTGCACTCACAATAGGGATTAGTGACCTATCCTTTAAAAAAGCCATATGAGCTAGATATCTCAAAATCACTGACTATGCACAAAACCCTGACTCCACCACTTCAAAAGAATTTTTTGGTACAATTGGCTATAATGGACTACTTACCTGAACCGTTAAGAAAGGAAACTTGCATCCTAGATGGAGGTTGTTGATGAGCATAATCTTTTTGTGTCTTGGAGGAGCCATTGGAGGATATGATCAAAGTAATGCCACTCAAGAGATGATTATGTATGGATTCTATAGGAAACTAGAAAGGGGGTTGAATAGTTTTACCGATTAAAACTCCTTTTTAAAATATTTAGATCGAATTATGTCAATCTATTTAGTATGTGTGTTGGATAATGATAGATAATCATATAAGTAAGTAATGCAAAAGATTAAGAGTAAGGAACAAAAAACCACGACAAGAGTAATTATAGTGGTTCGGCTTCAAAGACACCTTCCTTGCCCTACTCCACTCCCCGAGTACCCCACTCGAGAGTTCGTAAGCACTACACAACACAAGCTCCTTAATGTGGCAGAGAAGCCTTCACAACGTCGCCTACTCTTTATCCGGTACAAGGCTAGACACCGAGTTCTTCCACGAGGTAGAACCAAACCTATCACAACGTCACCTACACTTTATCCGGTACAAGGCTAGATACCAAGTTCCATTACAAAGGAGGATCCACTACCCAACACTACACCACTAAACAACTACCCAAAGGAGACACACTCCTTGTTACAACACATAAAGAACATCAACATCCTTTAACCCAAAATTATCTAACTTGTACATTAATGCACCATATCGATTGTACACCTTTGGCACCTTTCGCTAATGCCTTCAACACGACCCTTCGGCACCTTTCACTAATGCCTTCAACACAATACTTCTATGGAGGGAGGAAAGAACTATCAACAAGATGCACTTGAGTGGTCTTGATGATGACAAAGCTTAGCAACTCATGACTTGAGCTTGCACATAATCAAGAGGTGGTGATCTCGCCTTTAAGAGGAACCTAAAGAATCACACAAACATAAACTACATAGAATGATCCTTAGGATCAGAGGTTAGAGATGTTAGAATATTGGTTGCAAGTATATGTGATGTGGTAGTGAGCAAGAGAGAAATGGCTCACTATTTATATGTAACATATTGGATTTCACATACACATCATAACACAAACACAAGTAGGCGTATAAGATGTTTTAGAGAGAGAAAGAGTTAGAGGTTTTGGGAACTTAGTGAGAGAAAGAAAAATCTTATTATGAGCTCCAACTCTCTACCTTGGAGGGTAGAGAGTATTTATAGTTCTTACATAAGTCGCCACCTACGGGCTTTGGATCAGGCATACAGTGGGTAAAGACCCATCCGTCCTCCACGGTGTTACTTAACTAAATACTACTAATCATTAACTAATCTACGACTACGAGCTTTCTAACGATTACATATACTTGAGATGACCGACTCTTTAATAACTGGATTTACTAAATCCTAACAATCTCCCCCTAAGGGAGGTCACCTCAAGATCACCTCAAAATTACATTGAACACAAACAAATATTACATTTAAAATTGTTCTTGCATTCTTGATGTAGTTCTTTGCTCAGGAGCTCGTAGTCATTGATTCTTCATAATTGCATGTTTGGATAATCAATGTGGAGGTCTTTAACTGATCTACGTGATAATGAGTTTTGAGCCAGATTTTGAGATCATCAGCTATCATAAATCTCTGACTCTTCCATTGTGATGTTGGTATTATGTGATGTTGTGACTTATAGACCGACATGCTCACATTCTGGATCATGATATATTCTCATCAGAGTTGCGAAAGCTTTCGTTGATTCATAATATTGGCTGCAGCGTAGCAGAAGCATGGAGTGAAAATATCAGAGTCATTGATGCATTTATCATGATTTCTTTTAGAGATGAATGTGTAGTGTGAGCATGCGGCTATGGATTGACCGCTTCAATCTGATCAGCTGCAAACGTCGGGCGTACCTGCATACAACAGTTAGCAATAAAGTGCACGATAGTGTCTTTGATCACTTTCGTTGAATTGAGGTACACGGCCTACGGTTCCCCGTTGATCAGTACAAGTACTGCCTGTGATCAGGTATAATTTTGAAGAATTTCCTTGACAGGGTTTCGCAGCTGTTCTAGCTGTTCTCAAACTGGAACGTCTCAAAGAAGACAACACGGAGTGAGTGAACCAGCGAATTGAGATTCACTGATTGATACGAAGAGATTTGAAAAACAATCGTGTACTGCTCAATAGAAATTGTTTTTGCAATACAACGAAGGTTTTAATGAAAATCAATTATCAATCATAAACACCTTTTAATTAGAAATATGAGTACACAGTCGATGTGCTAAAGAAAAGGATTTTTAAGCACAACGACCGGTTTTTTTCAAAGGTATCCGTCAATCCATAACCTAAACCAGGATTGATTCAATAGATTGAATCGCCCCATTGTTTCTGTTCAGTTGTCACATGGTTGATCTATTAGATAGATCTAACATGCCACCTACCAGGAGCTTGTTTGATGTTGGCTCCAGAAGGCTTTCCATCTTCATTGTGAATATGTTAGCATATCACTCATATGTTCTGGCAATACCACAAGGATAATGCGTAGGACTCATAAGATATAATCTCTCTTTCCACGTTGTGTGAAACAGAGAGTCTTCATTGACAGTGTCCTAATGAGATTTATAGATGATCTCGTGGCTCTAGACTCAATTGTGCATATTTGGATCCTATGTCGGAGACTAGGGAGAGGGTCTGCTTCTTCAATATCAACAAACTCTAAGACAAAGTCGATAGATAATGTCGGTTCCCCGTGAGAATGAAACAAGTCCTTTTAAGAGGAACTTGAGTGGTTTGGGAAGTTGAAGTGTAGTGCGTCACTGGGTTCATGACGTCTTGTCTTCAATACCGATGTTACCTTAGTAACCACCAGTAGCATATGAATTGAACCCGGTATCTGCCCTAAGGTTGAATAAGTGGAGGGCTATTTATTTTCACCCTTTTCTCATTCAATTCTTTTTTCATTATTCAACCCCTTCAGTGCTTACTGAGACTTCATAACTAGAACCTTGTTGGGTTTATTCCAGTACTAGCTCAGTCTCAGTCCGCTCTCTTCCCATCTCTCACTTTTCTCCTTTTTCATCATACCTAAGGACTTCTACACTATCTAGTGGATTGTCCCTGGGTAGATCCCTCCGGTTCTGGTGGATCATGGGAACGAATATCTAACCTAACCATCCTTATATCACCATACATAAAGTAAATTTGGTCGGTCTATTTGGTATTGTTCATCTGCCGTTGGAACCAATTGAAAACCATTTGAAGATCAATCCGGATACTTGTGATATATTATCAAAGCATTTTGTACCTGAATTGTTTTTGATATTTTTTAGAACAAGAGCTCCCCCTCAACATGTGCTTTATGTATTTGAAATTGTTTTAGCACACGGAGGCAAGAGGAAGAATTGACTTCTTTGTTTTCTATTTTCTAAAAGATATCAACATCACTTCCCAGATCAAATCAGGTAGATAAAGCATTTTGGGGAAGAATAAGGTTTTCAAAATTTTGCTCCCCCTCAATATGTGCCTCGAGGTTTGAAAGAGTTTTGCACATACTAGACGAAACCTGCACTTAGAGACAAATCAATCACGTTTCAATTCTTTGTGGTTTAAGATAGATGCTCTCCCTCAACATGTGCATGGATAATTTTGAAATCGTTTGGCACATGTGGGGAGGAAAGCTTGCTAAATACTTATGAAACCATTTATCGAATTATCAGCTTAAATCCAATTTAAATCACAAATTCTCCCCCGATCACAATTATCAAATAATTTGAGATTTGTGATCTCTGTAGATTTAAATTGATTTTGAAAGATTTTAAGGAGAATTGTGACTTGATTATCAAAACGTTTTAACTGATAAGGATCGGATTTTGAGACTTTAAACTCCATTGATTAAACATGCATGATTATCTTTTGAAAACAATTGTATGAAAAATAACCTTTTGATTTAATTGAAATCATTATCCCCCTCAATCAATGACATAAGTTGTTGATTGAGAGATAGATAATTTTGACAAATGTTAAGTCCAGATGATTTTCAAAAATAGAGACCGAGTTATTTTTTCAAAGCAATTAGTTTTCATTAGATGGTAAGTAATTGTTTATAGAATCAGAGCATGTGTTTTTGAAAAACAAGATAAAGCATGGCTCTGTTATTTCTTTGAAAAGCGGGTTATTTCCTGAAATGACAATTAAACCAATGTTTCGCTTTCTCTCAAAAAATATTTTTTGATGATTTTTTTTCTTTTTTCTTTTTCTTTTTTTTAAAACATTCGAACAATATCTAAAGTCCCGTGTCATTCTTTGAATGACAGCACAAAGACCGTAGATATTATCGAATCAAGGAAAACATGACAAAAAGACAATATTTTTTGGAATTTTTCATATTTTCAATTTTTTTTTTTTTTTTTTTTTTTTTTTTTTTTTTTTTTTTGGTGGATTTTTTAAAAGTTTTATATTTTTCTATTTGCTTTTTGAAGGTTTTGAAATTTTGTATTTTGTTTTTCGAATAACTATTTACAAGAGATAGATGAAGAAAGACCTTTACTCCTCGTTTTTCTCTTGAAGACGTTTGAGTGTTTCCGGTTGTAGACTCTTTAGACCAAGTCGTGGGAGGATAAACTCAAAACGTTCTCTAGGAAGAGCTTTGGTGAAGATGTCTGTTAACTGGTATTCAGTCCTCACAAAGTATAGTTCCACCACACCATTTTCTACTTGCTCCCTGATGAAATGATGTCGAATGTCGATGTGTTTTGCTCTTGAGTGTTGTACGTTGTTGCATGAGAGAGCAATAGCACTTTTATTATCACAGTACAGAGGGATTTTGTTGAATTCAAAGCCATAGTCAGATAATTGGGATCTCATCCATAGGATTTGAGCACAACAGGATGACATGGCTATGTATTCAGCCTCTGTAGAGGAAATAGAAGTACTCATTTGCTTCTTTGAAGACCAGCTCACAAGCTTATCACCCAAAAACTGAGCACCTCCAGACGTACTTCGACGAGTATCTTGACATCCTGCATGATCAGAATCTGCATAGGCTGTTAGTGACATACCGGTGTCCTTCGGGTACCAAAGTCCCATATTGATGGTTCCTTGGAGATACCGAAAGACCCGTTTAACAGCTTCAAGGTGCTTTTTGGTAGGCTTGGCCTGGTATCTAGCACACATGCAAACAGCGAACAAGATGTCTGGTCTACTAGCTGTGAGGTACATCAGGGATCCAATCATACTACGATATTTCGTTTGGTCAACCATGATCCCTGAGTGGTCCTCATCTATTTTAGTACGTTCTATCATGGGAGTGTCAACAGGGTCACTAGAATCAAATCCAAATTTCTTTAATATCTCATTTGCATATTTAGATTGATTTATAAAAATGCCTTCGGGACTTTGTGAAATTTGTAATCCCAAGAAAAATGACATTTGTCCCATCATTGACATTTGAAATTTAGAGCCCATTTCATTAGAAAAACGGTCACATTCATTGAGGTCAGTCAAAGCAAAGATAATATCATCTACATATATTTGAACGTGAATTAAACGTTTGCCTGACTTCCTGGTGAACAATGTTGGATCAACTGTTCCTTTGCTGAATCCAGTTGATAGAAGAAACTTTGATAGCGTATCATACCATGCCCTTGGAGCTTGCTTCAAACCGTAAAGAGCCTTCTTCAAACAATAAACGTGAGTAGGATGCTCTGGATTCACAAAGCCTTCAGGTTGGCTGACGTAGACGACTTCATTAAGATCTCCGTTAAGAAACGCCGTCTTTACATCCATCTGATAGACTACCATGTTCTTACTTGCAGCATTAGCCAAGAAGATTCTGATCACCTCGATACGAGCAACTGGAGCAAATGATTCTTCAAAGTCAATACCCTCCTCTTGACGGTATCCTTTTGCAACCAATCGAGCCTTGTTCTTTAAAACATCACCATGCTCATCAAGTTTCACTTTGAAGATCCACTTTAGAGCAATAATCATAGCACAATCTAGAGCAGGTACTAATTCCCATACATCTAGTCGATCAAACTCATGAATTTCATCTTGCATGGCATTGAACCAGCTGTCTTCATTCATGGCAGTTTTAACATCTTTTGGTTCGACCTTAGAGAGTACGGAGTTGAAGAAGCACCATAAGGCATCGGTTGCAAGTTGTTTCCGTGTTGATACAGGACGAGAGGGGTTTCCAATGATGTTGTCCAATGGATGATCATGTGTCCATTTTCTGAGGTGTTCATGCAGCTGTTGTTAAGGAACTGAAGTAGCTGAGTCGATATCTCCTGATGAAGATGGTTTTGCTGATGATTTAGGAGCAAATATGTTTTCGAATGGAGCATCTTCGGGAGTAGCAAAGGGATTAACTTCATCATGGGTGCCAGAAACAATTCCATGATGTACATTGGATGATTGATGATTTGTTGATGAGACAGAGTGATCAGCAGCAGGCGCTTCTTGACTTAATGATATTGAGACTGAAGGATTTACTTCATTCACAGGGATAGGAGCAACCTTTGTTGATGGAATTGACATTTCATCAGCATTCGGTTCATAGTGTTCATCAAACATTGGATCAAACAATCTCTTTAAATCATCTTCTGATGGAGGTACATATGGAGTTGCTGGAGAGGGATTAGAAACAAGAGTAGAACTGATAGGAATACTTGATAAAGGTTGAGATGCGGGTCCAGAACTAAATTGTCCTGGAGCCATTTGACCGGTCAGCTCATCGAACGTAACGTGAATTGTTTCCATGATATTTCGGGTTCTCTTGTTGTAGATTCGGTAACCCTTCTTGTTTGATGCATAACCAACAAAAACTCCAATGTCCGCTTTAGCTCTTAATTTTCCTAAATCTTGACCGTCATTTGTTGGATAGCACAAAGTACCAAACACACGAAGGTAGGAAAGATCAGGTTTTCGTTTATGGACAAGTTCATATGGAGTTTTTCCATGAGAGGTGTGAATAAGGGAACAATTTTGGGTTTAGCAAGCAGTGGCAATGGCTTCAGCCCATAGAAACATCGGAACCTTTGAATAAATTAGCATTGTTCTTGTGGCTTCCACAAGAGTTCGATTTCGTCTTTCAACTACACCGTTTTGTTGAGGAGTTCGTGGAACACTTCTTTGATGACTGATTCCAACACTTTCATAAAACTGAATTAAGTCATTGTTAACAAACTCTGTGCCATTGTCCGTTCGAACAATTCTAACAGTATTGTTGAGTCGAACCTGAAGCTGTTTGATAAGTTTGATGATGACATCTGGAGTTTCATCCTTTGTCCTCAAAAAATTTACCCAAGTAAATCGAGAGTAGTCATCAACAACTACTAGAATGTATTTCTTCCCATTTATAGTTTGCACTCTCATTGGTGTGCACAGGTCCATACGAAGGGTATGAAGAACTTCCATTACCGAGTTTGTGGGCATATTTTGTGCTTTTTCCTAACTGGGAAGCTGAACAAAGATGATCTTTTTCATATTTCAATCTGGGTAAGCCTCTGGCAAGATCCTTTCTGGAAAGGTTATTAATGGTACTGAAGTTCAAGTGATTGAGACGACGATGCCATAACCATGACTTTGTTTTTGAAACCTTTGACAGCAGGCAGATTGGAGAAGACTTCATCATGTCTTCCATAGAAATGGTGTATAGGTTAGAACCACGAGTACCTCTTAATAATTCCACACCATCAAGTTCTCTAACGAAACAAGTATGCTTTCTAAAAGCCACTTCTAGATCGGAATCACAGAATTGACCAACAGAGAGCAAGTTATGACCAAGACCTTCCACATAATATACCCTGGAAATTACACTTTTACCAACCACATAATCTCCATAACCCATAATAGCACCAAAATGATCGTTTCCGAATCTCACAGTTCCGATGAATTTACTCACGAAGTTCATGAGCCGCGACCGATCTCCAGTCATATGCTTGGAACAGCCTGAGTCCAGGTACCAAAGAACGATTTGAACGATCTGCAGTTGAACACAAACAAGAATGGATAACTGGATAATTGGGATCCCCATGCAAGAATGGGTTCCATTTGGTTAGTAACAGTGATTGGAACACCCGCATCAGAAATAGAAGCCATGGAATCATTAGGAATAGATGCAGTGCTGGTGTTCGTATTTGACCTATTCAAAGTATGTTCACTTCTTAATGGAATAGTTCTACCAGTAGGCATCCATTTTCTAGTGGGCATTGTCTTAGCAGATTGAGGATAAAACTGATTATCTTTATGGCTAAAAGGTATCCATTGATAACCTATCTTACTAAATGTTTTTCCTGTGGGTTTCCACTGTTTTCTAACTTTCTTTCGTCTTTGCCTTTTAGCCTTTTTAGCATTACCAATTTTAACTGGGCATTTGACAGCATTAGACAAAACATTCACACCACATTCATGATTAGTAACAGAATTCAAGCAGACATCATTATATGGTTGCAGAAAGTATCAGAATTCGAATTAATTATAGTACGCCTATGGCTAATACTAGAATCAACACGATTCGTTTTATTCAACTCAAACTTAAAGTTCCTAGGATGGTCTTCTACTCTCTTCCAATGCACATTCTTAGCTTGCGAGGCCCTATCTTGCTTGGTATTGTCTGAAGGCTTTGACCTGCTTGCTTTAATGTCACTGATTACTCCTGTAGAGGGAATTATGGGAACATTAGTTGGTTGATCTACTTTTTGCATTCCTGAACTAGATGTGCATGGATCTGAACTACTAGAAGGCACATTAGTGTTCACTTTCTTAAAGCTGGGCATGGAATGGTTTGTATGCTTGGCACTAGGCATAGAACAAGGCATCACAGCTTTACCTTTTGCACCTAAGGATTTAGGACATGTTGCAATTAGACATTCTAGCAGCTCTTGAGATCGTTTGGCCTGAATGCAAGCAAACCTAATTTCTCTATCAAGAGGCTTATTTATGAAATCCTCTTCCACAATCTCATGAAGACATTCAAGACTATCCTTAAGATGGGCACAATAGTTGTGAAACACAGGTTCATTATTCCTGAGATGAGGAGGAATGTATTTAACAGTCACAGTATATTTGCAGTCTGAGGATGACTTTGAAGCAACATTCTCATTAAAAACAAGTGGCAGTTTCCTTGTTTCCTGACTCCTCAGATTCTAAATTTCCTTTTGTAAAGACGTTATTTTTTCGTTGTTTTTGTCACGAGTGACTTTCATTGAATCATATAACTCTTTAAAGTGTCGTTGAACTTTTTCATTTTCTTCTAGAAAACTTTTGTTTTATTTTTGTAAAGCATTAACTAAGTTTTGAAGATGAAAAGTTTGAGAATACTGAGAATCTAAAGGAGGAGGCATTTGGGAGCTAGTCACATTGTTCTTTTCACCCTTTAATTGAGAGATTTGGGCTTTCAACTTTCTGATCGTGTTACAATAAGCTTGAATCTGTTCGTCACGTTTGTTTATCTGAAAAATTGCATCAAACTCTGGAGCATCTGATGATGTCTTGATATTTGAGGTTTTGACATTTTCTTTAAGATGTTGATATTTTAGTTGTAAATTAAAATGTTCAACTTCTAGCTTAGAAAGATGTTTTACCAAATTATCGTGATCATCCTGATCAATTTTCTCATTTAGTTTAGATTTAGTATTTTCAAGCTCAATGACACGATCATGGGAGACTTTCAGAGCAACATATAATTCATGAAATTGAGAAGCATTAATGGAACAATTCGTAGCAGTGTAAAACACATCTTGAGTAATACATTCAGAAATAAGATTCTCATTCAATGTATGCAAGTTCTTCCTCTCAATCTCATTATATTTTAATTCTCGCTCATAGTCACTAACCTCAACTATCATTGCATCAAATTCCTTTTCCATTTCTTTAATATCTGAATTCATCCCCTTTTTAAGACTCTCAAATTGATCTTTTAGTTGTTTAAAGAAAGGCATGACCTCAGTTAAATAGCATTCTTTAGTTTGCTCAAAACCCCTTTTTCCTTCAGTTATACCAGTGGGTGTGATCCTTTTCTTGCAAGTTTTCTCAAAATCAACAAATAATTGAAAGATAACATATTGACTGATTAAGGTCTTGCTTTTAGTGGCAATAGTTCTAGGGACTAGATGCATTGGTGTATTAGGAGGATACACAGTTGCTGAAGGCATTTTCCTAAGGGGGGGGGGTTTGTTACAACAAGATTCTCTGCCTTTTGCTTATCTAAATCCTTTTTCCAGAACACTTGTTCGGGTGTTAACAACGTTTGAGGCTTAAACATGTTCAAGGAGATCCAATTTTCCTTTTTGTAGTCATGGGGTCTGATAATTATGTTTTTCTCTTTACATGTAGGATTGTTGAGTTTCTTATCCATTTTCTCCCTAGATGCATCATCTAGTTTTCTATCTTCCTCAGTCCACTCAATGCAACTAGGTTTCTGTCTAGGTTTAAGAATCTCATTGCCATCATAGATTACATTTTGAGCAGCTTTTGCTATCTTACCATACTCAGGGTTGGATTCGTTTATAATGGGGATACTATGCTTATCGCTGAGAACTCTATGCTTAGTGATCATGTGAGCAGTCTGAATGGTATTCCATTGTACGTACAACTTATTTTCAAGCTTGTTTTTCAAGGTTTTTAGATTAGAAAAATCATTCAAAATTTTTGATTCCTTAGCACTGAATTCTTGCTTAAGCATTTTAACATTTTCTTGAAGTTCTTGTTTTTGCTTAGCAGTTTTAGAAAGCTTTTCTTGTAAGGAGTTTAACTCTTGTTTTAATACTTCTTCTCTAAACTTACTTTTTCTAATAGTTGTACGCATTTGGTCATCCATTTCCTACTCACGGGTGGTTAACTCAAACTTAGCATGCTGTTCATAAATAACAACTTGTTCTTTATAGGCATTCCGTTCAGAAACAACAGAATCATCATGAGCACATGCAGTGTATTCATAAAAAATATAGTCATCATTGACTGCAGAAGATGCATCACTTGGTACAGTCCCACTTTCACTTTGTTTCACATATTGATCATATGGGACAACATTGATATTACCCATATTTTCAATATCTGACTCAAAAGTTTCAGTTGATTGTACTTTGTAATGTATTTTTTGCTCATCAACATCATCGTATAGTTTTAATACCTCTGAGATGATTGATTCTTTGGATGGACTAGCTTGCTGTGGTGAGGGGACCTTTAGAGAGACCATTGGAGAAATGCTAGCCATGAAAATTGTTTGTGTAGTAGGTTCATCATTGACATCAAAGTCGTATGCATCACAGTCTGCAACTTGAAAGGCATTCTGATGATTATGACCTATCTCCTGAATTGGCTGCTCATCCACATCTGCATCATATGTCTTGGCATTGCCCTCAGCAAGAAACAACAACTCCTCTTCATCCAGCACAGCTCCATTATCCTGAGCTTGCACAAGTAACATCTTGTCTTTGAAGTACTCTGCATTTTGAGGGCGTTTTGGAGAAGTGCAGTTCCTTGCTATGTGTCCATCACCACCATAGTTGTAGCACTTAATTGGCTTTGCTTGTCCTTGATTTCCATTTCTTCCCCTATACTGATTTTCCACGTACCCTCCTCCTACTCCACCTCTTCTTTGTTCATATTGTCTTCCTTGAACTGGCTGCACCATAACCTTCCCATCTCTGACAGTGGCTTGATTGTGTGGATTGGATGCTGTTCTGAGGTTGTTGTTGGTGTGTGGGAGAGAGTTCATGTTTTGACTAATCATGAGAGCCAGTTGATTAATGAAGTGTCCCATGCCTGCATCAGCATCAGCTTGTTTGAACATTGGATCGGGAATGAGTTTGTGATTACCATTACCATTACCCATGGGTATAACTTGAGAAGCTTTGGTGGTAATTCCAACATTTGTGTAAAAGGCAGTTGAATCATTTGATGAACTTGTGTCTCCCTGGTTGGTTTTGAACTGATCAAGAATTCTTTTTTCAAACATGGGATGTCTCTCATTCTGAAGAAGGAAGGCATAGAGTTGCTCATAGTTTGTATTCTTCAATCCTTTGGTTAGCTTCACAGAGGTGACAAACTTGTGCCATTCGGGATTCATGTTGTTCACAAATTTTGAGTTCAGGTGAATGTTTGGCATGGTCATTTTGATGTTCCTCATGTCATTCACAAGCTTATGGAATCTCACGTAGTACTCATAGACACTCTCATCAGGTTTCATCTTGAAGTGTTCAAATTCATCATATAGTTGTGATTCTCTGTCTTCAATAGTTAATTCAGAACCTGAGAGAAGCATCTTGATATTATCCCACACTGCCTTGGCTTCGGTGTTGTGATTGATAAGCTTGTAGATGTCTTTTGGAAGACCTTGAAGTATAATATTAGAAGCCCTAATATCGGCATCGAATCTCTTTTTCTCCTTATCATTGAGCTCATCATACGTCTTTGGTCTGTCTATTCCATAGATCATTGTTCCATCTTCAGCTGTATCAATTAAGTCTCTAGTAGTCTCAATCTGATAAGGTCCTTCATCAATAGACTTGAGAATGTTGACTCCATTTTCCTTTCCAAGACAGTCCAATCTGATTCGTTGTGCCCAAGAGTCGTAGTCAGTTCTGTCAAGCATAGGTGGACGAGTATCTGAACCAGCTGCTTGAACATCCTCAGCAACAGTGGAGATGATTGTAGGTACGTTGGTAGACATGTTAACAGATTACACGGGATTTTAAAACTCTATGATTAAACCGGGAAATAGATTCTTTCACGAGATTTTACTAAATTAAGAGAAAACCGTATTACAACCAAAAGTTCAACCAAGTCGCTAAGAAACCTTGAACCAAGTCGCTCACACCAAGTCGTTGAGAATTATGACAACAAGTCGCTAAGCACCAAGTCGCTACAAATTTTGACAGCAAGTCGCTAAGCACCAAGTCGCTAAGTCGTCAAGTCTCTAAATAGCAACTCGCTAAGGTTCAAGTCGCTAACACCAAGTCGCTAAGAAAACTTAAGTACAAATCGCTAACAAAATTGAAAGAAAATCGCTACCTTCACCAAGTCGCTACCCGTAGTGGAGAATCCACTAAGTGTACTGTTTGTCGGCTTGTCTCAATAGACAAGTCGCTAAGCTCAAATCGCTACCACTTCAACTACAACTCGCTACGAACTTACAAAGCAAGTCGCTACCAAGATTAAAAATCCGTGACTCAAGTCGCTAGCAAGAATATCTCAAAAACACTACTTATCAATCCAAAACAACCCAACCACGATGATTAAAGCCTACCAAATCAAAACCTAAACACTTATGATGATCCTAAACACAAAAGTACAATCAAAATCCAAGCTTTAACACAAAAAATGATCCAAATGATGCAAAAACCACTAAACTTTTTCAACCTCAAAAACCATCTAAAAACCACTAGAAATCCAAAGATATGTAAGAGATGATCTAACCATGGCTCTTAATACCATTTGTAACATATTGGATTTCACATACACATCATAACAGAAACACAAGTAGGCGTATAAGATGTTTTAGAGAGAGAAAGAGTTAGAGGTTTTGGGAACTTAGTGAAAGAAAGAAAAATCTTATTATGAGCTCCAACTCTCTACCTTGGAGGGTAGAGAGTATTTATAGTTCTTACATAAGTCGCCACCTACGGGCTGTGGATCAGGCATACAGTGGGTAAAGACCCGTCCGTCCTCCACGGTGTTACTTAACTAAATACTACTAAACATTAACTAATCTACGACTACGAGCTTTCTAACGATTACATATACTTGAGATGACCGACTCTTTAATAACTGGATTTACTAAATCCTAACATTATAGACAAAACTTGTCTACTATCCCACGGTTCCCTCCCTAGAGGGATCCGGCTAGTGCAAACCCAGGGATCATGCTACTGGGTCAGTTTAGTCTGGATTTCGGGTTGCAAACCGGGTTATGGGTTATGGACCATGGGTTATGGGTAATAATTATGGATACCCAACAAGATGCAATGTACCTAGCCATTGGGTTATGGATCTTGGGTCATGGGTCATGGACTTTGGGTCATGGATCATGGATAATACCCAACATGACTTCATGCATAATGTCATGCAATGGGTCATGGTCCATGGGTATGGGTTATGGACTTTTGTTTTTACTCAACAAAATTCATTGTACCTAGTTAATGAATCATGGGTTATGGGTCATGGGTCATGGAGTTTGGTTTTTACCCATTACAATATATACAAAGTATATATATACATTTCTATATTATGTAAACACTAGTTCTTAAACATATGCATTTCTATAAGATGTAAACAATATTACTTGTTAGTGTTTAGATAAAAATGTCTTTGGTTTTATGTAACTTATCTACTAAAAATGTTTTGATATAGTTTTAATATGTTTAGTAAAAGTGTGTTAGTAAACTATTGGCTCAAACCTTTTACGTATTTTATTTGTTTCGTTAAAATGATTTTACGTTTGTTATCGACAAAACATTAGAAGATCATAAAGAATAAATAAACGTTTTTATGGCTTATCTATATTAACAATCTCCCCCTTTTTGTTGATGATAAAACATAAGATTATTTTAAGAAGAAAATAAAATTTTCAAAAATTTGAATTGGAGTTTTTACTCTCTTCTCCCCCTTTTTTTCGAAACAAAAAGAGCGTAAAAAAGAAACTAACACATTGTTTTGAGAAAAACTTGTGAAAAGTAATAAAGTGAGAAAATAAATAGTAAGACGAGAGAATTATTCTCGTCTTAGCTCCGCCTTGACGGATGCTTCCCTTTGACGGATGCTTCCCTTTGTTGAAGGCGTCAAGTAATTGGAAAGCTAAACAAGTGTATTGCAATTATTTTTGCAATGGTTTCGTCTTTGACGAAATGCTCCCCCTTGACGAGTGCTCCCTTTCGAGGAGGACGTCAAGTAATATAGAAAACTTAAATGAATGTATTGCAAACATTTTTGCAATGCTTTGCTTTGACGAAAAAGCTCCCCTTGATTGAGTGTGTCAAAGTCTTCATGTGTATTTTGAAAATCTACAAAACAAAAGTTAGAAAACAAGTATATGGTGCATAGTTTCCTACAAATGAGATTCATATTAGTGAGAAAATATGCTTCGTTTGCACGAATCCCACGGATCCTTCTTGTGAGGGATCCGTCTAGGCTAATTTGAGGGAACCATGTACCTGCATTCTTTTGACATCAATGTGGATGTAAATAATGACGTAAGCATCCAAATGAGTTATTATAGCACTAAACATATTCTCATAACTATATAGCATACAACATGTAGTTTCATTCAATAAAAAAAGAGAAATGATATACAGATCTCTAAAAATAAGAGAATGATACAAGCATGTAGTACATTTTCTAACAATTCTAAGTTTTGCCTAAGACTAGAGAGGAGCACCATTGTGCTTGTATTCCTAAGTTCTTGGGAAGAGTAGATTTGTTGACCTCATCAAAATGTTCAAGAAGGTGATAGAACATGAAACGTAATTCGTCACGTACTTCATAGACTAGTCCTTCGACATGTTGACAATGAAAGCAATCATTGCCATGGCTAGGGAATGGTGGTGGTAGGAATTGAGCGGTTTGAGGTGGAAGATTTGTTGAGGAAGGTGGATGTTCCACAAAAGATTGAGGGATTTGTGGAGGCACATTTGATGAGGTTAGCGGTGGTTCAACTAAGGATGAAGGTGGTGGAATATGTGTTGATGGTGCCTGATAAGGATTAAAAACGTACGCTTTTAGGGGTCATTTAAGCCCTATTTTGACACATTTTATATCTGTTACTCCTTAATTTCGTTCCTTTTCACTTTTTAGGTCTTTTGGAAGCAAAATGCTGGAATGAAGCATATTTTGAAGAAAGGGAGCAAAAACATGAAGAAAATGGAAAAGTCAAGATCGAAGACACTCAAAGCTGATCAACAGAACCTGACGGCGTCCCATCCAAAGGGCGACGCCGTCCTTCTATGAAGACTTGATCAAAATGTGCCCACGACGGCTCAGTGGAATTTCTGATCCTAAAGTCCGAAGGCGTCACGCATAAAATATGGAGGGCTTCGCTCACACTTTTCACTCCAGACGGCCCAGATCTAGAACTCAGATGACGTCGCAACTAAAGACCGACGACGTCACAACTCTAAAGTGACGCCGTCCCATCGATGACTTGGCCCAGATGAAACCCTAATGACGACGACCTGACGACGTTGCTAGGAAAAGGCAACGCCGTCGCGATTGTAAATCTATATATAGAATTTGATTTTTCTGTATTTTAAGAGGTAGAATTTTAGAGAGCAAACCCTAACTCAGTTGTAATCTGACTTGGACAGTATTCTAGGGTCCCATACCCTATTTTACACATCAAGATAAGTTTGTTAATCCAATTTATCATTATGTCTACCCCATGTTCAATTCATTGTGTGTATGCTTGCTTGTGTAACATGTCTAGCTAAATTACTTGTGTGTTTGCTTAGATCTATGAAACCTAGTTATTGATTGTTGTTAGGTTGTTTCGTTTCTTAATTGGTATAGGCTTAATAGTGTAATTAAGCCTTCGTTGTATTTATTGCGTGAGTATGCTTGATGATGATAGGGTGACCGGATAAAATAGCTTAGGCTTGCCGATTCTGTGAATCATATACGAGAGATAACCTCATAGAACTAGGGGATACGCACACCCTACGACTAATAGGAATACAACGCGTTAAGATAAAGGACGTGGCAACTCAATCGAACAATAAAAGATAACTAGGGAGTAATAGTATCTAAGTGAACACATCTTTAATCACCATAGGAGCACACCTAAATTAGCTATCCGTAGTAATTAGTTAAGAAGTACCACCCCCCAACCAATTGCCCCGAGATATTTACCTTAGCTTTCTAAAAAACCATAAAAAAGGTAAAAAAAAAAAGAATCATCCTCAAACCCACCTTCTCATCATAAATTTCTTTCTAGCATTCCTATTCCCCTAGAGAACGATATCAATCCTCGAGGCTTACCCCATACTATACTACAACGATTAGGTTCACTGCCTAGAGGGTTGAAAAGCTTGCTCGTAGAAAAGGAGGTTTTCTCGACCTCGAACCCACGCATCAAGTTGTTGGCGCCGCTGCCGGGGAATAGAATAGCTAGTTAGACTTCTATCTCGTTTAGGTTCCCTTCCTTGATTCCTATCAAATAAGATTTTTTCTTATTTTCATTAGCTTTCTTGTATTCTATCCCCCTTCTTTGTGGTTTTGTTCGTAACCTTGTCACTTATCACCATGGGTGACAATTCCCCACCAAACAACCATCCACCGCAAAACCCTCCATTTGATCAGACCTATGCCAACCAACTTCGCGCTCGTATCTTTAGTGAAATTAGAGAACTTAAGAAATTGAATAGGATAATTGAAAGCGCACTTGAGAAAGCCCTTGAAGAAACAACTAGTACTATAGATAGAAATTCAACCACGAGTGATGATTCGGATGATGAACTTGGGGAAGGAGATTATAAGGTATTAGAAATTATGGAGGGTAGTGAAGAAGATGAACTTAATGAGTATTTTAAGTCATACTCTAATGGAAAGGAAATCGCCTATCATTATAACATAGTTAACTATCCGCGACCTCCTTTCAAACCATGCATAAAAAAGGGTGACCCTAGAAACATTAAGATACCATGCATGATTGGATACTTGTATAGGGATCACACTTACATAGACTAAGGCGCCCATGAACGTTAGGTCTAGGCTCTATTACAACTGGATCATGAGCGAAAAGCTAGGACTTAGGAGAGACCCCTTTTATCCTAGGAAATTAAGTAACTATGTTGGGAGAGCTAGAGGGTTGCATGTCTTTGTAGGTAATTTCACATATAGGTGTGATTTCATGATCTTGGAAGATGTTAAGGGCATCATTGATGGATTCCTAGGAGATGTGATACTTGGAAGACCATTTATTAAGGAATCAATGATGATTTATGACCAAAAGGAAAGAATAGCCAAGTTCTCAAATGGGACCGAATGTGTTAAATATATAATGCCTTACAAAAATAAAAAGTTTAAGGGCATTGATGAGTTAGATGTGAACAATATTCCGGCTTTTGAGGTTGATTGTAAGGATAAAGTTTACTACACCACTTGTTTAGAGTTAGTTCCCGAATACATTCGTGATGAAGGAAGAGTCAAGGCATTCGCATGGGCATCTAAGATATGCGGAAAATAGGAGTACGACTTCGAGTCAAGCTACAATACTCATAAATAAAGAAAAGCTCTTCATGGGAGGCAACCAATGCTTAATTGTTTGCTTGCATTGTTTTACAAATTTTTGTGTCTTTTATATATCTTTCATTGTTGTTTATTCTCATGTTAGACTTTGTGAAATTGCTTTATTTTGTCTTTAACCTCGTCTTAATTACATATAAAGGTATTTTACAAAAAGATAAGTGTTGGGAAGATAACATAAGTTTTTAAGAACATGAACATGAGGATTACAACTATTGAATTTGATATATATGAGTGTTTGTTAGAGTCAAATGCTTGTATCGAGTCATAATGGATGTTTTGCAGGAATTTTTCCAGGTTTTAATGATGTAATTTTTCCAGAAAAATACAGCAGACCACTTTCTGTCAAGACAACCTGACGACGTCAGGATTAAAGCCTGACGACGTCAGGCTATGGAGAAACAGGATAATCAGTTTTTGTTTTCTGTACACTTTATAAATTTTTGGAAATTCCCAGGTCTTAATTTTCCAGAAAAACTGCAAACATCCATTCCACAAGCATTATATCTTACTTTGCTTTATAGTGTAGTTATGTGGCATATATAGTTTTATCGCCGATTTTACGCAAAGGTTTCATTTGTTTTCTTATAAGTGTGCAGGTTATATTGGGAAAGAAGAAGAAACACACATTGGATGAAGCTTATTACTTATGCATTCTCCTTAGAAGAGGATTTAACCGCAACTTCATACATATCCTACCGAGCTAATCAGGGGAGTACTAGTTTCTTTTCCTTACTTACCTTCCTTTATCATAACTTTGATGCTTTCGGGAAACATTGGGGACAATGTTCACTTTAAGTGTAGGGAGGGAGAATAAAACGGGAATTTAGAAACTATTCACTCACTTGATCATTTGTCTTGTCCTTGGTAATTTATGTAATAAACTATGAGAAATATTCATTAGGGCAATTTTAGCAGAAAATTTAAAATTTTTATGACATTTACGAGCTAAAAATTTAGTCTTAATAAAGCGTCTCATGGATAGGAATTATATGACTAGCACAAAAAACCGTTAACCACTCAAATTACACCCCAAAAATGTGAGGTTCGCCCCTAGATCTTTAGGAATAAAAGCATTCATCTTTAATGCTTAGAGAGTGTACCAGTAGTATAATAGATTCTAGAACTTGTTTTGTGATGCATTCCGAGATCGCTAGTGAGACTACACTTGTGTAGTTAGGAATAACTAAATGATAAGAGGCATTAGGATAACCCTTGTTTAAAACCTGTATTATAATTACATCTTCCACATCGGTTGAGTAATTACCCCATACCCTTGTGATGTACTCATCTTTAGTACACGATACCCTTAGTTAACCCCTCAGAGCCTATCTTTTTCGCGGTTCTCGTGATGTTTCGGTTTTTTAGAATATCAACGAAGAGCATTGTTTACAATCCACCCCCAAATGTACACCCAATCCCCTTAGTCTACCTTGTATACACTCATCTTTAGTGCATTATTGTTATCATTGTTAAACCCTTAGTTCAGTTATCTAGTTACTTGCATGGTTGCTAAGTCGAGTCATATCTTTTGTACACAGTTTTGGTACAATTGAGATTCATGGGTAAAAGTAATATTTTATGCAGTAACAGGAAAGAACGATAAATTCAAATTCCCTTTCTCTACGTAATTAAATACTCCAAGTGTTTTGATCTTTTCAAAACGGGTCAATTAGTGATTATAGAAATAAAAACTCAAGTGTAGGGATGCACCTATAAATCCCTTATATTTTGATGTTATCATAGAGGATGGTAGAGTAAAAAGGTATGAAAAAAAATCGAAAAAAATAAGAAAAAGAGATGTCAAAAAAAAAGAAAAAAGAAAAGAAAAGAGAAAAACATACGGGTTACCATCCTACATCTATCTTTATGTTTATGTTTTTAATTTATGATTGTTTTGTTTCAAGTTATCTAGTGTTAGTGAGTCGAGTCTTGGCTTAGCAACGCCAAGCTTTACATGCTTGTAACATAAGATTTTTGACTTGCCTTCACTAAATATCCCCTATCCAACAAAACCCTTTGTTTCCCTACCCTAAGCCTAACGTTAAAACCCTTGTAAAGACATCTTAGATAGTAGTTCCTAGGTGCTTACGGCAAAGCGGTGGAGGTTTGATCTAGTCTCAAGCTTATGGTAATCTATGTACTATGCCAGGTAATGAGTGTGTATCTTCCATTTCCATTCATATTATATTTCATATAAACCCGAGAGAAGAGAGAATCCAAACACCACTTGTGAGGTGCTAGTGTATAATTTCCGTGTTTGTTATGACTATTGTGGCGCTTTTACTTGTTATAAAATATTTTAAACCAATGCTTCATGCCCCCTAACTTATAAATTGATTGGTCAAAAGCACATTTACTGAGGACAAACAAATACCAAGTGTAGGGATATTTGATAAGGATTTAAAACGTACGATTTTAGGGGGTCATTTAAGCCCTATTTCGACACATTTTATATCCGTTACTCCTTAATTTCGTTCCTTTTCACTTTTTAGGTCTTTTGGAAGCAAAATGCTGAAATGAAGCATATTTGGACGAAAAAGAGCAAAAACATGAAGAAAATGGCAAAGTCAAGATCGAAGACACTCAAAGCTGATCAACAGAACTTGACGGCGTCCCATCCAAAGGGCAACGCTGTCCCTCTATGAATACTTGATCAAAATGTGCCCACGACGGCTCAGTGGAATTTCTGATCCTAAAGTCCGACGGCGTCAAGCCTAAAATATGGAGGGCGTCGCTCACACTTTTCACTCCAGACGGCCTAGATCTAGAACTCAGATGACGTCGCAACTAAAGACCGACGACGTCACAACTCTAAAGTGACGTCGTCCCATCGATGACTTGGCCCAGACGAAACCCTAATGACGGCGACCTAACGACGTTGCTAGCAAAAGGGGACGCCGTTGCGATTGTAAATCTATATACAGAATTTGATTTTTCTGTATTTTAAGAGGTAGAATTTTGGAGAGCAAACCCTAACTCAGTTGTAGTCCGACTTGGACAATATTCTAGGGTCCCATACCCTATTTTACACATCAAGATAAGTTTGTTAATCCAATTTATCATTATGTCTACCCCATGTTCAATTGATTGTGTGTATGCTTGCTTGTGTAACATGTCTAGCTAAATTACTTGTGTGTTTGCTTAGATCTATGAAACCTAGTAATTGATTGTTGTTAGGTTGTTTCTTTTCTTAATTGGTATAGGCTTAATAGTGTAATTAGGCCTTCGTTGTATTTATTGCGTGAGTATGCTTGATGATGATAGGGTGACCGGATGAAATAACTTAGGCTTGCCGATTCCGTGAATCATATACGAGAGATAACCTCATAGAACTAGGGGATACGCACACCCTACGACTAATAGGAATACAACGCGTTAAGATAAAGGACGTGACAACTCAACCGACCAATAAAAGATAACTAGGGAGTAATAGTATCTAAGTGAACACATCTTTAATCACCATACGAGCACACCTCAATTAAACATAGCTATCCGTAGTAATTAGTTAAATTAGATAATTAGTAGAAGTAGAGAAATCGGTAGAAATACAACCCCCAACCAATTGCCCCGAGATATTTACGTTAGATTTCTAAAAAACCATAAAAAAGATAAAAAAAAAGAATCATCCTCAACCCCAACTTCTCGTCATAAATTTTTTTCTAGCATTCCTATTCCCTTGGAGAACGATATCAATCCCTTAGGCTTACCTCATACTACACTACAACAATTAGGTTCACTGCCTAGAGGGTTGAAAAGCTTGCTCCTAGAAAAGGAGGTTTTCTTAACCCCGAACCCACGCATCAATTGCGGTAGAGAAGTGCCTACTTCCATGTGATCCGGTTGTTGATTTTGATGATTCCTCATAATCCAAAATGGACCATTTGTGGGTGATGGAGAAAAAGATACGGGTGCTAGTGTTGTTTCAATACCAAAGTTTAGGTGAGGAGGTTGTTGGGGAAAGAGATAGCTCTGGGTACTAGAGGGGATGGTTTAGTGGAAGTAGGGGTGTTTGGTTTAGGAGGTATAATAGTGTTTGGCAAGGGTTGTCTTGTGGGAACAATCCCTTTGGGAGTTGGTTTGAATGGTAGAGTTGGTTGTGAGGGAGTTCTAGTGTTTGAGGCTTTAACGGGTGATGATTCAGTTGAAAAAATTTCATGAACAACCCGAGCAATTTTCTTAGGAGGTTCTTTGGTTGATGAGTTAACACTAGGAGCTTACCTCATGGTGAAATGGTAGAAAAGAAAGGTGTAAAAAGAAAACTTTAGCTACTGAGAATGAGTGTGTGAATGGTGATTTGGAAGTTCTAACATAAATGGTTTATAAAGAGAAAGATTTGGTAAGTGAATTAAAGCTTAAACCACTAAAAATCCTTCAATTTGCAATGATTTGCATGCATAAGAGTTAACTACAGAGTTGCAGTGATATAGGAAGTCAATTAAGACAATGCGGAGTGTTAAAATTAACAAAGAGGGTTTGAAATGATGGTATCAGGTAGGATTGGTTTAGTCTGCGCAGCTGGTTCCAACGGATCCCTTACTTGAGGGATCCGTCTAGGCTAAACCTAGGGATCCGGCTCTCAGGAGCCAAGGAGAAGAAATATGAGGTTTTAGTAAGGTCTAGTACCTACCTATCTTGAGTGTTTCAGTCTCCTCAGGTGTCTTAAATGATATGAGACTTAAATGATCAAGTGTAATGAGTGAGGGTAGCTAATGATGTCTTTTATCGAAAGAAATGGAGGTTTTTATGAACACCAATGGGTGATCAAGGATGACACTAAGATTTTTTAGGGTGTTAAGTGGAGTCAAATGATCCTAGAGACCGGATGATGATCTAAGGAAAATTTATAAAATTCCTTAAGAATTATAAGAATGAAAAACTAGTTTTTAGACCATTTTAAGATCTAGATGACTAAAATCAATTTTCTAAAATTGAGAGAAATATCAAACTAAGTGTTTTAAAATGAGTGGAACAATGTGTAAACATTAGATCGAAAAGATGGTGAGTTTTGAAGTAATGATAAATCAAAAATACCTTGAATATGATCCTAAGTCGTTCATGAGTGAGTGTGAGATCAACTTAGCTTAAGGATAGGTAAAGTGATCCTAATGTATCATGTTTAACTAGTCTAATAAGTTCTAGAGGGTTAGATTGATGAAAGGATGATAAAATAGCTCTTCTGTTTGCCCGGATCCAACGGATCCTTCACTTGAGGGATTCGGCTAGTTATAAGCCAGGGATCCGGCATCTGGGACAGATTACTCAACAGTGAGCGTGCAATATTTTGCTCTATGTGTCGTAGTCTGAAACTAATGATTTCTAAAGTAACTATACATGTATACAAGCAAGACATGGTAAGAGTGGCATGTAAGAACATCAAATGATCAACAAACGACTTATTTCATAGGTATGATCAAGTTACAAAGGTAAATAAAAGACAAAGCCTAAGGATTGATTTTATTAAAGAAACTATTTTGCTCATGTGTTTTTGTTTAATGGATCGTCGAGTGTGTTGTGAGTAGTTGATGATTTAGGAATGAAGAATGAAGTGATGAGAGATGTGTTCAAAGGTTCCATCATGTTGTTTACAAGTATATATTGAGGGCTTTGAAATTAAGTATGATAGTACATGACATGATGATAAAGGCGTGTTAGAAACATCCCATATGGAATTAGTTTGTCCTTGTTGCCTTGGAGGTTTACAATTCGCCTTGCAAAGAAGTAGGCAAGATGGTATGGTTGTTGAGTTAGGAGACAATAAATCATGTGAGCACAACATGAGGGAAGTATCTTACAATTTTCTGTAAGACTCCAAACATTTTCACGTAGAATGACTGCGAGTGGTTTTAGATCATCTCGGAGATCATGCGTATAAATTATGTTTGGATATGAGGAATTGGATAGAGGAGTGCATAAAAGTTGAGTTATTACTTGAGGAGAGGGTATGTATGAACAATATGGATTATTTTCTTCACGATAGTTCAAGAGAGAATCAAGTGACCAATCTTCAGTGAAAGCACATTGTCCATAATTTGGAATTCGTAGAATGTGAGCAAATTGCTCAAGAGCTAAAACAAACTTTTGGTTTTTGATCCAAAACCGTAGTGAGAGAGAACGATCCTCGTTACGAATGAGTTCAACTTGATGGAAGAATTTCAAAACAAACTGCGGACAAATTTTCTCGTTGATCCCGAGAAGACCGTCTAGTCCTGTGGTGCGGAATGAAGTGTTTTTACCTTCTTGGAAGATTAGAGGTGAGTCAACAACACGTCGTTCATGAAAGTACCGAGTTTCGAGATTGTTGATCCCACGAACATGATTTCCCGGTGTGCTAGGCTCAAGAGATATATTTGGAATGTATACATAAGTAAGTTGATGATCGAAGTCAGACTCATGAGACATGATGAAACCTATAGACATGGAATGAATATTTTACATGAGTATGTTAGTACATAGTAAAACTTTAAGAGTGAGAACGTTTTTGGTCGATGATACTTCTAAGTACTTTTAATCATACTTTTGAGTTATACTAAATTGATAGGATCTCCTAATGTTTTTATTGTCTATTCTATTTTTATTAATAATGACATTTAGCTTACTCTTTTAACATTTTAGTGAGGTTTTTATTTTTGTGTTAAGTTTTTATAAAATGGTTTTTATGTTGCATGAGTGCCTGCCATCAGTTCCACGGTTCTGCCGGTTCCCTATTAAAAAGGATCCGTCTAGTTAAAACTCAGGGATCCGGGGATCTGCAGTTTTGACAGAAATTGGTTTTGACGTAGAATCAATTTTTGCAACTCATATGTTATAGAGTGGAATGTGTTTTAGCCAATGTTAATTCTTAAACATGCATTAATAGTTTCAAAACCCGTTTTTGAAATGTGCGAGAAACAAAAATAAAATAAACAAATTATACAAGAAATAGACGAGAGAAACTACAACATTATTCATATTGTTGGAATCACTCCTGAACTATATTTCAAGTGTTTGTAATTAATATGTAATAGGTTGCTTAATTAGGCTTTTATGTTAGTACTTAAGGCAAGGCTTATGTAGAAAGCCCATAAGCCTTGGCCCAAGCCAAATAAATAGTGGAAGAGACTAGATGTGTTGCCCTATTCATCTTCCCTATAAATAGTCTTGTACACCTTCATTTGAAGGTTGGTTGTTCATCTCATTCAAATCCTACGCATAACTTGTCTTATATTCATTCGTGTGTTTGTTCAACCGATCACTTCTCTATCTCATTTCTTCATATTGATGCTTGTGTTACAAACATGGTGACCTAACAGTGGTATCATTCGCCAAATAGTTGGGTGAAACGGTTTTTTTTTTGAAATATTTGTGTCTATGCATAAGTTTCGGTGTTCAAACATTCAAACGCTTAAAAACTTCAATTTTTACACTTTAAAACTCAAGATTCTTGTACTTTAAAGGTTCTTTGGTGATAAAGTTTAAGTTTTTGACAAAAAGTTTGAAACTTTACGCGTATTTCACTTGTTTTGAGCTTGGTTTCATCGTGTAGTCTGTTCTATGCGTAAGGTGCATAAGTGTTTTGAATCATCAAGTTTCACACTTTTGTGTTATTTTGGTGATTTTGAAGCTGTTTCATCATAAAAATCAGGTTTCTAAACGTTATTATCCTTAAAAATCAGTTTTGGTTACCTTTGGTAGTTCCTACGCATAGCAAAACCCTAAACTTACGCGTAAGCTCCACAAAGTTTGATCTTCAGTGCTATTGGTTTACTCAGTGTTTTTCTTGCTTGGATAAGCCTGAAAACACTTCGACTTTGCATATCTTTTACACTGGGATAAGTGTAAAGGATTTTTGGGTAAAACCCTAGTTTTACGCCTAAGCATAAAAGCTTACGAGTAAACATCTTACGCATAAGCACTTTATACGCATAAGCTTGTCTTACCATTAACAAAATCTTACGCATAAGGTTCTTACTATTAAACCTTTGGTTTAAGCTTAAGCTAAGGTTTCATCAAATCTACGCGTAAGCTACTCCTATGCGTAAGTTCTATTCCTACGCGTAAGGTTAGTTTTTTACGCATAAGGGATTTTTCTTTGCATACGCTGGTTTTCTACACATAAGGATACTTCATCAACAAAATTTCATTCGACTACAAAGATCCATCATCAACACAAGTTTCAAGATGTCTCAACCACCATACTCTAGCTACTTTCCTCATATGTATCCTCAACAACAACAAATTCAACAGCAACAACAACTCTATCATCAACAACATCAATTTCAACAACAATTTCCTCAAGGAACAATTCCACCACAAATGATTCAACCATTTCAGATGCCTACTATCACTGTACCCGGAGATCCGAATGCTAATCCACCAAGAGATGATGTTACCAACGTTGCCAGTCTTGATCAACTTACTACTGACCAACTTCTACACATGGAAGCCGATGAACTTGCAATGCAATATATCCTTTTGGGTTTACCCAATCCGATACTTCGTAGTGTTAATGCTCAGAAGACTGCTAAAGCAATGTGGGAGCATATTCATCTTCTCATGGAAGGCACATAACTCAATCAAGAAGATATGGAATCAAAAATCTACTTAGCATATGAACACTTCATGATTGAACCAGGGGAGACATTAGAGTCATATCATCATCGATTCTCAGAAATCATCAATGACTTGGAAAAACATAACATCATTATGCCAAGAATTGCAGTCAACACTAAGTTCCTCAGTAGTCTTGGTCCTGATTGGGAAAAGTATGTTATTTTCATTCGTCAAGCGAAGAATCTTCATCATGCTACATACGGATTATTGTATGACTATTTGAAGCCCCACCAAAAGGAAGTTGACAGAAAGAGAGTCATCCGTGGAGCTCCTGTTTCGCCTTCACTCCCGGATAATCAAACTCTTGCATTATGGGCTCAAACATGTTATCCTCAATTTCCAACCTTGCAAACTGTATTCACAAATCCTCCACAGCCAACTGCTACAATTACACCATATGATCAGTCACAACAACAATCTCTAGAAACTCAATTAGTTCCATACAACAACAACAATGATCAAGCACTTTACAGTGAATCTAATGAAGATGCATAAGCTTTTGATGCATTGCAACAAGGGTTTGTCATGATTGCTAGAGCCTTCGGCCGATATTCAAACAAATCCAACATTCGCATTCGTACCTCATCTAACACAAGGAATCATACTGTTGTTAACAATGGACGTGTTGAAGTTCAGAATCGTGGTAATGTTCATCAGATGGGCAGTGGTCAAGGGTTTAATGCTAATGGAAGGAATAACATGGGTGCTCCACAACAATGAGCTCAAGTGGTTGATCAGGGAAATGCTCCGACTGGGATTAATGGCCTTCGTTGTTATAACTGTAATGAGAAGGGTCATCTGGCTAATACATGCCCAAAGCCGAGGACAAGAGGCAACGCTTATCACAAAGAGGCTTTACTCTTAGCTCTCAAGGATGAAGCTAGTGGAACTCTTACCAACAAGGAACAGAGCTTCATGGAAAATGCATATTCTGATGATGACATGGAGGACTTGTAGGCTAATGCAGTAGTGATGTTAATGGCAAACATGCACGAACTCCACATGAGTGACACAGGCCTAGTGTATGACACTGACGGCTTGTCTCAGGTACCAGATCAAACTATATTCATTACTGATCTGATATCTCTGCCAACATCTGCATCCGACAAGGATCATAGTGTTCAACATAAGCCGTCTACATCTCATTCCGATGAAAATCAATTAGATCCCGTAGTTATATTTGATGATCAAGATGACCTTATGGTTACCTTTGATAATCAAGTTGACTCTGTGGTTATACTTGAGGATCTGACTAATGATCATGTTGAAACTCACGTTGAACAAGCTGAACTTTTGTCTAATCCAAATCTTGAGCTCATGACCTTACTTAAGGACCAAAAATCTCGAATGGAAAAATGTCTTGACATCAATTAGCAATTAAAGGATAAAAATGCATTGCTGACTAAGGATAATGAATGCTTAAAACTCCAACTCAACATTTTTCAAACACAAGAGAAACATGAAAAAGGTTTTGAAGTCGCTTTTGCTAAATCTTACCAAAATGAAAATTCTTTGGAAAAACATGTATGTGATCTAGTTGCATCCAAGAATGCTTTGTTGTCTCAAATAGAACAACTGAAATTGGATCATAAACAACAACTTAACGCTCTCACTATGGAAACTCAAAAGGCCAAGTTTGAGTTGTTAACTTGTCAAAAACAGTTCTGTGAATACAAAAAGCATTCAAAGAAACAAATAGATGACTATCTTGAAGAAATTGTCGAAATACAAAACAAAATCAAAGAGTTTCGAAATGTTGTTTATAAACATGGTGAGTCAAACACAACTATTCAAAAGTTTACTTTTAAACCAAATCCAAATAGATATGGACCGAATCTTGCTGATTACAAACCAAAGTTTTCAAATAGAGCATTCAAACCAAATCCTCAAGTCTACAGTGCATAACACATAATTTATGATTCTATTATGAGTGTTTTTGAATATAATCGCATGGAGGAATTAGATGCAGATGACGAGAGTCGGTAAAAAATGGAAAATGTTGTTTATAACAAACCATAACTATTCTAAAGCCATAACTTTCGTCACACAACATGATAATTCTAACACACCTTGGGTTGTCACACCTACTTTTGAGTCTTCTAATGATGGTCCCCAACCCAATACTGCACAAATTAATGGTCCTTTACCTTCACCCAGTGAAGTAAAAACATTACCCGAACGTTGTCAGATTCTTAAATATTTTGAAACATTCATTTCGGACATCAAACTTTGGGAACGTGAGATTGAATTTCATTCTGAAATAAAAGTTGAACATTTTCAATCGCCTCATGCGAGAGAACAAAAAGATATCTTTCAATAAAGACTTTTACCCCATGTTCGAAATTTGAAAAATTGTGCAATATATTGGGAAAGGGATTTTTATAAGGAACTTGGACTAATGAAAACAATTTTCTAGAAAACAGAAACATCGATTTCAAATACTAAATGTAAAAAGAAATTATTAAGAAAAGATGTTGATCGACTCTTGGAAGATGTTATCTGTGCTGATACCATTAATGTTGTGTTGTTACATACTGTTGCATATGCATTTGATTATATCTCTACTGATTCTGTTGAAAATGTTGAGAATACTGATACTGTGTCACAAATCAAGTCTTTAAAAGTTGAAAATGAGCGATTGTTAATCGAGTTTTCAAATGCAAAACGTCGTCTTCTATGGTGTCAAAAAGATTGTCAAAATCAAGAACTCGCTTTGCAAAACAAAATCAATCAGTTGCATACAAAAACTCTTAATCCAAAACTTGAGCAACTGGATGATGAAAACGTGTCTTTGAAGTGTCAAATTTCAAAATATGAACAAGGAATTTCAAAAGTTAAAAAGGAATATGGTGTCATATTTGATGTACTAAAAAAGACTCGTGATCAAGAGTCAAAAGATATTGATGATCATCTTGCATATACCAAAGATGTTTTACGACGTGATGGACTCACTCGTTCTGAAAATCAAGATTTGTTACACTATCCATGATCTAAAGGCAGAGTTGGTGAAACTTAAACAAGATAGGAATAGAAGCACACATGTTATTGCACCAGGAATTCTTAGATTTCCTAATGACACATCACAAGATAATAATGTGCTTCCCTATACTGAAACAGGAATAATTGCCTATTTTCCCAATGCTAGCATTTCACAGATTAAGAGCACCAAAAGGAAGAATAGGAAGTTGCGACGTAAGAAAAGAACAATAAAGAACTCTGAAGTAGAAGCACACCTTAGGACTTTGAATAAGACTCATGTTACTCCCACTTTAGATATTGCGTCTGACAAATGTAATGGAAAAAGTGATGTAACGAATGCTGAATCTTTAAGTACTTTAAAAGTTATGTTTGAAGCCTCTTGTGTTGGTTGTCGTAAAAACATGTTTTCTGGTTGTCATGATAAATGTGTTGCTAAAGCTATCTTATCTCGTAAGCGGAATAATAGAAAACGGAATACCTCTAGGCCCACTAATGATTCTAAATCTGTGCTAGGTAAACCACCCTCTAATGTTCCGGCTACGATCATTGATGTACCCATAGAACCCCCTTCACCTCCTAGGAAGACCTTATCACCTAGTGCATTTACTAAGAAAAAATCTAAGACTAGTTGGAGATGGCAAAAATGGTTACATAATACACTTGGCTTTAAATGGATACCTAAAATCATAAACATATGTGTTTCAACTATAACTGCATCGGAACCCTCTAACTCTTCAGGTTCCACATCTACTTCTATTCCATCTGTGTCGTCTGTGTGTAATGCAGGTGATTCAGATAATCCTCTGGATTGTTGATAGCGGATATTCCTGACACATGACAAGCAATCTCAAACTGTTATCAAACTTTGTTTCAAAGTTCATTGGCACTGTCAGGTTTGGGGAATGATCACTTCGCAGCTATCATGGGCTACGGAGATTACATCAATGGTAAATTCGAAATTAGCAGGGTTTATTGTGTGGAAGGTCTCGGTCACAATCTATTCTCTGTTGGTCAATTTTGTGATGAAGATTTGGAAGTTGCTTTTCGGGAGAAAACTTGCTTCATTCGTTATTCACAAGGAAACAATCTTATGTCTGGTACCCGCACATCAAGTCTTTATACAATCTCAATGCAAGATATGATTGCTTCATCTCCCATCTGTCTACTTTCAAAGGCAACATCTACAAAATCTTGGCTATGGCATCGTCGACTCTCACACTTAAACTTTCAAACCATAACTAATCTTGCACGATACAAACTTGTTGAAGGTCTCCCAAGATTTCGGTACTCTAAAGATCATCTATTCTCAGCCTGTGAACAAGGGAAAAGCACTCGTGCTCACTTTCCTTCAAAGGTGGAACACAACTCACAACATGTGCTTCATCTTCTTCACATGGATTTGTGTGGCTCGATGCTTGTGCAGACGATAAATGGCAAACGCAACATTTTGGTAATTGTGGATGACTACTCAAGATGGACTTGGGTTTATTTTCTTCGAAGTAAAGATCAAGCTCCATAGATGATCATCACCTTTCTCACGAAAATTCAAGTTCAGCTCCAGAACACAGTCAGACAAATCAGAACAGACAAAGGAACTGAATTTGTGAATCAAACTCTTTGTGCATATTATGAGAAAGTAGGAATTGAGCATCAAACATCAATTGCACGAACACCAGAACAAAACGGAGTTGTTGAAAGACGAAACCGTACATTAGCGAAAGCTACAAGAACAATGTTAATTAATGTTAAACTTCCAGATTACTTGTGGGCTGAAGCCGTGTCAACTGCATGCTACACTCAGAACCGTTTGATTATTACTAAACGCCACAACAAAACACCTTTTGAGCTTATCCAGAACCGTAAACCAAATCTCAAACACTTTCATGTATTTGGATCCCTGTGTTACCCAAATAATGATCGTGACGACTTTGGTAAGCTCAAAGCCAAAGCTGACATTGGAGTCTTTGTTGGATACTGTGAAAACTCTAAGGGTTACCGGATCTGGAATCGTCGTACAAGGGAGATTATGGAAACGATTCATGTAAATTTCGATGAGCTTACAGAAATGGCTTCTGAGCAAACCAGCTTGGAACCCGAACATAACCGTCTAAACTTCCCCCAAACCCCATCATCAGCTGAACCAAGCTTACAGCTTACTCGTCAACAAATGGAATAACTCTTTGCTCCTCTGTTTAGTGATGATATTGATCAACGTGCTCCAGATGTATCAAATGTTTCCGCTGCTCAACCTGATAATAATCCAATCCGTGATACACCTGCAACAACAACAACTGTTGAAGAAGCACCACCAATTGATTCTACAAAAACAGCCGAACAAACCGCATCCAATGACGCTGAACCAGCTGATGATCTTCTGAACAATGAAGTACCCTCACCTGCAGATTATGATCCAAATGTGTTCTTCAATCCGTTTGCTAATGAAACTGCCACATCTGATGTTGCAGAATCATCCACAAGCCATTTGAATCCTCCTAATCTGCAGAATGTATATCAACATCAACCTTCCACACATCGTTGGATGAAATACCATCCTCTTGTGAACATCATTGGAAACCCGAATCAACCAGTCGTAACTAGACAACACCTTCAGACGGACGGTGAACATTGCATTTATGCACTTACCGTCTGCCAAGTTGAACCCAAAAATATTAAGGAAGCCATGACATATGACAACTGGATTGAATCAATGCAAGAAGAACTTAACCAGTTTAAACATCTTGAAGTATGGGAATTGGTTGCAAAACCAACTGGGGTCTATGTTATTGGTCTGAAATGGATTTGGAAAAACAAATTGGATGCTGAAGGTACGGTTATCAGAAATAAGTCACGTCTGGTAGCTAAGGGTTATAGACAAGAAGAAGGGATTGACTACGAGGAATCGTTCGCACCGGTTGCTAGACTTGAGGCTGTTCAGATTTTTCTGGCATTCGTGACTCACATGAACATCACAGTCTTTTAGATGGACGTCAAAACTGCTTTTCTAAATGGAAAACTGAAAGAAACGGTCTATGTTAGTCAGCCAGAAGGATTTGTTGATCCAGAGTTCCCTGATCATGTCTACAAACTGAACAAGGCTCTCTACGGTCTCAAACAAGCCCCTCAGGTGTGGTATGATAAGTTGTCATCCTTTCTTATCTCTCATAATTTCGTCAAGGGATCGTTTAAATCTATGGGGATGACATCATTTTTGGGTCAACACATCTAAAGTACTCAAACGCTTTTTCAAAACTCATGAAAGAACATTTTGAAATGTCCATGATGGGTGAACTTACGTTCTTTCTAGGTCTGCAAGTTCATCAATCACCCCGTGGTATTTTCTTGAGTCAGTCCAAATATGCCCTTGAAATTTTAAACAAAAATGGAATGCAAAACTGTGATACCTATGCCACACCAATGGCACATACCAAGAAACTGGATGCTGATTTGCATGGGAAATTGGTTGACCCTACCAAGTACCGAAGTATTATTGGGTCTCTCATGTATCTAACAACCAGTAGACCTGATATTGTCTTTGCTGTATATCTTTGCTCCCGTTATCAGTCGCGACCAACTGAAACTCACCTCTCTGAGGCTAAAAGAATCCTCCGATACATCAAGGGAACCATTAACTTGGGGATCTGGTATCTGAAGGATTCTGGTATTGAACTAATAGCTTTTTCAGACGCTGATCACGCAGGTTGCTTAGATTCACGAAAAAGTACTTCAGGAGCTCCACAATTTCTTGGTGATAAACTGGTGTCATGGAAATCGAAGAAGTAGGATTGTACATCGTTGTGCTCAACCGAAGCAGAATATGTAGCCATGTCGGCGTGTTGTGCTCAAGTCATTTGGATGAGAACAGAACTCAAAGACTATGGTTACGTATTTGACAGAATTCCGATGTGCTGCGACAATCGAAGTGCTATTGCAATCTCGTGCAACTCTGTTCAACATTCGAAGTCCAAGCATATCGATCTTCGATATCATTTCATCAAGGAACATGTGGATAAGGGTACTGTTGAATTATATTTTGTGGGTACTGAATATCAACTGGCAGATCTTCTCACCAAAGCCTTAGCTCCTGCTAGGTTTACTGTGTTGGTCCACCGGATTGGTATGAGGTGTTTGACTCCAGAAGAACTGGACGAACTTTTAAGACAATCTTGAAACAAGTCAAACACCAAAACCTCTTTTGTAAATATTTTTTCAAAAACAAAATACAAAAATACAAAATTTACAAAATTCAAAAATATTCTTCTCTATAAAATTTCTTTAAACATGGCAAGTACAAATCTTCCGTCAACACTTTACTCTTTCAAATTTCAGTATTTTTTTGGTCAAGTGTTGAGGGGGAGAAAGTAAATATTTTCTGTTTCATAAAACCTTGTACTTGCATGTTACCCAATACCGGTTGTATCTTTGATAATGGTGGACACGTTTCTTGTTTCTTGACACTCCTCGGACTCAAACTTATAAAATTTCAATATTTTCAAAGTCGAGGGGGAGTGTCGTCAAGTTTCTTTCCAAATATCTTGTTTTATGTAACCAAATTGGAAGTTATGGGCGTTGGATGAAAATGATTGAGGTGGAGGGACCATAGTTATCAAAAGGTTAAACTAAGTTTATTATAACTCTCCACCTAAATTTTAAAACACATTAACTCCTACATTTATTACCACAACTACTCATCCTACGCCTATAATCAAATCTACAAATCCGTGCTTTAATCTCCAAATTTGTAAGTGTGTTAAGCTTCATTGTGTGTTTCTAAACTATGGTTTTCAATGGCACACTAATCCAACGGTTTGATTTTAAACTACGCATGATTATGTGTTTTACGCGTATGCGTATATTCATATGATCATGTGTGAGTGTTTGTTGTGAAATAAGTGTGTTAAAACGTTGTTAAGATCATTATAAAACTATTTTCAACATGAAAATCTACCCAGAAACTTCAATTTATCGTTTTCAAAGATTAAGGTTTATGCGTGAGATTTGGGGTTTTTTCATTTGTGATTGTTTCTGAGTAATTAGATGGTTGTATGATGATTGTGACATGCTTAATTGACCAAAACCACATTTGAATCATTCCCAGAAACATGATTTTTGCATAATTGAGAATTAGGGTTTAAGTATCATACGAATTGGGGATTTTTGAATCTTAAGGTTGTGGATGTTAAAACTTGTTGTAACACACTCACATTACTTCTAAGACATTCTAGAATGAGTTTGGTGCAAAACTTATGGCTAGATTTCTTAGTCGTAAAATTCAAATCCTTAGGGTTTAAGGTTTACGCATAAGAAAATCTTACGCGTAACTGTTTATGACCATGATCCTATGTGAGAATGAAAGGAATTGAAATATGTGTTAATGAATGTGTTATGACGAATTTATTTCAGGTTATTACACGTGCAAAATCAGACTCATGGTTATACATGGATATCTACGCAGAAGGATCATCTTACGCGTAGAAAGTTACTCGTAAGAGAAATCTTACGCGTAACTCTTACGCGTAAGATTCTACAAAGGGACTACGCATATCCTGTAAAGGATATGCGTAAACTTGAGCCTTACGCATAAGGTTCACTCTTACGAGTAAACCTTACGCATAAGCTCCAACATACGCTTACGCGTAAGCCTTATGCCAAGGGCTCTTTTCCTACGCGTAATATATCTTACTCGTAAGAAGGGTTCCTACACATAAGCTTATGCACACGCGTATGGTTATTACTGTTTACGCATAAGCTTACTTTTTACGCATAAGCCAAAACTTTAACCTTACCAATGAATTGTTACGTGTACAAACTTGTAAATAAATAAATCATAACGTCACAAAACCAAAATGTCACTAATAAGCTACAATGGTAAATATGTTGTGCAAATGGGTGAAAATTTGGACTTTAAAATTCAAAATTAATAAACTCACGAAACTTATCACGACTACTTTAGACTATTGGACAAACAAGTGACGTTGGACTCGTAACATTCATCAACATAACATATTCAATAATTGGATAATAAAATCAGCTTTTGACTAACGTAATGTCTTTTGATATGTTGGTTCTTTTGGCTAAATATCTTTCAGATCACAATATGCACGTCACAATGGAAAACGTTGATGCACCAAATGTACTCACAATGGAAGACATTTTCCCTACTGGTTACAAGATGAAGATTGGAAAGAACAATCTCAAAGTGGACTTTGATAACTTCACGTGCTCAGAGTCTTCATGTCTTATTGCTGTGGATATTCTGAAGACTCATCCCTACAACAACATGCTCAAAAATTCAGCAAAAGTACCAGTAATCTATATCCATCAGTTCTGGGACTCTATGAAGAAGGTGGATGGTCAAGATGCTGTTACGGTGAGACTGAACAACAAACAAGTCACCATCACTGTTGCGGATTTAAGGGCAATTCTCATTCTTCCTACCATCCAGCCTGCTGATTATGTAGCTACTCCATTGGAAGAGGCTACTCTCCAATTCATGGTCAGTATTGGCTATGATGAAGCTGCTGGGATCATCACTAAACATTCTTCAGTTGATCTAAAGAACATCCCTCAGCCGTGGAGAACATTATACATAATGATTGCCAAATCTGTTTCTGGACATGATAGTGGTTATGAGCATCCTAAGCTCATGAAACTACATATATTCTGGGGCATGGTCAACATGATGCATATTGACTTTGCAACTCTGATTTGGGAAGACATGATGTCTTACCTCAAGAAGCCTAGCACCAAGATTTCCTACATATGATACACTAAACTGTTGATCCAAAGGATACTCGGGAATAATCTAGACATTCCCTTGAGACTTGATGACCCCAACCATCACTCCGCGTTGTTTGAGCCTACTCTAAATATTGTCAGATTCAAAGAGTCAACAACAAAGAAACAAGGTGCAGTTTTGCCTGACTGCCTTCTCACTAATGATATCAAGCAACTTCAATCATACTCACGATATTGATTGGTGCAAAACCGTCAAGTTTTCTCACGCAAGCTAGCCACTTGTGAATGGCTAACCGTAAGGAACTTAAAACAGCTCAAACACCAAATGCAATTTAGATCAGGAGAATACAGTGGATTCCCGGGTCGTTAAGTCCCACGGAGGATGACTGGTGTTTAACACAATCAGATGTCGAATAACCACTAAGGATAGTGATCAGTAAGGATTTTGAGTTATTTATACCTAAAGAAAAGTTTTGTAAATTACAGGGGCTTAAATGCAAATTAAAGGAAATTAAAAAGTTAAAATATATTAAATAAACGCTATCACTATTTTTACAATGATGTTTTTTCTTTTTCTGTTACAAATTTAAATTTAAAAACTACGTGACGTACAAAATAAAATGTGAAACTGAAGCAGTATTAATCCTAAAAATATGAAAATGATATTTTTACAAACCTAATGATATGAGAAAATTTAAAAAAAAAGAAAATTATTTTTATAACTATTAAATTAATTATTATTAATTAAAAACTAATTTTAACTATTTAATAATAACCTAAATTACAAAAAAATAGGAAATAAAGCTAGAAACATAAAATTATGACTTGGAAAAATCTAAAATAACAAAAGAGAATTTTCAAAACTATTTTTATATTTTTCTGATTATTTTTCTATTTTTTATGAATTTTAAACTATTTAAAACTAATTAAATTACTAAAAATTACAAATTAAACTATGAAAAATCTGGAAAAATAATTTTTTTACTTTTTATATTTATCTAAACCTAGGAAAATTTAAAACTTATTTTTTTGAACTTTTTCTGATTTAATTGTATTAAATGCTAATTAAAATGACTAAAAAACTGTTTTTAATTAAGAAAAATAGCAAACTATTATGTAAAAATATGAAAAATTCAGGAAAAGTCTATTTTAATATGCTGAATCTAAGAAAAATAGAAAAACATGGGCTTGTGTGTAAGAAAATGAGACTGCAGTTGTAAGTGCTTCTAAATAAGCACTTTGAATAAGCCAAAAGCCACAACAAGCTACCAACTGAATACAGAAGTTGTAACATGCTAAAAGTATCAAAATGCAACAAGTATCAACCTCTCTTAACCACTGAATTGCAAAATGCTAAGATTTGATGAATTGAGCACTTATGCTAAAAACAGTGTGAGGGTACTACTTTGTGGCTAATGCAACTGCTTATAAATAAGCTGTAACAGAAAACTAAAAGTTGGAATCTAAAATACACCTGGCTAGCTACCTTAAAACCAAAAAGCAGACTTAGAAAAGCTCTGAGGAGCTTGGGACAAGCCCTGCAATAAGCTGAGAAAACTCAGCTTAGACTGACTTGTGAACAGGGCATTTTCACCCTTTTTGATAAGCTATTTTAGAGCTTTTAGAAAATTAATAAAAATCAACAAAAATCCTAATAAGAAACTAGACCAACAGAATTTATAAAACCCAAAGTTTGACTTGATTTGGCCCAGAGATGAATCTATTAAAAATCCACTCAGCTTGGCCCAAAACCTGAATTTCAACTTTTTGACTTTTGAGCAGTTTTGATGTTTGACTTTTGTGAACTTTGAAACTGATTTAAGGACTGATTATGTTGTATAATGATAAAATGAAACTGAATCAAGCTTTGTCTATGAATTTTAAACACAAAACTAGAGTTTACTTTTATAAAAATTCAACAGTTAAGTATTTAAGACATTGGATTAATGATTTTGACTTTGGTCCTTAGCAGATGCAGTATTGAGACAGATATGAATGTAAATGAGCTTAACAAACCTTAAACAACAAGTCTCAAGCAATGGACAAACCTCTAACACAGGTTATCCAACTAATCCAAACACCATTTTATTGACTGATATGCAATTTTTTAACTGGCTAACCACTGATCTAGCATATTTTATCACTTACACTGATTAATATTATCCTAATTACTACTGAGTGGACAGGTTTAAATTACTTGATGACCACAAATTCAAACACAAACACAGACTGCAAATTGACTAAGAAATGAAAACCAGATACAACTTACAAATGCCCAAGCTGTTTGTGCAGCTTAATCCAAACCCAATACCTACTACTCTATATCAAATCCAACCCATTTCCAAGCACTGCATCACCCATTTCCAAACTTATACCCATATTGCTTCATCAGTTGACTTTCGTTGACCAAGGATGAAAACTGCTTGAACTGAATAACAAGCTTATCAAAAGCTATAATAAGCTTGAATAAGCTTGTTTGACTATTAAATAAGCTTATTGAAGCTTGGTTTTTAGCACACTTATACTGAAATTTTAGACAGTGAATGTAAAATATGGAAAGTGAATAAAAACTTGAAGTGATACTTGAATATGGATTATATTGATAAATTAGCTTAAGTTGAGTACATTGAAACAGAAGATTAAAGCTTTTTGATTAAACTAAGACATAGAAATTGAAAACGACATACATTGAAACTAAAAATTAACTAACTACTTCTCTCTTGCTTCTTCCTCCTCTTTTAAACACCAAAAAGCATCCACGTGTCCTTCTGATTGAATCCCACTAATAAACTTGGCAAATGGATGAGTTTTGAGTCATAATAGTTGTCCACGTGTTTTGGCGGGAAACACTGGTTTGACT
>BPTQ01000006.1:239840310-239856042 GCA_019973895.1 Chrysanthemum seticuspe
GGTTCCAAGAATGAACTTGACTTTGTAAACCGATGAGGTCTTCATTACCGAAAACCATTTCTTTACTTTAGGTAATTAAAAAGAGTTTTGTAACGATCCCTGATCGTTATAGAATCACACCCCCTAACTACTCACAGATTTATGAGTAGTAAAAACATGTTTAAACTGACGTTTTTGTAGACTTTTGTGAGTCTTTACGTAGTTTTACTATTTTTATAGTGTTTATTCACAAAATACACAAAATTTACGTTTTTATAGTTTTAGACCACTTTTTGCATAGTTCAAACGTATTAACCGTCAAAATCAGGGGGTTCAAAGTTTTCAACAGTTTTTGTCAGGGACCATTTTGTTTTATTTCTTTTTACAATAAGTTCCAGGGACTTTATAAGATTCAACAGTTTTTACCAGGAACTTATTTAGAAAACAGTTTACCGTCTTTATAACATTTTTCTTTATTTTGTTTTACCAGGGACTGTTTTTGACAACTTTTGAAACTTGGGGGACTAAAACTGCCAATTATGCAAACTTGATACGTTTTTCACCAGATTTTGATATTTTTGCATTTAAAACACATAAAACACTTATTTGTGATATTTTTATCATTTTGATGCATTTCTGAGTGTTTTCAGATGTTTTTGCAGTCAAATTTGTACAAAAATGATGAGTATTTAGACACTCATCAATCCCCCACACTAAGATATTGCTAGTCCCTAGCAATGTTTTGAGAAAAATTAATGGATTTCATTTCTTTACCAAAAGCCATTACTTCTGGAGTAGCCAAATGTTTCAGTTCAAGTAAGAACCTTGGTACACCGATAACCAAATGATTTTGAGCAAATCACCAGCTTCCAACGGATTTGATTTGTCTTTACCAGAAGCCGTTTGCTTCTGGACTAGCCAACTCTTAGATAAAATATCTTTGGTGAGCTGATTACCAATTATGGTTTTCCAACTGCCTTTACCACAAGCCATAAACTTGCGGGCTAGCCAACTCTTCACTTTTAAGGATATGGTGAGCTGAATACCATACAATTTTGGGCAAATTGCAAGCCGTCAACGGATTTGAGATATCTTTACCAAGAGCCATTTGCTCCTGGATTAGCCAATCCTTTTATTTATTAGACAAGGTGGACTGATAACCATAAGATGAGTAAGTGCAAAACACTTACTCCAAAATTTTTTTTTTGCCAAAAATAGGGGAATTAGGCGGTATAATTACATGATAAAATTCGTGAGAATTCCCCCTCACACTTAGAAATGAATATTGCCCTCAATATTCAAAGTACCGGCGGTTATGCCGAAACATAGAACATAAAAGGGAAATACTACGGCCATTATTTAGCAAGGATTTTTTTTTTTTTTTTTTTTTTTTTTTTTTTTTGAAACTCTTATATATACACAACATGTGGGGCAACTCCCCCACACTAGGGTGGTACACACGGGTGAAAACCCATGTAGCATGCTACTGTTTTTGATTCCCGAGTCGCTAGCTTGACTCGATCCCCGCATTCATTGGTTCATGGGGAAAGTTTGTAGATCCAGGACAACCACAGGGGGAATGTCCTCTCCAAAATAATGCTTCAATCGATGACCATTCACTTTAAAATTTGGACCATCGGGTTGAGATAACTCAATGGTGCCATAAGGATAAACCTTAGTGATAGTAAATGGACCAGACCAACGGGACTTAAGCTTTCCCGAGAAAATCTTCAATCTTGAATTGAAAAGAAGGACTCGATCACCAACGTTGAAAACGCGGTTCTTGATTTTAGAGTCATGAATATTCTTTGTCTTTTCTTTGTAGATCAAAGAGTTCTCGTATGCTTGATCACGGAGTTCATTTAATTCATTCATTTGAACTTTCCGGTGATCACCAGCTGTCTGAATATCGAAGTTGGCATGTTTCAAGGCCCAGTATGCCTTGTGCTCAAGCTCAACAGGCAGATGACATGCCTTACCGTATACAAGCTTGTATGGAGTACACCCTATGGGTGTTTTATAAGCTGTACGGAAGGCCCAGAGTGCGTCATCTAGCTTATCCGACCAAGAGGCACGGTTTTCGCCAACCGTCCTCTCCAGAATTCTTTTAATCCCCCGGTTGGAAACTTCCACTTGCCCACTAGTTTGGGGGTGGTACGCAGTAGAGAGACGGTGAGTTACACCATACTTTTGCATGACTCTATCAAACTGGTCATTGCAGAAATGCGTACCACGATCACTGATTATAGCTCGTGGAGTTCCAAACCTAGTAAAAAGAGATTTCAAGAATTTCACAACAACTCGGGCATCGTTGGTAGGCAAAGCCTTAGCTTCAACCCATTTTGACAAATAGTCAACGGCCACGAGTATGTACTTATTACCGCGAGAAGAAGGAAATGGCCCCATAAAGTCAATGCCCCAGATGTCAAAAATCTCACACACTTGAATGGCGTTTTGCGGCATTTCATTCCTTTGTGAGATATTCCCGTGACGTTGACAAGCGTCACAGGTTTTGACAAATTCGTGGGCATCTTTGTAAATTGTGGGCCAGTAGAACCCGGAATCAAACACCTTTTTGGCGGTGTAGTTTGGACTATGATGGCCCCCGGTGGGTCCAGCATGGCAAGCTTTGAGAATGTCAAGAGCTTCTTGTCCATAAACACACCGTCGGATGACTTGATCCGCGCAAATTTTAAATAAGTAGGGGTCGTCCCAGAAGTAATGTTTAACATCTTTAAAGAATTTGTTTTTCGGTTGGGACGACATCCCTTTCACTATGAAGTTACCCGCATGGTAATTTGCGAAGTCAGCAAACCATGGGGTAGAAGAGTCTCCACGAAAAGAAACCGCATTGAGTGTTTCGAGAGGAAATGTTTCATTTATTTCCTTTTTCTCGAAAACATCTTGGTGAGGGTTCTCTAATCGGGACAGATGATCAGCAGCCAGGTTCTCAGCTCCTTTTTTTATCACGTATAATGATATCAAATTCTTGCAGGAGGAGAACCCAACGGAGCAATCTCGGCTTTGCATCTTGTTTTGCAAAGAGATATTTAAGAGCCGAGTGATCCGTATACACTACACATTTGGTCAAGATAAGGTATGGCCGAAATTTCTCAAACGCATACACCACAGCTAATAGTTCTTTTTCTGTAGTGGTGTAATGGGTTTGAGCTTCAGTCATAGTCTTACTTGCGTAGTGTATAGGCTGAAAATGCTTGGTTTTTCGTTGCCCCAAGACTGCACCGATAGCAAAATCACTTGCATCGCACATGAGCTAAAAGGGTAAGTCCCAGTCGGGGGCAACTAGAATGGGTGCTTCCGTAAGCTTTTTCTTTAGTGTTTCAAAAGCTTCGACGCACTCAGGAGAGAAGATAAAAGGAGCTTCTTTTTCAAGAATATGGGTCATAGGCCGAGCGATTTTGGAAAAATCTTGTATAAATCTGCGATAAAACCCGGCATGACCAAGAAAACTCCTAATACCTTTGACGGTAGTAGGATGAGGCAGTTTAGCAATAACATCAACTTTTGCTCTATCGACCTCAATCCCATTTTTGGAAATCTTATGGCCAAGGACTATGCCTTCTTTGACCATAAAGTGGCTCTTCTCCCAATTTAGACAGAGATTGGTGTCTTCACACCTTTTGAGCATTTTATCTAAATGGGAGAGACATGTCTGAAATGAGTCCCCAATGACCGAGAAGTCATCCATAAACACCTCCATTGTTTCCCCGATCATGTCGTGGAAAATGGCCATCATACATCTTTGGAACGTGCCAGGAGCATTACATAAGCCAAAAGGCATACGTTTGTAGGCAAAAGTTCCGTATGGGCAGGTGAATGTGGTCTTCTCTTGATCCTGTGGATCAATGGGGATCTGAAAGTAACCCGAGAAACCATCAAGGAAACAATAGTACTCATTCCCTGCTAATCTCTCAAGCATTTGGTCCATGAAGGGTAGAGGAAAATGGTCTTTACGGGTGGCGTCATTCAACTTACGATAGTCAATACACACACGCCATCCCGTAACCAGCCGAGTTGGAATTAACTCGTTTTCTTCATTCGTGACAACAGTTATGCCACCCTTTTTTGGAACACAGTGAATTGGGCTAACCCAAGGACTATCTGAGATTGGGTAAATCAATCCTGCATCAAGAAGTTTGATAACCTCCTGTTTGATAACATCATGGATTTTTGGATTTACTCTTCTCTGATGTTGAACTGCTGGTTTGAAGTCATCCTCCATCAAGATTTTGTGAGTACAAAACTCAGGGTTGATACCCTTAATGTCGGAGAGTTTCCAAGCAATTGCTTGCTTGTGTGACTTCAAGACCTTTATGAGAGCAGTATTTTCATCTTTACTCAAATCTCGAGCAATAATGACAGGCAATTTATCATCACCTTCAAGAAATGCATACTCAAGATGAGGTGGTAAGTCCTTAAGTTCGACTTCAGGAAATTCTTCAGTTTTCCCAACTGACTTGACTTCCTTGTTATGAAGCTTGACGGGAGGGAGTGGAGGAGAAGTGTCCTGATTTAACAACTTCTCAAGAATAAGAATATCTCCCTCCGGATTAATCTCATGGTGATTAATCTCTTCTGGAATTGCATCACTAGTGTGAGGGGTTGATGAGTGATCATCTTTAAGCAATTTCTCAATGAGAAGTATGTCCCCCTCGATGTCAATTGGAGCGTGATCAATTTCCCATGGAACAGAATCACTAGCCAAGTATGCTTCAATCTCTTCCAAGATGAAGTCGCTTCCCTCAAACGGAGTGAGAGAAGGAGTAGAATTGGCTATGATAGGTTGAGAAGATGTGGTGGGATTCCCACTCACAGAATTATGAGAATAACCAAGAACTTCTTGAGAGTACTCTTCAGAAGCAACATCAATGATATCTATTCGGTTAACCGACTCAGAATCATAGTTTGCGGAGTACCTCGAAGTTTGATCAAGGTTAAATGTGACAGCTTCATTACCAACACGTAATGTGATTTCTTGCTCAAATACATCAATGAGAGCACGACCCGTTCTCAGGAATCCTCTTCCAACAATGAGAGGAACCCGTGGATCAGCATCGAAATCAACAACTACAAAGTCAGCTGGAAAATGGAACTTTCCTACTTTCACAAATACGTCCTCGGCAATTCCAAAAGGACGGGATATTGTACGATCTGCAAGCTCGAGAGTCATGCATGTAGGAGTAAGGTCCGGAAGAGAAAGTTTCTTCCATACTGAATGAGGCATCAGGTTTATGCTTGCACCAAGATCGGCTAAGGCAAAGCATTCAACCATTCCTGGAAATACACAAGGTAAGAGGAACTTTCCAGGATCTCCAAGCTTCTCGGGAAGCTTCTTCAAGATAACTGCAGAGCAGTTCTCGTTCAGAGGAGTTTTAGCCATTTCAAACAGCTTTTCCTTGTTGCTTAACATGTGTTTGAGAGTTGATGCAAACTTGGGCATCAACATGATAGCATCCGCGAAGCTTATGTCAAAATGTAGTTCTTGGAAAATTTGAAAGAATTTTTCCATTTGATGACCGGCTTTTTCGCGGAGCTTTTGCTCATGTAAACGTGATGGGTAAGGAATAGAAGATTTGGATTTGGTATTTTCAATGGGAGCTACAGGAGGTTCAAAAACAACTCCTGGATTGGATTTGGGTTTCGGGACAACCTGAGGATGGACATTGCTGGTACTTCCGTTATTAGTAGGAAGTTCCTAGTCCTTTGTCGCCTCAGATTCACTTTCCACTACCTTCGGGAGAGAAGAAGAAGAGGTAGTAGGAATAGCGGGTCCATCATATGAAGTACCACTTCTGGTTGTGATCGCCTTTGCATCGCCCCTCGGATTAGCGATCGTGTTGCTAGGTAAAGTACCTGAGCCCGAGGGTCGATCATTTAAAGACTTCTTTAATTCAGCGATCTAACTGACCAACAACCTGTTTGTCTCCTCTTGAGTCTTCATGAATTGCTTTAAAAGCTCATCAGATGTTGATACAGGAGGAGGTGGAGGGATAATTTGGGGCCGTATGTTCTGATTATAGCCAGAATTCCCTTGATTAGGATTCATATTTCCCTGAAATTGATTCCCTCGATTGAAAGTGTTTTGATTAAGATTTCCTTGATGTTGGAAACCTTGATTGGGTCCGGAATAGAAATTACCTTGGTTTTGATAACCTTGGTTCATTCTAGGTTGGTTCTGATTCCGGTTAGGATTCTGGTTAAAACCGGGTGGTGCCTGATAAGTGTTAGCACGGTAGTTTGGTTCATTTTGAGGACGGTATTGATTACCTCCTTGATTTGAAGTACCGGCTATAGCATTGGCTTCAAAAGGACTACCATCGGTGGCAGTACAGTTGTAGTATGCATGAGGACCACCACAAGTAACACAAACTTCAACTTTCTTCACTTCACCATATGATGGTGTCTGTGTGAAAGTGACTTTCTTTTGGTTAGCAAGAACCAAAGCCTGAACAATATCCGTGAGTTTGTCAATCTTAGCATCGGTGCTAGATGTACTCACGGGAGATGAAGTAGAAGGTCCAGCATTAGACTGAGTCTGATATGTCTTTGTGCGGAAAGGACGGACCTGGGACTTGTTTTCAATGATTTGCAAGGCTTCTTTTGTGGTCTTGCTCAAGAAATTACCTCCCGTGGAGGCATTTAGAGAGTCTTGATTAATCTGGTTCAGACCATTGTAGAAAGTATCCATTTGCATTAACTCGGTAAAACCATGATGCGGACACTTACGGAGCAATTCTTTGTAACGATCCCACGCCTCCCCGAATGATTCATCAAATCTCTGAGAGAATTTCATTATCTCATTCTTAAGACTTGTAGTTCGGGATGGAGGATAGAATTCGTTAACAAACTTTGTGACAAGATCTTCCCATGTCTCAATGGAACGAGGGGGTTGTTTCTCAAGCCAATTCCGGGCTTGTCCCTCTAGAGAAAATGGGAACAAAAGAAGCTTGATGGCTTCATGTGGGACATTCTTGTACTTGATGGTAGATGCAATCTTGTTAAACCATCGAATGTGTGCATGAGGATCATCCCGCTCAAAACCATAGAATTGGCTTTGAGTTACCAGATTAAGTAACCCTGTTTTGAGCTCAAAAGTATCAGCCACGATGGCTGGGACAACAATAGCATCTCCATAACCCTCGATGGGTGCTTGGAGAAGCTCATTCATCGGCTTATCTTCTGCCATTACGGCAGGTGGTGGTGGTGGTAAACGTTCCTCAGTCACGGCTGAAGGAGCAGAACGTCCTCTACGTCTACGAGGAATGTTTCCAAGCTCAGAAAGTGGACTTGTAGAACTGGAAGAACGAGTGCGCATGCACTAAGTATAAAAATCAGTTTTCAAAACAAATGCGAGGCAAAACGACAAGTGAACTTAACCAATAATCACAAATGAAATGGCTTCTTTGAAAAAGGTACACCAAATCACAAGGACACAAAGGCAAGTTTTAAATCTGATGTTCGGGAACTTATTATGGTCACACCCCCAGTTAGTAGGTGTACTGCCTTGATTTGCGGTGGTTGATTTTTATGTATATATTAAGTACCACTGAAAAGACGTAGGTATAGATTTGTGCTGATGGGTTTAAAAACTTTTGGACAATATTTTTGGTATCGTCTCGTTTAACCAAATCGTATTTCTTTAAGAATCACCTTAAAAGAAACACAAGCTAGAAAATGTTACGATTGTTTTGTTGTTTTATATTTTGTTTGGTGTTGTTAACACTTTAGGAAAAGTGTTAATGAACTTTTTGATTTTTGTTATAACTTTACAAAAAAAAACTGTTTACAAACGATGGTATATGTGCAAGTACGGGTCTGAAAATGTTTAGGACACGCTTTCAGCCTCCCCGGCAGCGGCGCCTTAATTTGATTGGTGCAAAACCGTCAAGTTTTCTCACGCAAGCTAGCCACTTGTGAATGGCTAACCGTAAGGAACTTAAAACAGCTCAAACACCAAATGCAATTTAGATCAGGAGAATACAGTGGATTCCCGGGTCGTTAAGTCCCACGGAGGATGACTGGTGTTTAACACAATCAGATGTCGAATAACCACTAAGGATAGTGATCAGTAAGGATTTTGAGTTATTTATACCTAAAGAAAAGTTTTGTAAATTACAGGAGCTTAAATGCAAATTAAAGGAAATTAAAAAGTTAAAATATATTAAATAAACGCTATCACTATTTTTACAATGATGTTTTTGCTTTTTCTGTTACAAATTTAAATTTAAAAACTACGTGACGTACAAAATAAAATGTGAAACTGAAGCAGTATTAATCCTAAAAATATGAAAATGATATTTTTACAAACCTATTGATATGAGAAAATTTTAAGAAAAAGAAAATTATTTTTATAACTATTAAATTAATTATTATTAATTAAAAACTAATTTTAACTATTTAATAATAACCTAAATTACAAGAAAATAGGAAATAAAGCTAGAAAAATAAAATTATGACTTGGAAAAATCTAAAATAACAAAAGAGAATTTTCAAAACTATTTTTATATTTTTCTGATTATTTTTCTATTTTTTATGAATTTTAAACTATTTAAAACTAATTAAATTACTAAAAATTACAAATTAAACTATGAAAAATCTGGAAAAATAATTTTTTTACTTTTTATATTTATCTAAACCTAGGAAAATTGAAAACTTATTTTTTTGAACTTTTTCTGATTTAATTGTATTAAATGCTAATTAAAATGACTAAAAAACTGTTTTTAATTAAGAAAAATAGCAAACTGTTATGGAAAAATATGAAAAATTCAGGAAAAGTCTATTTTAATATGCTGAATCTAAGAAAAATAGAAAAACATGGGCTTGTGTGTAAGAAAATGAGACTGCAGTTGTAAGTGCTTCTAAATAAGCACTTTGAATAAGCCAAAAGCCACAACAAGCTACCAACTGAATACAGAAGTTGTAAAATGCTAAAAGTATCAAAATGCAACAAGTATCAACCTCTCTTAACCACTGAATTGCAAAATGCTAAGATTTGATGAATTGAGCACTTATGCTAAAAACAGTGTGAGGGTACTACTTTGTGGCTAATGCAACTGCTTATAAATAAGCTGTAACAGAAAACTAAAAGTTGGAATCTAAAATACACCTGGCTAGCTACCTTAAAACCAAAACGCAGACTTAGAAAAGCTCTGAGGAGCTTGGGACAAGCCCTGCAATAAGCTGAGAAAACTCAGCTTAGACTGACTTGTGAACAGGGCATTTTCACCCTTTTTGATAAGCTATTTTAGAGCTTTTAGAAAATTAATAAAAATAAAAAAAAATCCTAATAAGAAACTAGACCAACAGAATTTATAAAACCCAAAGTTTGACTTGATTTGGCCCAGAGATGAATCTATTAAAAATCCACTCAGCTTGGCCCAAAACCTGAATTTCAACTTTTTGACTTTTGAGCAGTTTTGATGTTTGACTTTTGTGAACTTTGAAAATGATTTAAGGACTGATTATGTTGTATAATGATAAAATGAAACTGAATCAAGCTTTGTCTATGAATTTTAAACACAAAACTAGACTTTACTTTTATAAAAATTCAACAGTTAAGTATTTAAGACAGTGGATTAATGATTTTGACTTTGGTCCTTAGCAGATGCAGTATTGAGACAGATATGAATGTAAATGAGCTTAAAAAACCTTAAACAACAAGTCTCAAGCAATGGACAAACCTCTAACACAGGTTATCCAACTAATCCAAACACCATTTTATTGACTGATATGCAATTTTTTAACTGGCTAACCACTGATCTAGCATATTTTATCACTTACACTGATTAATATTATCCTAATTACTACTGAGTGGACAGGTTTAAATTACTTGATGACCACAAATTCAAACACAAACACATACTGCAAATTGACTAAGAAATGAAAACCAGATACAACTTACAAATGCCCAAGCTGTTTGTGCAGCTTAATCCAAACCCAATACCTACTACTCTATATCAAATCCAACCCATTTCCAAGCACTGCATCACCCATTTCCAAACTTATACCCATATTGCTTCATCAGTTGACTTTCGTTGACCAAGGATGAAAACTGCTTGAACTGAATAACAAGCTTATCAAAAGCTATAATAAGCTTGAATAAGCTTGTTTGACTATTAAATAAGCTTATTGAAGCTTGGTTTTTAGCACACTTATACTGAAATTTTAGACAGTGAATGTAAAATATGGAAAGTGAATAAAAACTTGAAGTGATACTTGAATATGGATTATATTGATAAATTAGCTTAAGTTGAGTACATTGAAACAGAAGATTAAAGCTTTTTGATTAAACTAAGACATAGAAATTGAAAACGACATACATTGAAACTAAAAATTAACTAACTACTTCTCTCTTGCTTCTTCCTCATCTTTTAAACACCAAAAAGCATCCACGTGTCCTTCTGATTGAATCCCACTAATAAACTTGGCAAATGGATGAGTTTTGAGTCATAATAGTTGTCCACGTGTTTTGGCGGGAAACACTGGTTTGACTTGTAGCTCTTTATTTTATCAACTAGGGGGGGGGTGGCATTTAATGTAGTGGGTTTGTGATGATGGGGGGTGGAGGGAAAGGTGAAAAGGTGATGGGAGAGGGCTTGAGTTGCAGGCAAGTTGGAGGGGATATACAGTGGACAGGTGGGGAGGGAAAGGAGAAGGATTTGACTGGATTTGACTTGGGGTTCAAAAAGGCTAATGACAGGGGGGTCAAATGGGTTAAGTGGCAGGGGGTCAAAACAGTTTTGACAAGTCTTGGAAGTTTATAAATACAAGGACTAAACTTGTAATTCTGATTTTTGAAGGACCAATCCTGTCAATTTCCCAAAGTTAACACAAGGACTAAAACTGACAAACTTCAATAGTACAAGGACCAATTTTGACATTTTCAAGTTTCCAAGGACTATTTGTGACAATTTCAAAACTTGAGGGACCTTTTCTGCCATTTGACAAAAGATTTATTCAAGGACCATTTTTGACAACTTAGAATATTTCAGGGACCTTGAATAACATTTTTCTTTATTTTGTTTTACCAGGGACTGTTTTTGACAACATTTTTGAAACTTGGGGACTAAAACTGCCAATTATGCAAACTTGATACGTTTTTCACCAGATTTTGATATTTTTGCATTTAAAACACATAAAACACTTATTTGTGATATTTTTATCATTTTGATGCATTTCTGAGTGTTTTCTGATGTTTTTGCAGTCTAATTTGTACAAAAATGATGAGTATTTAGACACTCATCAATATCAGAAAGAAGTAGCATCAAGAAAAGTTGGCTTCATAGATGAAAAGTCCTTAGCCAAACCCGTTAAAAGGACCAGGAGAGGCAGTGCTGGAAGTGCAGCAAGCACTGAGAGAACCCGAAAGTATCCAAAGAGGACTCATACTCTCAAAAGGAAAGTTCCATCAAAGGTTGCTATTCCTAATCCTCAAACGGCACTTAAATTAAAGGATGAGGACTCCGAGGATACTGACACAGATGAAGAGGTTCACTACTCAGAAACTATTACAGACGATACGACAACAGTAGAAACACCTCCTAGTTCCAAATCTGACAAGGGCAAAACTCCAGTGGAAGAGCAGGAAGAAGAAAGTTAAGAAGAAGAGCCACAGGATGAAGAAAAAGAATACCGCAAGAAACTGAAGAATCTCAGGCTACAACATGTTGCTAAGGAGTTTAATCTTCAACAGACTCATGGCCCTGGAAGTTCAAGTGGTGGCTCACAAACAACACCAGTTCTCGATGCTGTTAATCAACCCGATAAGGGAACTGGTACCACCACCCACGAATCTGAACAAAAGCAGCAAGAGGACAATATCATCTTCGACTTTGAGAAAGAAGAGAAAAAGGAGAAGGATGAAAGGATTACAGATGAAGATATTGAGGAAGCTGATAGGGAAAGAAAAGAGGAGGAAGCTCGAGCCAAAGAAGAGGCCAGGGTTAAAGCTGAAGAACAGGCTAAAGCTGAAGAAGAAGCTAATGATTATCTTCTAGATAGTCCTGTCCATACCCAGGAACAAACTTCTGAGCCACCAAATGAGCCAGAGCCTTATCATGACTCATCTTTGTCTGACTCATCTTCTCATTCATCACCACCACCATCCAAAGACACCACCACCAGATCCGCATCCAAATCGGTAAAGAAATCGAGCAACACTTGGGCATCACGGGCCAAAACAAAGATTGTTAATGCTGTCAGGCAAGTAAGGAAGAAGAACATGGTCAACGGGAAACTTAATCAACTGGCCGACAGAATAAACATTCTTCAGGATGTGATAAACGAGTTTTCAGAAGAAAGGGAACAAATTCAACAGTTTCTAAATAGAGATATCTAAGGGGAAATGGAAAAGACGATCCGAGAATATACTCACAAGTTTCTTCTCGACACCGTCCCAGGAGTGACAAGAGAGATGTTCACTAGACAACTTTATCCAAATCTCATGCAATAGGTCAAGCAAACAATGCAATCTACTCCGGTAGAAATGCAAATCAATCCAATTGAGCCTAAGGTTGTCTCTGATGCATTATTGATTTCCAAGCTTGTTTTACAAATGTCTAAAAGATCCGCAACGTTTACTTCTCAAGAAGCTAAAATATTTGAGGCATTGCTGGAATATCAACTCAAAACTTCATGCAAAGCGGCAGCTGAAAGGGCTAAGCGTCCAAGAGACGATGATGATGCGGATAAGGATTCTGAGCCGAAACGTAAGAAGAAAAATGACGATTCATCATCTATGCCTCCACCACCCCAAAGGACCTCCACTTCCAGAAGATCTCCACAACGTTCCCCTGCTAAAGACAAACCTCAGGACTCTGAGTCTCCACCACCAACGCAAAAAACTGGTGATCACTTTCAATACACTGGTGGTGACGATGAGGAGATTCCTGAGCCCCAACAACAACCACCTTCTTCTACATCAACGAAGCAACCAACATCATCCTCAAAGCCAAAGAAGAAACAGTCAACATCAGTTGTATCCTGGCTAGATGAAGACGAAACTGAAGAATATGACTAGTTTTTGAAGCTTGTTGATGTAACCCCTCAGTTACCAGAAGGCCAAGAACTGATAGATGGAAGAACTATGAAGCAGGTCAAGATTATACAAGAAACGTTCAAGGTGAAAAAGATGACGAAAGTAGAGTTGAAACGAATCAAGAACGACGCTTTTCAACTGCTTAAGGACAACTCTGCCAGTGCCATTGAATTTGAATATCATCTCGACAACATTGCACGAGCCATGTCCAACAACATTGATTGGCTCAACCCTGAATCGAATGTCGACTTCACCAGACAAGACAAGGCTCCATACTACACCGACTGGACTAAGCCACTACCTACCATTGGCTGACCTGATCAACCAAAGCTTCCCTACCGTTATTTCTTCAATAATGACCTGGAATTTCTTCTACACGATAGCGATGTTAGCACAAAATACGCTACCTCACTCACCTTCCCATTCCCGGCAGCAATCTACTCAAACAGCATAGCCATCGAGGAAGAAGCCATACATATATTTGTTGACCATGTGGAATAGTATGACCTCGATGCACTGTATGGGATTCATCATTGGCCAGAACGAAGAAGAATCTACTACAGAAGCTGCCAGGTACTAAAATCGAAAAAGGAGGTGTTCAGTGACGAACAGATCATTGCCATAATGCATGTTACCCTGTCTTCTAAGTGGGACTACTCATTCCTTAAGAAAATAGTAGTCAAACGCCAAGACGAACAGGAATATGACTTTTCTGAAGTGGATTTCCCGAGATTGTCACTCAATGACATTGAAAATATGTACCTTGCCAAGGTACAAGGACGAATGCGACATTTCTCAACAAACATCCAGCTCCAGTACATCAAGTCATTGCTAATATTCATCAGAAGCATCGTTATCCAAGAACGTGTCGAAGATATTCAACTTGCCATGGAGTCATACCAGAAACGTGTTAATCTCACCAAACCACAACTAGACCTTCTCGATATCAACCATCTTCCTCAGTACACCATCATAAAGAAACCATTTGGAGTAATTTACCGCATTGAACTTTATAGAAATTGCTTCACGGCATGCAAGGAGCTTCACAAATTTTGTGATCATACTTTGAAGAAGGTTTGGGATGGGATGGCTTATAGGTTAAAGGAGATTCATGAAGGCATAGGGTTGAAGAAAAGGTGGAATTCTAGGGAAAGGAGGGATGCGACAAAGATCATTACCAGGATTGATGAAAGGTTGTTTCATCGGGATAAGATGAGGACTTTGGAGAGTTTCGTGGGTGGTGTGACAACTCGCAATTTCAGGTCATTTCTCGAAACAAATTATGCTTCACAATTTCAACATTTATCGTAAACTAGGTTTACGTATTCCAAATTCGCGTAACCTTTAAGGTTTATTGGCGAATTCATGATCATAACATCACAAACATTTTATATGGACTAAGATTAGTCTACATTTCATTGACATCATTTGCATCATGATAGTTCATTCATGACATTTCATTTCACATTTAACGCGTGAATTTTTATATTAAATAAACGTTATCGCGTGAGTTATTATTTTGTATATTTAATCCGTTACTTTCAAAAATGATCCCGATGTATTTTTAAACTTACATTTAGTTATAAAAACTATATTTTGAGTTTAACTAGTGTTTTGAATTTATTTCGTATATAAATCGTTAAAGTTATATTATTACGATGTTTTTCTTAAAAACTACTCGATAATTATTTTATCACTCAAATTTCACAAGGAATGCATTTTTACAATTTTTATAATATCATTATACTCTATTTTGATCTATTAAAAATTTACTTGTACCTAAAAGCTACCAAAACCTTACAAGTTACATTTAACTACACATTTACTTACACTTTCTTACAAAATTATACAAGTAAATATATATATACATAATATTAAAAAAAAAAAGATATTTTGATAGACAACTCCCCCAAAAATCCGGTCCAAGGGGGAGGTAGTCAAGGTGGGTAACTTTTTTGTACAAAACCAAATCTATACATAAACTACATTCATTCACTTTCATCATTTCAACAAGTCATTAAAATTTGGTTTCTCTCTTGTTCTTCCCTTCATCAACCGGTTCTATCAAGAGTGTCACAAGGATCATCCAAATTTTTCTAGCTCAAGATAATTACAATCTAGATAACACTCTTTATTAGGTTTTGAAATAAAAACCAAGAGTGTTTAGGTTTAACCTTGTTCTTTGCACCTCATCATATTAACTAGTAAGCATGTTTCTTTCATTTTTCATGTTTCCTTATCATCTCATATTTATCTTTTCATTTTTGGAGCAAACATGCAAGACATATGTTGTTTATACCATTTTTTACATGAATTTTAGCAATATATATATATATGGTCATCCTATAATTATCCCCTTGGTATACTATGGTCTTGATGATGTTTAGGAACCCATGACACCCTAAGAAGGTGTATGGTAGGATTAGATTAGCTTTGGAGTTGATTTGAAGGGATTAGAATAGGTTTAGTACGAGAAAAACTATTTTCGATACGTATAAAATATGTTCTGTCCTTGTTTTGATTTTCTGGAAAATCCGACTGTAGGCACGACTTTTTGGCCTTGATATTTAGAAAATATACTTTAAAACGAATCCGTGGCCGCTTGAACGGATAAAAACGGAGTTATAACGAAGAAGTTATGAATTTTTAAAGTTTGGCGACGAAATATATTATTTTCTGAAATTTCAGCATACTAT
>BPTQ01000006.1:239868030-240031653 GCA_019973895.1 Chrysanthemum seticuspe
GACTAAAAGGGAAACATGGAAATCAAATAAAGTGAATATCAACCGAATGAAAGTAAGATATGACGAATATGACGAATAAACCAACGAATAATTGACAACCTCTACGAGTAAGCTCGAGATTTTACCGTTCCCACACAAACCAACCCTGGACATGTTTAGTCGTCGTTTATTCGACAAGTATGTCGATTAAACACCAAAAGTTCCATTTTCAAAAGTGTTTTTATCGAATGAAACTAGAGTAGAAATTCAAGGTTTTTCTTTTAGGTTTTTGGTTTTTCTTTTTATTCACTTTTGCACCAAAAACGGTTTGAAACACCTTAAAAGTGCCTAAGTAATATTCAGGTAAACTCGAGTTTAAACCCTATGTTCTAGAAACCAACCAACACTTGTAGTACCCAACTATAAGTGAAATAAACTAAAGGTACAAAGGGAAAATCAGTTGGTATAACGAGTTAAGCTAAGGGGAATTCTAAAGCTAAAGGAAATAGAAAATAAGCAATGAAAAAGGCTGTAATGAACAATTGGTGAGCTGACTTTAATCTAATTTATTCTAGTCTAATCCAATTAACTAACGTAAGCCAAAATAAGCTAAAAAAAAAAACCTAATAAGCACAAAGGGGGTCAACAAGCTGCTGTAGAGCGACAGAAACAGTCCACTAGGGGCTGTTTTGGAGCTCCTAAAAAGCTACCAAACGGCTAGAAATAAATTTCACAAAAATGTGCACTAGATAGACGACCAACCCAATATTATGCATACCAAATTTCAGACTCTAAATCTAAGTATTGAACAAATTAAAAATCAACAAGCAGAGCCACTTGGACACTCTAGGCTGCTGAAACAGTGACTGAAATGGCTTTGAGCAGATTTTTGAGCGCAAATTTAGCTGAACTAAAGGCTTCCTAAGTGCAAATAAACTAAGCATACATTGAGATAGGCATGTAAAGATATAAGAAAAACAATTTTGGACGATTTTAGACGAGAAATAAGCTGTTTAAACAGTGGTCGAACAGCAGCCTATGCTGCTGTTCGGTGGGCAGTTAAGAGACAGAAAACAAAGTTTTTTTTTTTTTTTTTAACCGAAACTTGTAAAGCTTGATACAACATTTTCAAACCTTTTAAACATTAACTAAAACCTTGAAACATATTTGACTTTAAGAGTCAAAACGGGTAAAAAGCTTTTTTAGAACCTCAAATAAGCTAGAACCAAACACCACTTAACAAGTTTTTGATTCAAAACTGTTTTTAAAATAAATGAAACCTTGATATTTTTTTTTGAACTAAACTGGTTTAACAATCTTGAAAGTAGTTTTTTAAGCTGAGAATAAGTTGCAATAAGCTAATAAGCACTTAAGTGCTTATTAGTAAAATAAGCTAATTAAGGCAGAATGTAAAAGAAATTTCATTAATTAAAAAGACAAGTTACAATAAAAAACAGAAAACTGAACTTTAAAACTACTAAATCCTAATGCCTTTTAAGGCTACAAGCCATTGCTATTTATACTACTAGGTCTTGGTCTCTTTCTTCTCTTCTTTCTTCATTCTTCTGCTTTTTTTGTTTTCTTTTTGAGACAAAAACAAACAAAGACCAACTTGTGTTTCTTTGAGTTGATCCAAGCCATCCAAGAGTTAGGTACAAGCCTTGAGCAATCTTAGCCTTCCATGGGATTGATGACTTGGCAAGGGGAACACGTGAAGGAGGAGACATGTGAGTCTTCCTTAATGATGGAGCTAGTGGGATGGGGAGCTGAGCAAGTGACAGGGAGACTGACAGGAAAGTGGGAGGTGATGAGTTGGTTTTGGCGTGTAAAATTGGTTTCCTGGGTTTTATTATTTGTTTTTTGTTTGTGGGAGGGAAGAAGAAAAGGGGTAAGGGTCAGGGTAAGGTTTATGGTTTTAAGTTAATACTTGATCCAAAGTGTATCTTAGGGACCAAAAGTGAACATTCTGAAATTCCAGGGACTGTTCAAGTAATTTCTGAAAAGTACTTCAAGGGTTAGACTTGACAATCTCCAAAATTATAAGGGCAAAACTTGCAAATCTCAAGTAATTAAAGGACCATTATTGCCAAATTTGAAACTCAAAGGACTAATTTTGTAATTTCTCAAAACTTTTCACCAAAGGATTAAATATGACAATATATGATTTAAAAAGGACCTTTGGTGATTTTTCTTTTGAAATTAGGACTCAGGGACTATTTCTGACAATTTTAGAAACTTGGGGGACTGAAACTGCCAATTATGCAAACTTTGCTCATTTTTCATCTGATTTTGAACATTTTGCATCTGAAACATATAAAATGCAATTTTGGAATATTTTCAGTATTTTGATGCATTTCTGAGCATTTTTAGACGTTTTGCAGTTCAGATTGACCTAAAAATGATGAGTATATACACACTCATCAGTACTCACTCTTGTCATCATACCAGTTTATCAAGTGAGTTTTCATAGCCCCGTTTTACAAGTTGTTACATTATTTCAAACCTACGGGGGAGAATACATTGCACAACATTTTTATTACGATACCAAGTATGTTAAATTCATTTACATTGCTTGAGTTACAACGTTGCCAGTTAAAAGTCCCCACTTTAATGCATGAGCCGTTAATTTCCTAGAAGCGTGTGTGAGTGGATAGATCTATCGAGGGTGACGCCTCCATCCGGGTTGGTGAATCCCAATTGTCATACGGATGCATTTCATTCATGAACATTATTAGAGTTGTTTGGCAAGACACTCTGCTGGGGCGTACATCAGTCTGAGCTTCGGTATCATGCGCTTAAGCAATTGTAACATTTTTACGTGACTTAATTGTCATGCCTGTAACATTTTTACGTGACATAATTGTCATGCCTGATCTATACTTGCGTAGTCGAATAAAACATTTACATAAACCTATGATTTCTCACCAACATTATTGTTGACCTTTTTAGCAATGTATTTTCAGGTAACTGAGGCATTATCATCATGACATGGTTTAGGAACCACCTTTTGAGTCGCGGCGTCGACTTACATTATTGTACATTGTAGCATTTTCTTTCAAAACCATCGTTTGGATTTGTAATATATTTATATTTCCGCAAACTTTGTAAACTTTTGGGACCTATACTTTATAACTCTGATCATTTTATTAAATCAAACGATGTGTTTTCCAAACGACACTTTAGGTCGTTCAATATAACTGTGATTGTGATGCTATGACAGTCAATCCCCAGGAATTCCATTCCACTGCAAAACAGGTAATTTGGGGGTGTGACAGGTGGATGTCAAAGCATATCTCTAACAGGCTACCAACGTCCAGACAGAACTCCTGGTGTTATTGACGGACTTCCTGGTACTCCTTGATTTGTTCTTTCTTTCATTAAATATTTGGATGTGTGATCTATATTTGACTATGGTTTGTGCACACATAACAGTGTACAACCCGTTCTTGTAATGAAAGGACCCTGTGGTACGCATCAGTTTGCCACAATCCTTATAAAAGGAGCGAAAGCTTCTTACTTTTGAGTAAAACTTATCAAAACTTTCATTTTTCAAAGTTTTGCTCAAAAGAACAAGTACTTCCCCTTATTATTTTCAAAACTACAAAAGTTTATATCACTTATTGAAGGGGAGTATTTGATTAAAACTTTGCTCACAAATGATTCTTCGTGGAATTCTTCCCACAAAACTCAAAATGGACATATTCGATATCAAAATTTCGTCAAAAATAACATTTATATGCCATTTTTGAGGGGGAGAAAAATTATGTGATAAGAAATATGTTGTGAATTGCTAGTGAATCTTTGTGCTAAAGACTTAACCAATGAATTGACGAGCTCTTAAATGTTAGTAACTCGAAAAGACTTGTTCGGGATGGGTAATAATTTCAAGCTAGTTCGCTAGTGATGTAAACGTGTCTCGCAAAGGACTTGTCCTAGTAGAATGTACCCTCGAGAAAATCTTGGTAGACATGAACCTTGACGGGTCAAACCTACTCACCAAGGAGTGTTTACAACTTCAAGCTGACCTAGTCAGTGATGTAACCGTGTCTCGCGGGGAATCGTCTATCTTGAGTTAATCAATTCAAAAGTGCGCGCTCTTCTCTCACCGTGCAGATTTCTGTCTAAACACTTAAGCACGTGTTGAGGGGGAGTATTTCTGCAAAATATAAAACTCTTTCAGTGGTACAAAATGTTTTTACTCATAAACACTGTGAGAGATTTTCATAAAAATGGTTTACGGCAACATGGGTTAGTCATGGAGTTATAAAGTGACTAAGGTTAGGAATAACCGTCCTATGATCCACCAGAGCCGGAGGGATCTACCCAAGGACACCGCCAATAGTTAGAATTTAGAAGTCCTTAGGTATGATTATAAAAAAGGAGAAAATGAGAATCGGAGAAAGAAGGAGTTGAAGAATTAAAAAGAAAAGTAAAGAAAAGGGTGAAAAGAAATAGCCCTCCAGATTATTCAACTTAGAGCAGACACCGGGTTCAATTCATATGCTACTGGCTGTCACTAGATGACACCGGTATTGAAGAATAAAGTCGTCATGGACCCAGTGACGCATGCACTAAACCTTCTTAGCCACTCAAGTTTCTCTCAACAGAAGCTTGTTTCACTCTCACAGGGAACCCTACGTAAACTATCGGCTTTCTCTTAGAGATTGCAAGTATTGAAGAAGGAGACCCTCTCCCTAATCTCCACTCAGGAAAACCAAAGCGCACTATCGAGTCTAGAGCCACGAGATTCATCAAAAGATCTCTTAGGTTTACTTGACATTTCATCACTTGTCGTTCAACATTAAGAACGCAAGTGATACATTATCGAGTCCTACACAGATCTTAGCAATCTATCGAGAACATTTATGAGAGGTTTACACATGTGATCCTCAGTGATTGAATGGAAACTCCTGCCATGGTCAACATCAAACAGCCTTGATAGCAGGTCATTTCGGTAACTCCTTGTGGGTTACGCTTAGTGTGTCTCAAACGGTGTACAGTCGTGGGGTGATGCTTCGGTGTACCTCAGCGACTTACCTGAAATGTAGGTGTACTTCGGTACATCGCGATATCTCACTTGTGGGACTCCAGTTTAGGAACAGCCTTTGTGAGAATTAGAGACGTGTTTTCACACTATGCTGTTAGCACAATCGAAGTTCAAACTTATAAGCGCTGGATTATTTCTAACCCATGTTTTATGTTTTCTTCTTATGGATGCTTGCGAGAGGAAAAGATCGTGCAGATTCTTCACATGCTCATACCAACAACATCACAAAAGAAGTTCTCTCAATATCAGAGGCAACACAAAGTCACAATGATTCTTCATCAAATCAAAGAATCTACAAAGTTATAAAGACTCGAGAACTACTTCACATCTGGAATTCACTGTCATATGAGCATGTGAGCATGTTGGAGAAAGATGTGGAGACGTTGGAGCAACGAAGCTGACCTGTAGCTGACAACAACATACTATCACAACGACCACAAAGAATAAAGAATTAAAAGAACAAAGAAATCAAAGATGTCAAAGCAGAATACTTCCAAGAAAACAAGATCCCTACACAGGGGAGATTGTTGGAATCACGGCACTTCTTCTCACAAGAAAGAAGAATGTCAGAAGACGTCAAAGCAACTATTACATCAGCACCTACATCGTTTCAGCATTACTTATATCATCAATTACCAACACTTAGGGTGAGATTGTTGGAATCACTCCTGAACTATATTTCAAGTGTTCGTAATTAATATGTAATAGGTTGCTTAATTAGGCTTTTATGTTAGTACTTAAGGCAAGGCTTATGTAGAAAGCCCATAAGCCTTGGCCCAAGCCCAATAAATAGTGGAAGAGAATAGATGTGTTTCCCTAGTCATCTTCCCTATAAATAGTCTTGTATACCTTCATTTGAAGGTTGGTTGTTCATCTCATTCAAATCCTACGTATAACTTGTCTTATATTCATTCGTGTGTTTGTGTGGTTTGTTCAACTGATCACTTCTCTATCTCATTTCTTCATATTGATGCTAGTGGTACAAACATGGTGACCTAACACATATTTCATTTCAATGCTTAAAGCAATACAAATGATAGGATAGATGATATAAATGTAGATTAATAAGACAAAATACATGTCTCCATGAGAGAATTTGATCATGGGATACACGAGAGCGATGAGCGAGATAATGATGATCACGAGGGTGATGTAAACCATGATGATGGAGATCTTTTCTCGATTTTGATTTCTCAATGTGAGATAGAAGATGAAATTTTAAATGTGAGGTTTTTGAAAGTGGAAGATTTGAAAAATGGGGTTTGTTGGTGAGAGTAGATGATCGGAGTTGTTTTATGGGGAAAGAGGAATTTTTGAGATTTGTGTTTTGTTTTATTTGTATTTAGAAAGATTTGGTTTAGACAACACATATTGATACACCTAGTTTTAGATGGATGATAACAGGTAAGCACGAAGTTTTTCTAATAAAGCCACGTATATCATATAAATATGTTTGTATAAAGAAAAATATATAGACACATAATTTACCATTTAGTGATATGCAAACATACACATGATTTACTAACATTATTTAGAGATAAATCTTTATGAAAGTCATACCTCTATTGCAATTTGAGTGTCCCTATTTGACGAGTTTTATCAATAGACAACTCTGGTTTCTTTGAGATCTACTTGGTAATAAGTTTCGAAATATTTTTGAGGAAAGTCATCTTATTACCAAATAATCTTGATGGTTTGCCTAGTATTGGATTAGCTAAACAAAATGACAAGAGAAGTTAGTAGATTTTGTAAGACAAGGTGACATGTAAGACACCAAAATTGTAACATATTGGATTTCACAAACACATCCACAATCTCAATAAGAGGCATATAGTTTAGAGGTTTTAGAGAGAGAAAGTAGAATGGGAGCCTTTCTTGAGAGAGAAAGTAAACAAAAGAGAAAAGGTTAGATTAGAATGAAAGGTCCAACCCTCTACCTTGGGAGGTAGAGGGTATTTATAGTTTTACATAATACGCCCTCTGACGGGCTATGGATCAGGCATACAGTGGGTAAAGACCCGTCCTTCCTCCACGGTGTTGCTCTAAACTAGTCTACACTACAAACTAACTAATTAACTACTAAATAACATAAATAACTACAAGTCTATGAGCTAACACATGCTAGACCATAATTGGGGTGACCGACACTTTAACATGGAATTTTCCAATTTCTAACAATCTCCCCCTAAGGGAGGTCACCCCATGTTTTATATTTCAAATCCTAGCATTCTATTCTTGACTTTGTTCTTGAGCTCGTAGACTTCAATTCTTCAATTCCGCAATCTTTGTGCATTAGTAGCAATTCTTTAAAGTCCGCATTGATTTGTACTTTTAGTGGAAGACTTTAACTGATCCACATCTTTGATGATCTTCTAGCTTTAATTGAGATCATCAGCCACAGTAAATCTCTGGATCACCCTTTGTTGTGTTGCCATCATGTGATGGTGTGACTTTTGGACCAACATGCTCACACTTTTGAATCATGACATCTTTCCATCAGAGTAGCAGAAGCTTTACTGGTTCATGATATTTGCAGCAGCGTAGCAGAAGCATAGTGTAAAAATATCAGAGCCAGGTTATGTAGATATGCACCAGTCATGATTTCTTCAATTAAGTGTGGATGCTGTGAGCATGCGGCTTTGGATTGACTCCTCAATTCTGATCAGCTGCAACCATCCAAATGTACCTGCAAACAACAGTTAGCAATAAAACACACGAAAGTGTCTTTGATCACTTTCATTGAATTGAGGTACACGGCCCACGGTTCCCCGTTGATCAGTACAAGTACTGCCTGTGATCAAGTAGGATTCCTAAGAATCTCCTTGACAGGGTTTCGCAGTTGTTCTAGCTGTTCTCAAACTGGAACGGCTCAAAGAAGACAACACGGTGTGAGTGAGTCAGCGAATTGAGATTCACTGATTGATGGAAAATTGATTTGAAAAACAATCGCGTATTGCTTGAAGAAAGAGTTTTGTAATACGACGAAGGTTTTATGAGAAAGATCAATTTTCAATCAAAATACTTTTTGTATTAGAAAATGAGTACACATTCGATGTGCTAGAGAAAAGATGAGATTTACACATCGAACGGTTTTTCCAAAAGTATTTTTTCAATCAGAGATACTTTTTGTGTTTGAAAACATGAGTACACATTCGACGTGCTAGAGAAAAGGAGATTTGCACATCGAACAATTTTTCAAAAAGTATTCGTCAATTCCATTCCTGGACCAAGGTTGATTCAAGATTGAATCTCCCCATCATTTCTATCCAGTTGTCACAAGCTTGATCTTACGAGAAGATCTCACATGTCACCCACCAAGAGCTTGTTTGATGTTGGCTCAAGAAGGATTTCTATCTTCATCGTGAATATTTTCATATCACTCGGATGTTCTGGCAATACCACAAGGATAAATCGTAGGACTCTTAATATATTCTTACTTTCCACATTATGTGAAACAACTAGTCTTCATTAATTTTATGTCCTAATGAGATATTGTGGATGATCTCTTGGCTCTAGACTCAATTAGTGCACTTTTGGTTTCCTATGCCGGAGACTAGGGAGAGGGTCTCCTTCTTCAATATCAACAATCTCTAAGAGAAAGTCGATAGATAATATCGGTTCCCCGTGAGAATGAAACAAGCCCTTTTAAGAGGAACTTGAGTAGCTTGGGAAGTTTAGTGCAGTGCGTCACTAGGTCCATGACGTCTTGTCTTCAATACCAGTGTTACCTTAGTAAACACCAGTAGCATATGTATTGAACCCTGTTGGAATCACTCCTAAACTATATTTCAAGTGTTAGTGATTCATATGTAATAGTTAGCTTAATATGGCCTTTATGTTAGTTATTAAGCTAAGGCTTATGTAGAGGGCCCATAAGCCTTGGCCCAAGTCCAATAAGGAAAGAAAGGGACTAGGAGTGTTGCCCTAGCTCCCTCTCCTATATATACCTCTTGTATACCCTCACTTGAGGGTTGGTTGTTCAATTCACTTCATTTACGCATAACTCTTCTCACATATCATACGCATAGTGTTTTGTATTGTTCAACCGATCCTTTATCTTCTCTATTTCTTATATTGATGCTTGTGTTACTAATATGGTGACCTAACAGTGGTTTCATTCGCCAAATAGTTTGGTGAACATATTTTGTTTTTGAAGTTTTGGTCTTACGCGTAAAAGAGCTTATCACTTTGTCACGCTTAAAAACTAATTTTTTACACTTTTCAATCCAAGATTATTGCACTTTCAACGTTTTAAGGTGTTAAAATATATGTTTTTGGCAAAAAGTTTCAAACTTTACGTGTGGATCATCGTTTTTAAACTTGGTTTTGTACGTGGTAGCAGTTCTACGCATAACGTGTTTTAAAGCTTTGAATCCTCAAGTTTCACACTTTTGTGTTATTTTGGTGATATTGAAGCTATTTCATCACAGAAATCTGGTTTGGAAACATCAGTTGGCAGAAATCATTTTTGGCTAATTTCTACACGTAAGTAAAACCCTAATCTTACGTGTAACTTTTCCTTGGTTTGATCTTCAATTTCGTGGATTACTCAGTGTTTTTCTTGCTTGGATAAGCCTGAAAACACTTCGACTTTGGATATCTTTTGCACTGTGATAGTGTAAAAGATCTTTTGGGTAAAACCCTAAAATTACGCATAAGCTTAAGCTTACGCGTAGAACTCATTACGCATAAGATTCTTCTTACGCCTAAGCTCTGTCTTACGCATAAGCTAATTCTACGCATAAGTTTTCTACGCCTAACTTTCAGTTTACGCCTAATCTTAGTGTTTCTGATTTCTTACGCGTAAGCTTATCCTACGCGTAAATATCACTTTTACGCTTAAGGTGGTCTTTTTACGCGTAAGGCACTTTCTGTTGGAGTATGCTCGTGTCATAATAAATAATTATATGGCTAGTCATATGTGAGCCTATGGGGTCACACACATATACACTTAGACACCATTTATTATAATGTATTTATCGTATTTTCGTTATAAATAACCTTCACAACTCGGGATCAATAACGGGCCATTAAACATCAAGTTAGACTTTGTGTTTCGGGACTCTGGCCAACAATGGGCATGGCCATTGAAGGCCTTAGTATGGCCGGCCTCATGAAGGGGATCTAGGGGAGACTTTGGACTTTGAAGGACCTAATGTGTAACTTGTATATTGACATCAATTATCATTAATTGTGATTATGATAATTGATTATAATTTGTAGGTTACAATTATGTTCTCCTAATCCCTCTCCCACCTAAAAAAGTGACGCCTCCCTTTTTTCTTGGACTAAGGGTTTTTGTTTTTGATCTCCTTCCTTGCTCATTCTATTGTAGTCTCTTGCAAGGGTTGGTGAAAAGGTTAGACTAGCATCAAAGTGGTGATTGCTTGACGTGTAGTGTGTTTCAATCATTGGGAAAGGCCAACATCATTGGTCTTTTGGTTTCTTGATTCAATTCGTGGAGGTGATTGGTGTCTTGTAACCGGAATCACGCTACAAAGGTATAAACCTTATGTTTGTTTTATTTGATTGATCATATGGCTATATGGATCCGTTGTTGGTGATGATTCCGCTGCATTTATATGTTTACTTTATGTTTTTTATATTCATCATCACCTATAGTGGTATCACGAGCCATCATATGTGCCATATGATTATCGGGTATGCGAAAAAAATGGTCAAAACGCTTGTTTTCAAGTGTTTTTTGCAACCACTTTCAAAACAGCCCCGAGGGCTCTATTTTTCATGGATTAGGAATATTATTAGTAATATAAAGATCTGTGATTTTTGGTCCTATGGCCATTGGTTTCGCATACGTTAATTAAACAATGTGTTCGGTACGCTAAAAATGGCTTTTATCGCGTTGTTTTAATCGATTCTTGAAAGGATTTGAAAACAGCCACTAAGGCTTATTTTCTATGGTAAAATGATTTTTAGAAGGTCTAATATCAGTAGGTTTCAGAACCTAAATCCATTTTACACGCGTACCAATCGGGGTTTTAATTCTTGTTGATTATTTCTTCGATTCGTTGGCTAATTCTTTTATTTCATGTCATTTAAATTGTTTCCATGGCAAATACATGCATGTTTGCTCATGGGATTAGCCAACACCTTGTTATGTTCATAATTTTATGGTATTATTATGTGTATATGCAAAGCCGATGAAAACCTAGACCACTTGTGCTATGAATGATTGTGATTGCCGTTTATTTCTTGTTATTTGGGTTTGCCATTGTTTCGGCCTTTATGTATGAATTTTAATTTGGTTTTTGCCATTGTTTGGGCATTTTACAATAGATAGATAGTAGATTAGATGTATTTTACATTCTATATATTGTAACCGATGCTTGGAATGGAATGGCGAAGCATAAAAGACATAAAGACGCAAAATGGCTGCTCGTACAAGCTGCAGTAAAACGCCGTTTCCCGGTGATTGGTAGGGTATTCTTTAACGAAATTTTCGCTTCAGGTAGACAACTCATGGGCCCACAACTTTGTAGTTTGGTGCTAAGCTCGGGGATGACTCCTTCTAGGCCATTTGGGCCTCCGAATGCAGAAATTCTGGGCTGGCAGATTCACTTTTCATGTGCATAATGGGCTTCTACTTGTCCTAGCTTGGTCTTGGAGCAAGTGGGAGTCCTCCGTGTGGTTGTGGTTTATGTCCTTAGTTGACTCTTGGTTCTCGTGATGGCTCACGAGACCAAGCATAGGTTTTTTCATCGGTTGAGGCTTTGCATATTGTGGTTGTGTGTTGGTTGTTTGCTTATTATGTATGTTGTGAATGTATATAACTTGCAAATTGTTTTCTAAAACTTAAAACGCAACACAAACCATTTTCAAACTAAATCTTATGATTTAGTTTAACTAAGTTTAAATACGGATTTAACTTAAAATCATTGTTTTAAAAAATAACACTTAACTTGTTATGTATGTTATTCGATTTATGTATTGTCCAATCTCTATTATAATCCACATAGGTTCTATATTAGACTTGAAAATGGACAACTTGACACACATAAATTAAAACAATGATTAGACTTAAGTTAAGAAGAGTTTTTAACTTGTGCTACGAAGAATGAATGCATGTTTTTTCGTACACCTTTTTTGATTCACATCAAAATATTTTACCCGTCACAAATCTAAGTCATGCCGTCCAATCGCTTGAGAACACTTGTAATTACTTTTTGCCTATGCGTGGGACCTAGGTCGAATTGTAACCCAAGGTGATTATTGTCTATGCGTGGGACCTAGTTATATTTTCGCACGTTCTCAAATTGGATGAGTTAATCGAGTTAAGCGGTGAGACCTTGACCCGAGGCAAGGATGGGACTAAACATGCCTACTTGACACTAGATGCTTGTTCACTAGTGCCATGAGTCCCATAAGGATCTAAGAGTTGCACATGTAATGCAATTGGTGATCGTTGCCTACCAATTGAATCTACTATTGCTAGCAGATCAACTGATGTGATAGTAGAAGCACAATGTGGATCTTATCCTTTTTTCGTAAATTAATTGTTTTAAACATGGGGTAATTAATTTGTAAAAGGATATTTATAGAAAATACTAAAAATTGAAATTTGTAAATTCATATTTAATGATATAATGCATCACATCCGTAAACAAAAGTTTGTTCTTTTCTTGTTTAAAAGACAAACTAAGTACTTCTTTCTTGTAAGAAAGAGACATGTTCCTATCTGTTTTCTTTATGAGGAAATACAATAATAGGAATATTTGAATTGTCCTAATTCTAATCAAACTCAAAGCACACCTACTCTAGAAATCGTGATGTCTTGCAAAAGTCAAAACGGTTAAGTATGGTTGCACATCTTATTCTTTCAAGTTTGTTTTATAACCCTAGTTCCGGTTCTGAAACATTGAAGTAAGATAAGATATTTGGATAACTAGAGAACACGTTTTCTATAGCTACCAAAATAATATGAGTTTTAAAAATTAGAAGATGGAAATATCAATAAACCGCAAAATGGTAAAGACAATTACTAGCATGATTACCTAGCAATTATCTTAACCCAATAAATCTAATAAGGTACTACACACCATTGTGGTAAAATAGACCTTATGGAGGAATTGCATGCCTATTTTCAAGTTAAAATATCAATGATGGCTAGCCCGTCATCTATATGTTAGAACTTGATGCACTTCATTGAATATCTAAGTACATGTTTACTAGTCCAAGTGACTCACATTAGCAATAATGGGTAGATATTCAAAGAAAGAAGGAAAGTACCCAATCGACACTCAGTCTCCACTGGTGACATAACATTTATAATGTTGTATAATCCAATGGGAGCTATGTGACTTTAATACTGGTGACGAAACACATGTAATGTTGTCTAATCCAGTGGGAGCCGTAATCTTTATTACCTTGCAGGTTGCCCATATTATTTCTTGATTGTCTTGAAATAATACATTACTTTCCACACATGAAGCATCATAGTTTATATAAGAACCATTGCATGAATTTTATTAGATAACTTGTCACGTTCCTGATGTTGCTTCCTGAAATGTTATCAATAAATTGTTATGCATGATTCATTATTAAAACAATAAAGTTCTACATATCTATATTTTGATTTTGTATAAAATCATATCTGTGACACTGTCATATTAGGCATGATGTTGTGCCGTGCACAAGTGGGAGAAATCTTCATTGTGTGCAAGATACAACATATAACAATATGACTAATAGTTTTTCTTGAATGGAAGGTAAGAAAACTAAGATTCTACTAGGACTTCTGCATATAAAATGTATGTTGCCCTAATTAGAACAAATATCAAGATAATATGAAAAGCTACTTCAACATATTCACCGAATTGTTCAGTAAATATGTTTATGTATTATTGTAAAGTCATAATCTTGAAGTATGAAATTAACTTGAAATTACTATTGAGGCCAAGAGTCGGCACTCTAAATTGCTTTACTTGAATATGTTTAAGTTTCTTGTAAAGACTTAAACATCAAGTCTGTTAATTGTTGAAAGACTTATAACGTAAAGTAAGACGTTAACTTGTTATGTATTCTTGTTAAATACATGTACATGAAGTCATTAAATTGTAAATGACGTATGACGTATAGTAATATATTAAATGTTTATGTTTTCTTGTCAAAACATACACATGAAGTTATTGACTTGGTCAACGTCTTGTAAATTAAGTATGCAATGGGCTGAAAACACTATTGATGCCATCTGGTTTGACTTGGTTGGCAGATACGTAAGCTAAAGAGTATAAGTTCATCTAATGAGTTGTGGGATAGTCTCACAACATCAATCCTCATGGAATACCACATCATTATGGTATGTCCATCATGAAAAATCAAACTCTATTGATATTGTTTGATCTTTGATGACTTAAACTCTCTTACCTCCAAAGCTATTAAGGTTAGAAAATTGAATGTGCCATGGGTACACTCAATATGGTTCCATTCTGGAAGGTATTTAAGACGCCATTGTGTTATGGAATGGGATGAATTCCATTATGTCTTAATTGAAGTTCTTAATTTGTTAAATACCTTAGAGTAAGTAATTAACAAACCGGAGTCAAGAACTACTAATGTATTTTGGATGTCCCAACTGAAAACAATTTATTGTTTCTCAAGATGCTGTGTAACTAGAGATTAGTCTCTATGTACAAAGCAAGTGGGAGCACCTTTAGATCTTGAAGTTGTTCAAGAACTAATATACACAACCTTCTAGGTACACTTGCTGATGTCACACTAAGGTTGAACATGCATATGTTAAACCATAGTATGATATCTCTCATTCATAGATCCGGAAGGAAACTTCTTGCACCTGAATGATATAGTCTTATATCAATGCTAAGGGATATAAGTTAGAGGGTCATTGTGAACCTGCAAACTAAGAGCTGAATTATCAGATTTTGAATCTGATGAATGGCTCAAAGCTATGAATGATAAGATGCAGTCCGTGAAAGACAATCACTCATAAAGCTTGATTGATATCTTACCAATCAGTTAGACTGTGAGGTTAAAAGTGAGTTTCTCAATGAGAAGACTCAAAAGGACAAACTTGTACACACATTTAATTCACGAGTAGTGAAATGAGTTACTCATACTCAAGAAATTGACTATGATTAAATTTTCCTACCCGTAAATATTAAATGTATAAAGATGATGAATTGTCATACTTATCTTCATGTAAATGAAATTTGACAATTGGATTTCAAAACTCTTTTCTTATTGAATACATTTGCGAGGAAGATGTGTATTCGAAAGGGTTTGTGAATATATATAATCTTTATTATGTCTACAAGATACAAGAATCCAAGTATGGATTAGATCATGCATCTCCGAGCTAAGATCTTTAATTTACCATAAAATCATTAATTTGATTTTGATTAAAATAAGATCAGTACGAAGTACACTAAGAGCAAGTGGGAGCACTGTTTTTATTTTCTTAAATTTCATATGTTGATAACGTATTAGAAACATTATTCCATCTAAGCTAGCATTTATTCCTTAGCTTGGAATGAAGTTTCTCTTAAGAGTTTTAGAAAATAAAACATGCAACCTTGTTACATATGTTTGTTTGAATAAACATAAGTGGTTATTAAGTCTGACACAATATGAAACATTATTGAGGGGAGTCTCAATAATCAATCTTACCTGATGAGATTGAAAGCATGAATAGGAGCCTTAAGTTTAACTAAAGGATTCATTATGTATATCATATTGTGCATTGGACTAATTATATCATTTGCATGAATGCAAGATGAGTTGATAACAACAAATATCTAAGTGAATGTCATTAGATAATTGTTAAACGAACATTCTAATGGACCTACAAAGGACCAAATATATGTTCAACATATACGGGTATTTGAGGATCTCTGTTCTGTTTGCATACATTGATGCTTATTTAACTGAAATGATGCTCAAACCTAGTCATGGTAGCATATCATCATGAATGATGACATTGGTGACTAGATATGCTCGACTGAGAGCATTAATGCATTATACATTAAAAGAATAAGAATACTTTACAGCTTGAGAAACTGTTTAGATGAATGTCTAAAGTAGGTGTTTTGCTAGCTTCAAACACCCTATGGAATGCATTGTTGCAATACTCGTATTGTACTTGAATGCACACATACAAAAGAACAATCATCATACCTTTCATGGATTTTGAAACAAGTATTCTCAAGGTTTACTCAGATGACTACTTATTTTCTTGTACAACATAATTTGATCATGGTGGGAACAGTGGTTTTCCGACCTATATGTAGTCTTATGCATATCTATTTTTAGTATTTGGATAATGGAACATTAAGCAGTCGTATTATATAATGAATTGAAATACCTGGTATGATCGTATTCATTCATACGATTGTGTTCTATATTTGCATGTTTAATCCATGAATAATTTATTTATTCTAAACTTGTCCATTGTCGGTTGAAGGTACGGGAGTACCATCAAATTAAGACAATTGTGAGTGTGTTGGTGACTATTTTTCCAAACTCACATGCTGTTCATGGTGATGAGCATTGGACTGACCCAACCTACGAGTATTCATTGCATAGATTGGCGTCATATAGTGAATCTCGAAAATGGTTATGTCTATTATCCTTAGACTTGAGATGCAAGCAGGTCTTGCATGTGTGGAGTTTCATTCCTTGATATGGTTAAACGCTGTCCTGAACAAGGTAGTTATAAAGGCCACTATAAGGAATGATTTGAAGCACATGAATGACACGTGTAGTCAAAATAGGATTTGTTCCTCCACATGATTTGGAGTTAGATACTATTGGGCCCCTCGATGAGTTGAACAGATGTTTGTATGGCCGTACCCAAATGAGATTAAGATGAATCTTAATTCACTTGGTAATCTTGTTCAATATCAAGATCGAGAACATAATAGTTGAACAATTAGAATGACTTTTGATCCATGTATAATATTCAACATGGTATCTGAAACAAAGGGATATATGATATATAAACCATTTAATGAAATTTTTGAGAAGCTGACCTCACATATCACTAGGGGCATTGGCGTGTTGCTAGACGCTAACCATTGCTTGTATAATTACTTGACTATTATGACGTCGCAAGTGGGAGCTGTTGGAGTAAGCTCGTGTCATAATAAATAATTATATGGCTAGTCATATGTGAGCCTATGGGGTCACACACATATTCACTTAGACACCATTTATTATAATGTATTTATCGTATTTACGTTATAAATAACCTTCACAACTCGGGATCAATAACGGGCCATTAAACATCAAGTTAGACTTTGTGTTTCGGGACTCGGGCCAACAATGGGCATGGCCATTGAAGGCCTTAGTATGGCCAGCCTCATGAAGGGGATCTAGGGGAGACTTTGGACTTTGAAGGACCTAATGTGTAACTTGTATATTGATATCAATTATCATTAATTGTGATTATGATAATTGATTAGAATTTGTAGGTTACAATTATGTTCTCCTAATCCCTCTCCCACCTAAAAAAGTGACGCCTCCCTTTTTTTTGGACTAAGGGTTTTTGTTTTTGATCTCCTTCCTTGCTCATTCTATTGTAGTCTCTTGCAAGGGTTGGTGAAAAGGTTAGACTAGCATCAAAGTGGTGATTGCTTGACGTGTAGTGTGTTTCAATCATTGGGAAAGGCCAACATCATTGGGCTTTTGGTTTCTTGATTCAATTCGTGGAGGTGATTGGTGTCTTGTAACCGGAATCATGCTACAAATGTATAAACCTTATGTTTGTTTTATTTGATTGATCATATGGCTATATGGATCCGTTGTTGGTGATGATTCCGCTTCGTTTATATGTTTACTTTATGTTTTTTATATTCATCATCACCTATACTTTCTACGCATAAGCAGGTTCTACGCGTAAGATTTCCTCTACGCATAAGCTGGTTTACTACGCCTAATCACCTCTTCAACAAACAACAAGTTACATTCGACTACAAAGATCCATCTACACAAGTTTTCAAAAAAAAAAAAAAAAAAAAAAAAAAAAAATCAAATTTGAGTAAAATTTAATTTCTACAGGAGACTAAACGTTCTATTTTTACGCGAGATTCAAATTTTGGTTTAACTGTGAAAATTTTGGTCAAAAATTCAAATTTTTGGGCCCAAATTCGAATTTTTCGGGTCAAATTTAGCGTCAAAATTGTCATAACTCAAATTTTACTCACAACCTTAGAATTGAATTTTATAGTGAATTTCAAATTTTAAAAGTCAAATTTTTTTCAAAATTATTTTTTGGAGGGAAATTTTGAAAATCACTATATCGCCCTTTCAAGTATGCTGACTTCACAAATCTCCTCACCTTCCATCAAACCTTTCTACTGATGATTATGAAGATGCAAAAGCTTTTGAGGAATTGATAGAAGGATGGATGGTTCTATCTGAAAAATAATCATAATTTATCAATTTCAAGAGGCAGACTTCATCCCGAAATCTAGCAGTCGTGCAAGGTGAAAGAGTTGATGAACATGGAATGTATACTCAAAGGGATGTTGAGAATGTTGTGATTACTGCATCTGTCAGTAATGCGGACACTCAGGTTGTAGCATTGGAAAAGCAGGATGACAGTAGCAGATCTGGAGAAGATATCATACTTAACTATGACACCGAGCCTAACTTTGACGAAGAACAAATGGTTGAGGAAGATATTTTACCCATCTACGACACAGAACCGAACTTTGACAAAGAACAAATGGCTGAGGTACTATCTACTGTTAATCATATTCTGACTGCAAATGCGACACAACATACTGAGCAACCTGAATTCAGAAATGGAGGAGAGGTTGACCAGTGTGTTGCTCAATGTCCAGAAAACAATCTCATGTTTGAGCCCTTACTTGTTAACAATTCAACTGAAACGTCAAATCAAACTCTTGAATCTGAAAACATTCTTCTCAAAAAGACCATCGCTCAGTTTCAATAAGATTTTTCAAAACTTGAGGCTCATTGCATCTCTCTTGAACTCAAAATGCAAAACAATTCTTTAAATTCTGAGCCAAATCGTAAATCTTTGAATGAACAAAGTAATCATGTGGATACTTTAGTAAAAGAAAATGAGCATTTAAAGGCTCAAATTCAAGCAAATGGGCTTGCACATGTTGCTTTACAAAACAAACTAAGAAGATTAACTAACCAAAGTGTGGATACTAATTTTGCAAAACCAACAATCTTGGGGAAATCGTCTCTAAAACCAATCAGAAACCAATCAGTAGTTAAACAACCAAATGCTTTTAAATCTGAACGTTCAAAATCTTTAAAACCACGGTTTGCCTCCCAAGTTGTTGAGAATAATCATTTGTGAAAACCAGTCACTCCACATTTCGGGCCAATGAATAATGCCTCTGTTTCTGTTAAACATGTTTCTGTTAAACCTGTTTCTGTTATACCTGTTTCTGTTAAACCTCAACAAATAGTTGCACTTGGCCCGTCTAGGATTAGTTCGAACACTGTGTCTAAACCGAGCATTAAAATTAAAATTTCATATGATTCACATGACGTGTACAAGAACTATGATCTAGAAAAGGATAGGAAAAAGGCACTACTCCAAAAGGATGGAATCTTAGGTTCACGACCTAGTGTGTCACCTTCTCGTGTACTACTGAACACTGCTTGTAGTAGCAAACCAAATCCTAAGTTTAATCAACAACCAGTTAGAAATAAACCCGTCGATCTAAACGTAACATTTCAGAAACCTAATAGGTGGATCAATAAAGGACGCAGACTCTTCCCTAAAGAAGTTTCAACATCCCTTAGATCTAACCTTAGATGGATACCAACGGGAAGAGTTTTCAAAACTATTGGTCTTAGGTGGATTCCTACAGGCAAGATACTAAGTAGTTGCATCAACACAAGTGTGAAACCCACAACATCCATCCCTGATGTAGGAAAGGAACTTATCAAAATATCATGTTTAGGTGTCAAGAAGATAATTGACACTACATCTTTATGCATCTAACATTTGGAACCCAGTAACACTTGGGGATCCATGTTTCTTATTTCTTGTGCCCCTCCTATTTTTTCTATGTAGGTATAACAGCAATGGCTTCTACTGCAATACAGCGTAGGACCCGTTACTCACCGTCTAAAACTTAATGATCCATCAGCTGCACCATCAGTATAATTAATCGTCAAAAATTAGGAACATTGCTTGCTCCTCTGGTTAAATATTCTGTCAAAAGTCGTGCTTCAGATGTATCGAATGTTTCTGCTGCACAACCTGATAATACTCTAATTTCTGATACACCTGAATCTACAACAACAACCGTTGCTATAACTGCACCTCCAATCGAATCTTCGATAACAGAAGATCAAACTGTTTCCAACAACAATGACACAGCTGATGATCAACAAAATGATTAAAAAAAGCAGTTTTATCAGCAGTTGATTCTCACAAGATATTTATGGTACTTCACACTTGTTCGATTAATTAAACATACATGGTTTTGTTGTCTCCTTATACATGGTTTCGCTGCCTTCAGTTCATCATCAACATACGTGGTGTATGATTCTGAATCATTGAAAACATCGAGGGGGAGAGAGTGTGTATGTGGTCATTGCTTCCTTGTTCTTCTACATGCTTCTTTGCAAAAACCCAATGCCTTCTTGAATTTCTTCAATCAGGGGGAAGAATTAAGACGATCTGTGGCTCAAACGTCTCACTTTGGTGTTATCGTCTCAATTTCACGGGTGATCTTGTGTGAAGTTACCTAAATATGATGTTATGATGCCTCACACACGGTCTTGGTATCGAGTTATTGCATATTCATAGGTAATTAGTATTCCGAAAGAACACAACATTCAGGGGAAAGTCGTATCATTTCGTATTTCGTGGTTTGTTTGGTGTGATGCGTCTACGTACGTGAGAAGATCTTATTGATTTCTGGCATGTTACCCTCGAACGGATCTTCCGCAATTAGTCAGATTTTCTTTGTGTGGTTTACTGCTCATCCACAAATTCCGTTGCATACTGAAACCTTCAAAAGTTAGAGGAAATGTAGACTTCATCAAAGTTTTAAATCTGCTAAAGACAGTTGTCAGTTTGGGGGGAAGCTGATTCTGAAACTTCTTCCTGATGGCTTCTGAGCATAACAGCTTGGAACCCGGTCACAACCGTTTAAACTTCCCTCAAATCCTATCATCAGCTGAACCAAGCCCCCAACTTACTCGTCAACAAATGGAAAAGATATTTGCTCCTCTGTTTAGTGATGATATTGATGAATGTGCTCCAGGTGTATCCGCTATTTCCGCTGCTCAACCTGATCATATTCCAATACCTGATACACCTGCTACAACAACTACTGTTGAAGAAGCACCACCAGTTGACTCTACAACAACAGTTGAACAAACTGCTTCCAACGACGCTGAACCAGCTGATGATGTTCTAAACAATGAAGTACCCCCACCTGTAGATTTTGATCCAAATGCGTTCTTTAACCCGTTTGCCAATGAAACTCCTGCACCTAATGTCGCGGAATCATCAACAAACCATTTGAATCCTCAAAATCTGCAAAATGTATACCAACATCAACCCTCTACACATCGTTGGACAAAAGACCATCCTCTTGAGAACATTATTGGCAACCCGAATCAACCAGTCGTTACAAGACAACGTCTTCACACAGATTGTGAACATTGCATTTATGCACTCACTGTCTGCCAATCTGAGCCTAAAAACATTAAAGACGTAATGACAAAAGACAACTGGATTGAATCCATGCAAGAAGAACTCAACCAATTCAAACGTCTTGAAGTATAGGAACTGGTTGAAAGACCAACAGGGGTCTACGTCATTGGTCTCAAATGGATTTGGAAGAACAAATTGGATGCTTGTTGGGAATTATGCAAAGTGGAAATTATGCTAAAAATACTGCTGAAGGAATCTGCTGAAGTTCATGGATTCTGCTGAAGAAGAGTTTCTGCTGAAGTATTATAAACGTGTAGTTGGTTTCTGCGGATATAGATATTCCGCGTATTCTATAGTTAGTTAGGATATGCATGAGCTTTATTAGGAAGTTATATTGTATATCTTATTTAGTTTTATAGATATACGTTTCTTGGGAAACAGGTTAGGGTTCCTTGTGTATAAAAGGAACACAATAGTATGAGTTATGTACGAGTTAAAAAACGAAGTTTTGGTATTATTAAAAGATCCATAAAGGATCAAAGTGTTCTTAGTTATTTGTGTTTGTTCTTGTGTTTAAATTCCGCTTGAATACAAGTTATAGAGACTGTCTAATAGTGTGTTTGTGATTACATAAGAATAACTATCGATCTACGAGTGCTTTAAAGATCTATTAAGGTCTTTGTTTCAACAAGTGGTATCAGAGCCTCGGGAGAGTCTCTACGATACTAAGAACAATCTTTCCTTTACACCCATACAACCAAAACAATTCAACCTTCACCATGTCTGGATCTGATGATGGTATGGATGTCACCAATAACAATAACAACACCTCAATGCAACAACTCAGCCTCTCTAACAGCAATGCTAAGTTTCCTTATCTCAAGAAGGAGGAGTACGATTTGTGGTCAATGAAGATGCAGAACTGGATCTCCAACATTGATTGGAATCTCTGGGAAATTGTAAAGAAGGGGAACAGTTTGAAGAGGACTATCACAGCTCCTGATGGTAATGTTACTATTATTCCTCCCAAATCTGCTGAAGAGATACTGGCCGTTCAAAGAGAGCACAAAGTGAGAACTATTCCTCTGCAGGTTATACCTGAAGATCACTTGGGTGATTTTCACTACATGCTAGATGCAAAGGACATATGGATGGCGATCAAGGCGAGGTTCGGTGGCAATGAGGAGTCCAGGAGAATGAGGAAGTCTATGCTGAAACAACAGTTTCAAGAATTACAAATATCTGAAGAAGAAGGTATCCACAAGGGATATGACAGGTTTCATAAGATCTTGAGTCAGTTGAATCAGCTGAAGGCAAAGCCAGATAATGATGTTTGCCTGATAATGATGACTGTAATTCAAAGTTCTGGCGATCTTTACCTTCATCCTGGTTACAAGTAAGCATTGCCCTCAAGGCTAAAGGTGGGCTGGACATGTTCACTTTTGATGAACTATACAACAGACTTAAATCCCTTGAGCCTGATGTTAGAAGTCCCTTTCGTGCATCCAGTCCTGGTCACACAGCATTTGTCGGGGCCTCCTCCTCCAATATGATAACCCATGCTCCAAGTCCAACTTACTCATCATCATCATCGTCTTACACTACCACTCCATCAAGCTCTCAACCTAAAGCTGGTAGTGTGTTGGAAGATGTTCTTCACTCGTTTGTTGCTGACTATGATACTCAGCAGCACCTTGTCTATGAAGATTTTGAATAGTTAGACCCGCTTGATATGGAGGAGATGAACTTGAAGTGACAGGTGGCTATGCTTTCAGTGGATATCAAAAGGTTTGAGCAGAAGTCTGGGAGAAAGTTTGGTTTCCAGGGAAGAGATCCAGCTAGATTCGACAGAAGGAAAGTCAAGTGCTTTACTTGTCACCAGATGGGTCACTTCTCAAGAGAGTGCAAGGATAGGAAGGCTGGAGATGAGGTTAGGTATTCTTCCTATCAGTAGGCAGCTGGAAAACCTAAAGTTGGAACCTCAGCTGATCTAGTCACCATGGATGACCATATCGACTGGAAGATGCATGAGCATGAGAAGGAAGAAGGTTTTGTTGCTGAAACTGTTGGATTGCTGGCTAGCTGTACTTCAGAGGATTGGCATGATCAAATTGCCTTGATGGGCATATCTCAGGTACATAACTGTGTTTTTGGTTGTAGTGAACGATAAAATGAACTTAAAGTAGCCTATGATGAATTGAAACCTAGATATAATGAATGCTACGTTGAAGTTGAGGCTTATAAACAGGTGTTAAAAACATTAGAAATACAAAAGGTTTGGTTTCAAAAGAATCAATTGGCTTATGATGAGAAGTTAAGGGTGTTAGAAAGTGATTTAGAATGCACTAAAATTGATTTAAAAAGAACTAAGAAAGAAAAAGCTGATATAGTTTCTGAAAACAAAGTGCTAAAAGAGAAACTAGATGAGGAAGTAGCTAGGAATAAAGAATGGTTAATGAATGGAAACAAATTAGCTGGCTTCATCTATACCAGTCAAACTCCTAACTCTACAGTAGCTTTAGGTTTTAAGAAATATGTTGGCTTAGAAGCTAGGGATGACACACGTAAATCTACACCAGCAGGACTAGCTAACTTTGTAAAAGAGGGTAATTTACATGCTGTACGTGGACCTATTAGAGGTGAACATAAGCCCATTGACCTTTCCATTACTGTTGACTTTGATGGATCACACCATCTTTATGGCAAAAAGTCAAAAGACTTGCCAGACCCTGATTCTTCATCTAATGATTTTGTCTCTTGCTCTGACAGTGACAAATCTTCTGATCAAGGGTCTACTTCTTATGCTAGCTGTGATTCAAGTGATAAGTCAGACCTACCTAAGACCTCACCCAAGACTCCCTACCAGCCTTTTAGAGTTGCTGCTGAGGAACAATTCTTTGCATAATAATACTGTTAAAAACAATTCCTTTAATGTTTATGGTTTGAATGCTTTTACATGTAATAGAACATCTTTCAGTTTGAATAAATCTTCTAAAAAGAAGACATGTTTTGTTTGTGGAAGCAAATTTCATTTGATTAAGGATTGTGATTTTTATGAGCAAAGAATGGGTGTATGTACTAATCAGCAAAAATCTAGACCAATGTGGACCAATGTTAATGATATACCACCTTATGTTCCACATGCAACCCATAATAAATCTTCTTCATTTCCTTGGAGAAGATCTATTGCTAAACCATTTGTGCAACCTACTAGTTCATATTTTAAACATGGTTATTGGCCTGGATCTGTTGACTCAATGTATGCTGGGAAGGGATATCGGGATACTGCTGTGAAGCCCTCGGCAGGTTGTTCTTGGACTAAAAAGGGATCTAATTGTAAATGGAAACCCAAGAACAATAGTGGATCTTATACATCTGCGTGGTCTACCTCTAATGATCCACAAGGCAGGCTCAAGTCAGTGATGACTTGAGCCTCCATAGTGTACTAATATTTTGTATATTTTTGTTGTTGTTGTAGGATCATCCTCTTAAGCATAAGGAATTTGGTATTGTTGACAGTGGTTGTTCAAGGAGTATGTCAGGAAACAGAGATATGATGCATAATTTCGTACCCATAGAAGGAGGAAGTGATGGTAGGATCACTGGAAAAGGCACCATCAAAACACCTTTACTGGATTTTGAGAATGTGTACTATGTTAGGGAACTGCAACACTTCAACTTGTTCTCAGTCTCACAAATATGTGACACCAAGAACAAAGTATTCTTCTCTGAGGATGAATGTCTTGTGCTGTCTAAAGACTTCAAACTTCCAGAAGATTCATCAATTCTGCTGAGAGTTCCTAGAAATCACAATCAATACACATTCAACTTGAATGATGTTCAACCAGAAGGTGACCTTACTTGTTTGGTGGCTAAAGCATCACTGGATGAGTCTACTAAATGGCATAGAAGGATGGCTCATGTGAACTTCAAGACCATAAACAAGCTTTCTAAACTGGGTCTTGTTGAAGGACTACCTTCCAAAGTTTTCACCAATGAACATAATTGTGTTGCCTGCAACAAAAGGAAGCAACACAGAGCCTCATACAAAGCTATTACTGCTGTGAGCATTATATCAGTACCTCTTCAGTCGTTGCATATGGACCTCATTGGTCCAACTCAAGTTAGAAGTATTGATCACAAGTATTTTTATCTGGTAATCACTGATGACTATAGCAAATTTTGTTGGGTATTCTTTCTGAGGACTAAAGATGAAACATCTCAAGTGTTGAAAGAGTTCATTACCCTTGCTGAAAAACAGTTGAACAAAAAGGTTAAAGGAATTTGATGTGATAATGGGACAGAGTTCAAGAATGCGGTACTTATAGAACTCTGTAAGTCTAAAGGGATAAAAAGGGACTATAGCACTCCAAGAACCCCACAACAAAATGGGGTAGCTGAAAGAAAAAATAGGACCTTAATAGAGGCTACAAGATCAATGTTGGCAGACTCTAAATTACCCACTATGTTTTGGACTGAAGCAGTTAGCACAGCTTGTTATGTACTGAACAGGGTATCCATTACTAGACCTCATTTCAAGACACCATATGAACTTCTCACTGGGAAAGTTCCTGCTATACATTACCTCAAACCTTTTGGTTGTCAAGTGACCATTCTGAATACTAGTGATCCACTGGGTAAATTTGATGAGAAAGCTGATGAGGGTTATATTGTGGGTTATTCAGCTCATAGTAAGGCTTACAGGGTATACAATTTATCTACTAAGAAGATAGAGGAAACTTTGAACCTAATGTTTCTAGAAGACAAGCCTAATGTTCAAGGACAGGGTCATGTTTGGTCTTTTGACCTTGATTACTTAACTGATTACTAGGGTTATTCTAGACATGTGGCTAACCAAAATGCAGGTACTCAAGAATCTCCCACTAACAATGCAGGTACCATGGATGCTGACTCTGATAGTGAGTTCGAGGATGATGAACAACCTATTATTGTGCCTTCCTTCTCCCCTAAGCATTTTGCAGGTGATGCTTCTAAAGTTACTTCTGAAGAGAGTGAAGATGAGTCACATTATGTAGAGGACCTTGCTAGGCTTCAGACACAAGAGTATGCAGCTAATCTTGAAGCTGAGAAGATGAATGGGGAGGTTGCAAGAGAAGCCGTCAGTGGAAACCATGATTCTCCTGACAGTCATCCTGTTTCTCCCATCATCAACAAATCTGCTAATAGCCCTGCTGTTTCTACTCCTATTTCTACTAAAGTGTCTACAGACTTTGGGGAACCATATACACATTTTCCACGTCCTTCAGATCTTGGAAATCATCAACCCAAAGCTGTCATCTTCACCTCACCTTCCTATGACACTGATTTTGAGCCAACTGTGACTAATCTTGATACATCCATTGAAGTCAACATTGCTACAAAAAGGATCAACATTGCTCATCCTCAATCCAATGTTATTGGTGATCTTCTAGCACCTGTTAGAACTAGAAGGACTGTAACAAGTTCTACATTTGGACAGGTTGCTTTTCTCTCCTATGTCTCAAACCAGCAAAGGGACAATCACACAGACTTTGAACATTGTCTGTTTGCTTGTTTTGTTTCTCAAGTGGAACCAACCAGTGTTACTCAAGCTCTTGAAGACTCAAGTTGGCTTGAAGCAATGCAAGAAGAGATGCAACAATTTCAAAATCAGCAAGTTTGGATCTTGGTACCACTACCTGATGGCAAGTATGCAATTGGGACAAAATGGATTTTGAAGAATAAGAGAGATGCAAGGGGTGTTGTGATTAAAAACAAAGCTATATTAGTAGCTCAGGGATACAGGCAAGAGGAAGGAATTGATTATGATGAAGTGTTTGCACCTGTTTCCAGAGTTGAGGCCATTCGAATTTTCTTGGCCTATGCATCTTACATGGGGTTCATGGTATATCAAATGGATATCAAAGGTGCTTTTCTGTATGGTGAAATAGAGGAGGAGGTTTATGTCACTCAACCCAAAGGATTTGAAGACCCAGATCATCCTAATCATGTTTACAAGGTTGTAAAAGCTCTCTATGGACTACATCAGGCACCAAGAGCATGGTATGCTAGGCTTTCATCATTCCTGCTGAAGCATGGTTATAGAAGAGGTGCCATTGATAAGACACTTTTCCTAAAGAAGAATTCCACAGACATCATACTTGTTCAAGTTTATGTGGATGACATCATATTTGGCTCCACTAAAGAAGCTTGGTGCAGGGAGTTTGAGGAGCTTATGAAGGGAGAGTTTCAGATGAGTGCTATGGGGGAGCTTACTTTCTTTTGGGGTCTTCAAGTTCAGCAGAAACCTGATGGTATCTTTATCAGTCAGGATAAATATGTGAGGGACATTTTGAAGAAGTTTGGTATGGAGAGTGTCAGAACTGCCACTACACCTTATGAAGCTCCAAAAACAAAGAACAACATTGAAGCAGATCCAGCTGTGAATGTTCACTTATACAGATCTATGATTGGTTCTTTGATGTATCTAACAGCTTCAAGGCCTGATATTACCTTTGCTGTGAGTGTTTGTTATAGACATCAAGTCACTCAACTTGCTTCCCATCTCAATGCGGTCAAAAAGATCTTTAAGTACCTAAAAGGCCAACCTCATTTAGGTCGTTGGTACCCAAAAGAGTCTTCTTTTAAGTTGGAAGCATATAGTGATAGTGATTATGCTGGTGCAAATCTGGATAGGAGATCCACAACTAGAGGTTGCCAATTCCTTGGAAAGAGATTGATTTCTTGGCAGTGCAAGAAACAAACTATTGTGGCTACCTTACCTACTTAAGCAGAGTATGTTGCTGCTGCAAATTGCTATGGACAGGTTCTTTGGATACAAAATCAATTGTTGGATTATGGGTTTAACTTCATGAACACAATAATTTTTATTGATAATCAAAGTACCATATGCATTGTTAAAAATCCAGTTTTTCACAGTAGAACTAAGCATATTGAAATCAGGCACCACTTTATAAGAGATGCATATGAAAAACATTTGATAAAAGTGGTTAAGATTCACACTGATGATAATGTGGCAGATTTACTGACTAAAGCTTTTGATGGACCAAGGTTTCAACACCTTGTGTTCAATATTGGGATGCTTAACCCTTAACTGCAAAGTTTAAAGGGAGGCATAGGCCTCAGGGGAGGCATATGCCTCAGGGGAGGATTCATGTTGTAAAATTTGTAAATTATTGTTTATATTTTTATTTGCTAACACTAACCAGCTAATGTTCTTTTAGTTTGTCTGTCTTGGTTTGGTTTGTGCGTTTCTCTGTGTCTGTTTTGCAGAATGCATATATAAGTTGAAGTTTACCATGGTTGGTCAATTGGATTATGGTCAAGTAAGCTTAAAAGCTTGTTTCTACTGAAAATAAGTACTAAAGTGAGCTAATTGTTTCTACTAAAAAGAAGTACTGAAGTTACATTGTTCATTCATTCTAGAAACAGTTTACAGCTTACAGCAACTTACAATCAACTTCAAATGATAATACAAGATCATTTCTATACAAGATCTACTAAACCTATTCTAGCTCCTATCATCTACTAGCTTATATCATCTATTCCAAACGCTGGATATGCATGACCAGTACGACGAAGAAGCTAAGGATCAAAATGGGAAGGATGGATTGATGAAAACGAAGATGATGAAGATGAATACAGTAGATGGATGTGTGATATAATAATCTTTAGTTGTTCCATCTACTCGTTCCACCATAAAGTGTTAGGAATTAGAAAATTCAGTCATTAAAGAGTCGGTCACCTCAAGTATAAGCATTCAATAGAAAGCTCGTAGTCGTAGTTATGATATGTTAGTTAGTAGTTTGTTAAGTAACACCGTGGAGGACGGACGGGTCTTTACCCACTGTATGCCTGATCCACAGCCCGTAGGTGGCGTTTATTTGTAAGACACTATAAATACCCTCTGCCTCCCAAGGTAGAGGGTTGGAGCTTCAATACTATTTTTCTTTGTTTTACATAGTTCCCAACTCTCTTCCTTTCTCTCACTAGAACTTTCTCTCTCTAAACATTGTTAACGCCCCACATGGTTATGGTTTAATGTGTTTGTGAATTCCTATATCTAACAATTGGTATCAAGAGCCATGATTTGATCACTCATCTTTCATGCTTCTTGTTTTGGTGGATTTCATAAGGTTTTTGGGGTATTAAAGGTTTAGGAGAGTTTGATTCATTTGGACAAATTCTAGTGTTAAAGTTTGAATTTTGCTTGTACTTTTGTGTTTAGGATCATCATATGTGTTTATGTTTTGAATTAGAAGGCTTAAATCTTTGTGGTTTGGTTGTTTTTGATTGATAAAGTGATCATTTTTGAAGTTTGTACGAAGCGAGTTGTGTCTCGGATAGCTTTTTCTTCAAAGCGAGTTGCTTTGTTATTGGAAGCGAGTTGGTACATGCGACTTAGCTGTTTAGCGAGTTGATTTTTATGCGACTTGGGTTCTACGCGAGTTGTTTCTTTAAGCGACTTGAGATCTAAAGCGACTTAGCTATTAAGCGAGTTGTAAAACTAGCGAGTTAATTTAAGCGACTTGGTGTTCAAGCGAGTTGATTGTGTTGCGAGTTGATACTAAAGCGAGTTGGCTATTAAGCGACTTGATTCATTAAGCGTGTTGACAGTGTTGCGAGTTGATGCTAAAGCGACTTGGCTATTTAGCGAGTTGATCCCTTAAGAGAGTTGTCTCCTTGAGCGAGTTGGGCGTTTAGCGAGTTGATAACTAAGCGACTTGTGTTTTACTACTTGTCTAATTTTAGACTTTTCACTTCTTCGTGATACATTCTTACGGTTGTTCTTTTGGTTTAGTAAAATCCCGTGAAAGAATCAATTTCCCGGTTTAATCAAAGAATTGTAAAATCCCGTAGTACTTGTAATCATGGCAAACATCGTTCCTACTATTGTTTCTTCCGTAGCTGAGGACGTTCAAGCAACAGGGTCAGATACTCGTCCACCTATGCTTGACAGAACTGACTACGAATCTTGGGCTCAAAGAATCAGATTGTACTATCTTGGAAAGGAAAATGGAGTCAACATTCTCAAATCGATTGATGAAGGACCGTATCGGGTTGAGACTACTAGAGACTTAATTGATACGGTTGAAGATGGAACAATGATCTATGGAATAGACAGACCAAAGATGTATGATGAGCTCGATGATAAGGAGAAAAAGAGATTCGATGCTGATATCAGGGCTTCTAACATCGTACTTCAAGGTCTTCCAAAAGATATCTACAAGCTGATCAATCACAACACTGAAGCAAAGGCAGTGTGGGATAATGTCAAGATGCTTCTCTCAGGTTCTGAATTAACTATGGAAGACAGAGAATCACAACTCTATGATGAATTTGAGCACTTCAAGATGAAACCAGATGAGAGTGTCTATGAGTATTATGTGAGATTCCACAAGCTTGTTAATGACATGAGGAACATCAGAATGACCATGCCAAACATTCAGCTGAACTCAAAGTTTGTGAACAACATGAATCCCGAATGGCACAAGTTTGTCACTTCTGTAAAGCTAACCAAAGGATTGAAGAATACAAACTATCAGCAACTCTATGCCTTCCTTCTTCAGAATGAGAGACATGCTATGTTTGAAAAAAGGATTCTTAATCAGTTCAAAACCAACCAGGGAGAGACAAGCTCATCAAATGATTCAACGGCTTTCTACTCAAACATCGGAATCACAACCAAAGCCTCACAAATCATACCTATGGGTAATTGTAATCACAAACTCATTCCTGATCCTATGTTCAAACAAGCTGATGCTGATGCACACGTGGTAAACTTCATTAATCAACTGGCTCTTCTGATTAGTCAAAACATGAACTCTCTTCCACACACCAACAACAATCTCAGAACTGCATCCAATCCATACAATCAAGCCACTGTCAGAGATGGGAAGGTTATGGTGCAGCCAGTTCAAGAAAGGCAGTACGAACAAGCAAGAGGTGGAGCTGGTAGAGGTTATGCTGCAAATCAGAATAGGGGAAGGAATGGAAACCAGGGTCAAGCAAAGCCAATCAAATGTTACAACTGTGGTGGTGAAGGACACATTGCGAGGAACTGCACATCTCCAAAACGTCCACAGAATGCAGAATACTTCAAAGATAAGATGTTGCTTGTGCAAGCTCAGGATAATGGTGCAGCTTTGGATGAAGAAGAGTTGTTGTTTCTCGCTGAGGGCAATACCAAGACCTATGATGCAGATGTGGATGAGCAGCCAATTCTGGAGATAGGTCACAATCATCAGAATGCCTTTCAAGTCGCTGATTGTGATGCATACGACTCTGATGTGGATGATGGACCTACTGCACACATAATTTTTATGGCTAGCATTTCTCCAATGGTTTCTCCTAAGGTCTCATCTTCACCAAAAGCTGGCCCATCCAAAGACAAACTCATATCAGAGGTATTAAAACTATACGATGATGCTGATGTGCAAAAGATGCATGACAAAGTACAAACAACTGAAACTATTGAATCAAATATTGAAAATATGGGGAATATCAATGTTGTCCCATATGATCAATATGTGAAACAAAGTGAAAGTGAAGTAGTACCAAGTGATGCATCTTCTGTAGTCAACAATGACTATGATTTTGATGAATACACTGCATGTGCCCCTGATGATTCTGTTATCTCTGAGCTAAATGCTTATAAAGAACGTGTTGCTATTTATGAACAACGTGCTAAGTTTGAGTTGACCACCCGTGAGCAGGAGATGGATGACCAAATGCGTACAACTATTAGAAAAAGTAGGTTTAGAGAAGAAGTATTAAAACAAGAGTTAAACTTCTTACAAGAAAAGCTTTCTAAAACTGCTAAGCAAAAACAAAAACTTCAAGAAAATGTTAAAATGCTTAAGCAAGAATTCTGTGCTAAGGAATCAAAACTTTTGAATGATTTTTCTAATCTAAAAACCTTGAAAAACAAGCTTGAAAATAAGTTGTACGTACAAGGAAATACCATTACTGCTCACTTAATCACTAAACATAGAGTCTTAAGCGATAAGCATAGCATTCCCCTTGTTGAGGAACCAAATCCAGAGGTCATTAAAAAGGCTAGAAATGCTCATAAGGTTCTTTATGATGGAAATGAAATCCTTAAACCTAGACAGAAACCTAGTTGCGTTGAATGCACTGAGGAAGATAAGAAATCTGATGAAGTCACTAGGGAAAAGATGAACAAGAAATTAGATGATCCTAACTGTAAAGAGAAGAAAATAAATATCACACCCCATGATTACAAGAAGGAGAACTAGATTTCCTTGAACATGTTTAAGCCTCAGACGTTGTTAACACCCGAACAAGTGTTCTGGAAAAATGATTTAGATAAGCAAAAAACAGAGAATCTTGTTGTAACAAACCCTCCCTTTAGGAAAATGCCTTCAGCGACTGTGTATCCTCCCAATAAACCAATGCATTTAGTTCCTAGTACTATTGCCACTAAAAGCAAGACCTTAATCAGTCAGTATGTTATTTTTCAACTATTTGTTGATTTTGAGAAAACTTGTAAGAAAAGGATCACACCCACCGATATAACTGAAGGGGAAAGGGGTTTTGAGCAAACAAAAGAATGTTATTTAACTGAAGTCATGCCTTTCTTTAAACAACTAAAAGATCATTTTGAAAGTCTTAAAAAGGGGATGAATTTAGACATTAAAGAAATGGAAAAGGAATTTGATGCAATGATAGTTGAGGTTAGTGACTATGAGCGGGCATTAAAATATAATGAAATTGAGAGGAAGAACTTGCATACCTTAAATGAGAATCTGATTTCTGAATGTATCTCTCAAGATGTGTTTTATACTGCTACTAATTGCTCTATTGCTGCTTCTCAATTTCATGAATTATCTGTTGCTTTGAAAGTCTCCCATGATCGTGTCATTGAGCTTGAAATCAAAAACTCTAAACTAAGTGATAAAATTGAACATGATGATCACGATAATTTGGTAAAACATTTTTCTAAGCTAGAAGTTAAACATTTTGACTTGCAACTAAAATATCAACATCTTAAAGAAAATGTTAAAACCTCAAACATCAAGATATCCTCGGATGTTCCAGAGTTTGATGTAGTTTTTGAACTAAACAAACGTGACGAAATGATTCAAGCTCACTGTAACACGATCAGAAAGTTGAAAGCCCAAATCTCTCAATTAAAGGGTGAAGAGAACAATATGATGGGTTCCCAAATGCCTCCTCCTTTAGATTCTCAGAATTCTCAAAATTTTCATCTTCAAAACTTGGTTAATGCCTTACAAAAGGAAAATGAGAGTTTTCTAGAAGAAAATGAAAAGGTTAAACATCATTTCAATGAGTTATTTGAGTCAATTAAAGTCACTCGGAACAAAAATAATGAAAAAATAACCTCGTTGCAAAAGGAAATTGAGAATCTTAAGAGTCAGGTAAAAGGGAAATTGCCATTGACAATGGGGAGAATGGTGCTTCAAAGGTGCATGTCTGTAACAAATATGCTTTGACTGTGAAATATGTTCCTCCTCATCTTAGGAATAACAAACTGGCAATTCAAACATATTTCTCATATCTTAAGGACAGCCTAGAATGTCTCCGTGATATTGTAGAAGAGGATAAGTTAGAGAAACCACTTGATAATGCAATTGGCCATGCATGCTTATATGCCAAACGATCTCAAGAACTTCTAGAATGCTTAATTACAATATGCCCTAAAACCTTAGGTGAGCAAGTCAATCCCTTGATACCTTGTTCAATGCCTAATGCCAAGCATGCAAGTCATTCAATGCCAAATATTATGAACGTGAACCTTAGTGTGCCTTCAAGTAGTTCAGATTCTAAATCCGTTAGTGCTAAGAATGTGAACTCGAATGTGCCCTTTAGGAGTTCAACTCCCAGCACTTCTACTGTTAAGAGAATGAACTTTATTGTGCCTTCTAATAGTTCAGATCCCAGCACATCTAAACAGGAAATGCATAAATTAGCAAAACCAACAAATGTTCCCATTCCCTCTACAGGAGTAAACAGTGACATTAAAGCGAGCAGGTCAAAGTCTCAAGACAATACAAGGAATGATAGGATCTCGCAAGCCAAGAATGTGCATTGGAAGAAAGTAGAAGATCACCCTAGGAACACTAAGTTTGAGTTAAATAAAATGAATTGTGTTGATTCTAGTATTAGCCATAGGCGTACTGTAATTAATTAGAATTCTGATACTATTTGCAAACCTTGTAATGATGTCTGCTTGAATTATGTTGCTAATCATGAATGTGGTGTGAATGCTTTGTCTAATGCTGTCAAATGCCCATTTAAAATTGTTAATGCTAATAATCGTGCAAAGAAGGCTAAAAGGCAAAGACGAAAGATTGTTAGAAAACAGTGGAAACCCACAGGAAGAACATTTATAAAGATAGGTTATTATTGGATACCTTTTGGTCATAAGAATAATCAGTTTTGTCCTCAAACTGCTAAGACTATGCCCACTAGAAAATGGATGCCTACTGGTAGAACTATTCCCTTAAGAAGTGAACATACTTTGAATAGGTCAAATACAGACACCAGCACTGCATCTATTCCCAATGATTCCATTTCTTCTACTTCTGATATGGATGTTTCTATTTCTGATGTGGGTGTTCCAATTACTGTTACTAACCAAATGGAACCCATTCTTGCATGGGGATCCCAAATATCCAGTTATCCATTCTTGTCTGTGTTCAACTGCAGATCGTTCAAATCGTTCTGTGGTACCTGGACTCAGGCTGTTCCAAGCATATGACTGGAGACCGGTCACGGCTCATGAACTTCGTAAGCAAATTCATCAGGACAGTTAGATTCGGGAATGATCATTTCGGTGCTATTAAGGGTTATGGAGATTATGTTGTTGGAAAAAGTGTTATCTCCAGGGTATATTATGTGGAAGGTCTTGGTCATAATCTGTTCTCTGTTGGTCAATTCTGCGATTCTGATCTAGAAGTAGCCTTCAGAAAACATACTTGTTTCGTTAGAGAACTTGATGGTAAGTAACTTTTAAGAGGTTCACGTGGCTCAAATCTATACACCATCTCTATCGAAGATATGATGAATTCTTCTCCAATTTTCTTGTTGTCAAAGGCTTCTAAAACGAAGTCATGGTTATGGCATCGTCGTCTCAATCACTTGAACTTCGGGACTATCAATGATCTCTCCAGAAAGGACTTAGTTGTAGGTCTACCTAGACTTAAGTATGAAAAGGATCATCTTTGTTCAGCATGCCAGTTGGGAAAAAGCAAGAAGTATGCCCATAAATCCAAACCTACAAACTCAGTCACAGAAGTTCTTCATACAATTCACATGGACTTATGTGGACCCATGAGAGTGCATAATATCTTTGGGAAGAAATATGTATTATTTGTGGTTGATGATTTCTCTAGATTCACCTAGGTAAAGTTCTTAAAGACAAAGGATGAAACTCCAGATATCATCATCAAACTCATCAAACAGCTGCAGGTTCGTCTTAATAAAACAGTCAGAATCATCCGAACAGACAATGGAACTGAGTTTGTTAACAAACAACTTAGTGAGTTTTATGAAAGTATTGGAATCAGTCATCAAAGAAGTGTTCCTCGAACTCCTCAACAGAACGGTGTAGTTAAAAGATGAAATCGAACTCTTGTGGAAGCCGCAAGGACTATGCTGATTTACTCAAAAGTTCCAATGTTTCTCTGGGGTGAAGCTATCACCAATGCATGCTACACCCAAAAACGATCCCTGATTCACACTGCTCATGGAAAAACTCCATATGAACTTGTCCACAACAGAAAACCTGATCTTTCATTCCTTCGTGTGTTCAGTGCTTTATGTTATCCAACTAATGATGGTCAAGATTTAGGAAAACTGAGAGCTAAAGCGGACATTAGAGTTTTTGTAGGCTATGCACCTAACTCAAAAGGTTACCGAATCTATAACAAGAGAACCCGAAATATTATGGAAACAATTCACGTCACGTTTGATGAGCTGACCGGTCAAATGGCTCCTGGACAATCTAGTTCAGGACCCGCACTTCAAAGCAGTCCCATTGGTTCATCTCTTGTACCAAACTCCTCATCAGCAACTCCATATGTACCTCCCTCAAAAGATGATTTAAAGAAACTACTTGATCCAATGTTTGATGAACAATTTGAGCCAAGTAACAATGATATGACAATTCAATCACCAGAGGCTGCTTCTATCCCTGTCAATGAAATTAACCCTTTAACTTCTATGTCATTAAGCCAAGAAGCGCCTGCTGCTGACCAATCTGTTTCATCAACAAATCTTCATTCATCAAGTGTACATCATGGAAATGCTTCTAATTTACAGGATGAAGTTAATCCCTTTGCTACTCCCGAAGATGCTCCATTTGAAAATATATTTGCTCCTGAATCATCATCTGAACCATCTTCATCAGGAGACATCGACTCTGCTACTTTGGTTCCACAACCACAACCACATGAACATCTTAGAAAATGGACACATGATCACCCATTGGATAACATCATTGGAAACCCTTCTCGTCCGGTATCCACTCGTAAACAGCTTGCTACTGATGCCTTATGGTGCTTCTTTAACTCAGTACTCTCAAAGATCGAACCTAAAGATGTTAAAACTGCTATGAATGAAGACAGCTGGTTCAATGCCATGCAAGATGAAATTCATGAGTTTGATCGATTAGATGTATGGGAATTAGTACCAGCTCCAGATTGTGCTATAATCATTGCTCTAAAATGGATCTTCAAAGTGAAACTTGATGAGCATGGTGATGTGTTAAAGAACAAGGCTCGATTGGTGGCTAAAGGATACCGTCAAGAGGAGGGTATTGACTTTGAAGAATCTTTTGCTCCAGTTGCTCGAATCGAGGCAATCATAATATTCTTGGCTAATGCTGCAAGTAAGAACATGGTAGTCTATCAGATGGATGTAAAGACGGCGTTTCTGAACGGAGATCTTAAAGAAGTTGTCTACGTCAGCCAACCTGAAGGCTTTGTGAATCCAGAGCATCCTACTCACGTTTATCGTTTGAAGAAGGCTCTTTATGGTTTAAAGCAAGCTCCAAGGGCATGGTATGATACGCTATCAAAGTTTCTTCTGTCTACCGGCTTCAGCAAAGGAGCAGTTGATCCTACTCTGTTCACCAGGAAGTCAGGGAAACATTTAATTCACGTTCAAATATATGTTGATGATATTATCTTTGCCTCGACTGACCCCAATGAATGTGATCGTTTTTAAAAATAAATGGGTTCTAAATTTCAAATGTCTATGATGGGACAAATGTCATTTTTCTTGGGATTACAAATTTCACAGAGTCCCGGAGGCATTTTTATAAATCAATCTAAATATGCAAATGAGATTCTAAAGAGATTTGGATTTAATTCTAGTGACCCTGTTGACACTCCCATGATTGAGCGTACTAAACTGGATGAGGACCACTCAGGGATCTTGGTAAACCAAACGAAATATCGTAGCATGATCGGATCCCTGATGTACCTCAAAGCCAGTAGACCTGATATTCTGTTCGCTGTATGCATGTGTGCTAGATACTAGGCTAAGCCTACCAAAAAGCACCTTGAAGCGGTTAAACGGGTCTTTCGGTACCTCCAAAGAACCATCAACATAGGACTTTGGTACCCGAAGGACACCGGTATGTCACTAACAGCATATGCAGATGCAGATCATGCAGGATGTCAAGATACTCGTCGGAGTACGTCTGGAGGTGCTCAGTTTTTGGGTGATAAGCTTGTGAGCTGGTCTTCAAAGAAGTAAATGAGTATCTCTATTTCCTCTACAGAGGCTGAATACATAGCCATGTCATCTTGTTGTGCTCAAATCCTATGGATGCGATCTCATTTAACTGACTATGGCTTTGTATTCAACAAAATCCCTCTGTACTGTGATAATAAAAGTGCTATTGCTCTATCATGCAACAACGTTCAACACTCAAGAGCAAAGCATATCGACATTCGACATAATTTCATCAGGGAACAAGTGGAAAAAGGTGTGGTGGAACTCTATTTTGTGAGGACTGAATACCAGTTAGCAGACATCTTCACCAAAGCTCTTCCAAGAGAACGTTTTGAGTTTATTCTTCCACGACTTGGCTTGAAAAGCCTTCAACCAGAAACACTCAAACGTCTTCAGGAGGAAGACGAGGAGTGAAGGTCTTTCTTCACCTATCTCTTTGTATATATTTTTTTAAAAAAGCAAAATACAAAATTACAAAACCTTCAAAAAATCAAATAGAAAATTATAAAACTTTCAAAATCCATAAAAATGTGAAAAATTCGAAAAATCCTCAAAAATATTGTCCTTTTTGTCATGTTTTTCTCGATTCGATATCATCTACGGACTTTGTGTCGATATTCAAAGAATGTCACGGGTCTTTAGATGTTCATCGAATGTACATAGTTTTTCATAAAAAAAAAAAAAATGAGGCGAAGAAAAATAGTGGTTTATTGTCATTTCAGGCAGTAAACCGTGTTAAAAAGAAAGAACAGAGCCATACTTTATCTTGTTTTTCAAAATCTCAAGCTCTGATTCTAAAAAAAAAAAAAAAAAAAAAATATATATATATTCTCACTATCCAAGGAAAACGAATTGCTTTGAAAAATTACTCGGGCTCAATTTTTTGAAAATCATTTGTACTAAACGGTTGTTAAAACTATATATCTCAATCAACAACTTATGTCATTGATTGAGGGGGGGAATGATTTTTAATTAAAAAGTGTATTTGTTTTCAAACAATGGTTTGTTTTCAAAAGATATTCAAGCATGTTTAAATCTTTGGAGTCTAAAGTCTCAAAATTCAATCCTTATCAGTTAAAACGTTTTCAAAATCAAGTCACAATTCTCCTTAAAAAGCTTTCAAATACAATTTAAATCTACTGAGATCACAATTCTCAAATGATTTGATAATTGTGATCGGGGGAGAATTTGTGATTTAAATTGGATTTAAACTGATATTTCGATAAATGGTTTTATAAGGGTGTACAAGCTCTCCTCCCCACATGTGACAAACGATTTCAAATTTTCATGCACATGTTGAGGGGGAGCATCTATATTAAACCTCAAATTATTGAATCGTGACTGAATTGTCTCTAAGTGCAGGTTCCCTCTAATATGCACAAACTCTTTCATATTTCAAGGCACATATTAAGGGGGAGCAAACCTTTGAAAACCTCAGCCTTCCTCAAAATGTTGTATCTAAAGTAAATTGATTAGGAAGTGATGATGATCATTTTAGAAAATGTTAATCAAAAGATTGGACCTGTCATTCTTAATCTAACGATTTCAAAGATCTCTTGCCTCCATATGCTAAAAACAATTTCTGAATTATATGCATATGTTGAGGGGGAGCATTTCTAAAATTATCAAACAATTGAGATACAAAATGCTTTATTTTAGATCACAAGTATCTTGATTGATTTTTCAAATGGTTTTCAATTGGTTTCAAGGCGGAAGAACTATACCAAAAGACCGACCAATCCTACTTTATGCATGGTGATATAAGGATGATAAGGTTAGGTTATGGTCCCATGATCCGCCAGAACCGGAGGGATCTACCTAGGGACAATCCACTAGTTAGTATAGAAGTCCTTAGGTATGATGATAAAAGGAGAAAAATGAGATATGGGAAGAGTGCGGACTGAGACAGAGCTAGTACTGGAACAAACCCAACAAGGTTCTAGCTATGAAGTCTCGGTAAGCACTGAAGGGGTTGAAGAATGAAAAAGAATTGAATGAGAAAAGGGTGAAAAGAAATAGCCCTCCATTTATTCAACCATAGGGCAGAAACCGGGTACAATTCATATGCTACTGATGGTATCATCGGTATTGAAGACAAGACGTCATGGACCCAGTGACGCCCTACACTACAACTTCCCAAACCACTCAAGCTCCTCTTAAAAGGGCTTGTTTCATTCTCACGGGGAACCTACATAATCTATCGACTTTCTCTTAGAGATTGTTGATATTGAAGAAGGAGACCCTCTCCCTAGTCTCCGGCACAGGAACCAAATATGCACAAATTGAGTCTAGAGCCTCGAGATCATCAATAAATCTCATTAGGACACTTTCAATGAAGACTCTCTGTTTCACACAATGTGGAAAGAGAGATTATATCTTGAGTCCTACGCAGTATCCTTGTGGTATTGCCAGAACATCCGAGTGATATGCTAAAATATTCACAATGAAGATGGAAAGCCTTCTGGAGCCAACATCTAACAAGCTCCTGGTAGGTGGCATGTGAGATCTATTCAAATAGATCAATCATGTGACAACTGAACAGAAACAATGGGGCGATTCAATCTTTTGAATCAATCCTGGTTCAGGTTATGGATTGACGGATACCTTTGAAAAACCGGTCATTATGCTCAAAAACTCTTTTCTTTAGCACATCGACCGTGTACGAATATTTCAAATCAAAAGGTGTTTTATGATTGATAATTGATTTTCATTAAAACCTTCGTTGTATTGCAAAAACAATTTCTATTGAGCAATACACGATTGTTTTTCAAATCTCTTTTTCATCAATTAGTGAATCTCTATTCGCTGGTTCACTCACTCCATGTTGTCTTCTTTGAGACGTTCCGGTTTGAAAACAGCCAGAGCAGCTGCGAAACCCTGTCAAGGAAATTCTTCAGAATTATACCTGATCACAGGCAGTACTTGTACTGATCAACGGGGAACCGTGGGCCGTGTACCTCAATTCAACGAAAGTGATCAAAGACACTTTCGTGCGATTTATTGCTAACTGTTGTATGCAGGTACACCCTACGTTTGCAGCTGATCAGGATGAAGCGGTCAATCCATAGCCGCATGCTCACTCCACACATTCATCTTGTAATATATCATGATTAGTGCATCAATGACTCTGATATTTTCACTCCATGCTTCTGCTACGCCGCTGCCAATATCATGAATCAACGAAAGCTTTCGCTACTCTGATAAGAAGAAATCATGATCCAGAATGTGAGCATGTCGGTCCAAAAGTCACAACATCACATAATACCAACATCACAAAGGAAGAGTCAGAGATTTAATATGACTGATGATCTCAAAGCAGGCTCAACAATCATTCTCACGTGGATCAGTTAAAGACCTCCACTTGGAATTCCCAAACATGCAATAATGAAGATTCAAAGACTACGAGCTACTGAGCAAAGGACTTAATCAAGAATCCTAGAACAATCTAATGTAATATCTGTTTGTAATCATTGTAAATTGAGGTGACCTCCCTTAGGGGGAGATTGTTAGGAATTAGAAAATTCAGTCATTAAAGAGTCGGTCACCTCAAGTATAAGCATTCAATAGAAAGCTCGTAGTTGTAGTTATGATATGTTAGTTAGTAGTTTGTTAAGTAACACCGTGGAGGACGCACGGGTCTTTACCCACTGTATGCCTGATCCACAGCCCGTAGGTGGAGTTTATTTGTAAGACACTATAAATACCCTCTACCTCCCAAGGTAGAGGGTTGGAGCTTCAATACTATTTTTCTTTGTTTCACATAGTTCCCAACTCTCTTCCTTTATCTCACTAGAACTTTCTCTCTCTAAACATTGTTAACGCCCCACATGGTTATGGTTTAATGTGTTTGTAAAATCCTATATCTAGCATAAAGCAATCACTCCAACTTCCTTTTGCCCTTCCCATTTACGATATGAGATGAAGCACCAAAACATGGCGCAGGAAGAGCTAACACCACCTCTCCTTTGGCACATGGCCTTGTTTGAGGTTGAGGTGTTGAAGGTTGGGGGTGTGATGTTCTCTCCTTGTTGGAGTCATCAGAGTCATCAGAAGACTCACTTGGATCCACTACACTATCATCTTCAGAAAAAAGGAGAAATGGGTATTTCAAAGGTCATGGTTCTTGTGGAGGAAGGTACAGGCGCCATGGGTTAGTATCTTCACTGGATGATGATGATGAGGAAGAGGAAGTGAGATTTATCACTTCGGGTTTGGTGGACATTGGTTATTGTTGTTGATTGAGGAGTTTTTGGTGAAATTAGGGTTTGTAAAGATAATTGGGGTAAATTGATGTGTGTTAATGTGCATTGGGACTATCTTATAGGCGGATTTGATGATTAATGTGATTTAATGCGAGTTGGGTGGCACAATGAAACGAAGATATTTACTGAAGCTTCTTGATTACTTGAGTTCTTTCTGCTGATTGACCTCCTTCAGCAGATTGACCATTGTTTCTGCTGAAGTAGTAATTTAAATTTGGTAGAAGTTGCTTTACACGTCAGATTTGGTCAACAACTTATTCCGATATTTATGACCATAAATTGGGAAACTTCTACTAATACCTTATTCGCATATCTTCGCCTAAAATTAACTGATTCCCTCTTCACTCGATTTAAACACACTTCCAGTTGAATCATAACCCATTATCTCGATTTGTCATGGCGCTTCAATTTAAGAAAGATCATAACAAAGTTGCTTTTCTGGGAAAAGCTAAGGGTGATGATCTGTATGAACCAATGGTGGAGTTCTTGAAGAGGTCCAAGATTCATTATGCTTTAACACATTCTCCTAATGTGATATATGAATTGTTGGTTACACAATTTTGGGCATCTGCTACAAAACGGAGTGACACAGAGATTGTTGCTATGGTTGACGGAACAGAGTATGTTGTGACAGAGGAGTTGATAAGAAAACAGCTTCGCTTGGACGATGTTAATGTGGTTTATCACTCTAATGCTGTAGAGATACTTATTGGGTTAAGAGATTTTTGATACCAGAGTATGAGGACTGATATATGGTTCAAGAATCAGCTTTGCCCTATGTGGAGGTTTTTGGTACACACATTGCTTCAGTGCATAAGCAATAAATCAGGAGGATGGGATCAATTTTCTACTCAATTGGGATGTTAGGTCACCATATTAGTAACACAAGCATCAATATGTAGAAATAGAGAAGAGATAGAGATCGGTTGAACAACTACACACACACACATGCACGTATGAATGATGAAGAGTTAGGCGTAGGAGTGAAAGTGAATAAATTGAACAACCAACCCTCAAGTGAGGGTTATTATAAGGTACTTATAGGAGAGGGAGCTAGGGCAACACTCCTAGTCCCTTCCTTTCTCTTATGGACTTGGGCCTAGGCTTTTGGGCCTTCTACATAAGCCTAAGCATAAACACTAACATAAAGGCCATATTAAGCTAACTATTACATATGAATCACTAACACTTGAATAAGGTTTAGGAGTGATTCCAACAATCTCCCCCTAAGTGTTCGTGATGAATGAATGAGTGATAAACGTTGTAGGTGCTGATGTAATAGTAGCTTTGACGTCTTCTGACATTCTTCTTTCTTGTGAGAAGAGGTGTCTTAATTCGAACAATCTCCCCATTGTAGAGAAATTGTTTCCTTTGACAAGTTCTGCTTTGACGTCTTCATTTTCTCTGTTCTTTAGTTCTTTGTTCTTTGAAAGTGATAGTATGTTGTGGTAATCTGCATTAGGTCTGCTTTGCTGCTCCAGTGTCTCCACGTCTTTCTCCAACATGCTCACAAGCTCTTTAACGTTGGATTTCAGTTGATGAAGTTCTTTAAGTCTTTAAACTTTGTAGATTCTTTGTTGACGAAGAATCATTCTGACTTTCTGTTGCCCTTGATTATGAGAGAACTTCTATAAGTGGTGTTGTTGGCATGAGCATGTGGAGAATTTGCACGATCAGTCCGCTCCAGAGCTTCCATAAGAAGTAAACATAAGAAAGGTTAGTAATAAGCGGATTCCGGCACTTACAAGTTTAAACTTCGAGAGTGTTAACAGCATAGTGTGAAAACACAACTCTAATTCTCACAAAGGCCATTCCTGAAGCGGAGTCTCACAAGTGAGATAACACGATGTACCGAAGTACACCTACGATTCAGATGAGTCGCTGAGGTACACCGAAGCATCACCTCACGACTGTAGACCGTTTGAGACACACTAAGCGTAATCTACGGGGAGTTACCGAAGCGACCTGCTGTCAGGGCTGTATGATGTTGACCCTGGCAGGAGTTTCCATTCAATCATTGAGGATCACAGATGTGAACCTCTTATAAATGTTCTCGACAGATTGCTAGGATCTGTGAAGGACTCGATAATGTACCACTGACGTTCTTATTGTTGAATGACAAGTGATGAAATGTCAAGTGTACCTAAGAGATCTTTTGATGAATCTCGTGGCTCTAGACTCAACAGTGCGTTTTGGTTTTCCTGAGCGGAGACTAGGGAGACGGTCTCCTTCTTCAATACCAGCAATCTCTAAGAGAAAGCCGATAGTTTACGTAGGGTTCCCTGTGAGAATGAAACAAGCTTCTGTTAAGAGAAACTTGAGTGGCTAAGAAGGTTTAGTGCATGCGTCACTGGGTCCATGACGACTTTTAATCTTCAATACCGGGGTCATCAAGTGACAACCAGTAGCATATGAATTGAACCCGGTGTCTGCCCTAAGTTGAATAATCTGGAGGGCTATTTCTTTTCACCCTTTTCTTTGCATTTCTTTTTAATTCTTCAACTCCTTCTTTCTCCAATTCTCATTTTCTCCTTTTTATAATCATACCTAAGGACTTCTAATTCTAACTATTGGTAGTGTCCTTGGGTAGATCCCTCCGGCTCTGGCGGATCATAGGACGGTTATTCCTAACCTTAATCACCTTATAACTCCATTGCCATAAAACCATTCTCATGAAAATCTCTCGAAGCGTTTGTGAATGAAAAACATGTTTGAACACTTCAAGAGTTTTAGATTTTCAGAAATACTCCCCCTCAACATGTGCTTAAGAGTTTTGACAGAAATATGCACAGTGAGGAAAGAGCGCGCACTTTTTGAATTGATCGACTCAAGATAGACAATTCCTCGAAGGACACGGTTACGTTGCATAGTTAAAGAGTTACATTGTCAGCTTTTAGGTGACAACTAGCTCTAATAACTACCTTGAAGGTGTGGACAAACCTCGAAAGGTTGTCAAACCCGTCAAAGTTCATGTCTATCAAGAGCTTCTCGAATAGGTACAATTTACTTGGATAAGTCTTTGGAAGACAAATCTTTTCAATGTAAGACTGTTCAGATCCCGTCAATTCATGGGTTAAGTCTTTTCACACGACGATTCAAGTAGCAAATCAACATATTTCTTATCACAATAATTTTCTCCCCCTAAAAAGGGCATATAAATGTTATTTTTGATAACGTTTTGATAATAAATATGACCATTTCGAGTTTTGTGGGAAGATTATTACTAAGAACAAATTGTTTGAACACAGATTTTAGCAAATACTCCCCCTCAACAAGTAATACTAACTTTTGAGGTTTTGAAAAACGTAAGGGGAAGTACTTGTTCTTTTGAGCAAAACCTTGAAAAATGAAAGGTTTGATAGGTTTTACTCAAAAGTAAGAAGCTTTCGCTCCTTTTATAGGATTGTGGCACTGAAGCGTACCGCAGGGTCCTTTCATTACAAGAACGGGTTGTACACTGTTATTTGTGCACAAGCCATTGTCAATATAAAATCACACATCCAAAATAATATGAAATAGAAGCAGTTTAAGGGGTACCAGGTAGTCTAGTAATATCACCAGGAATGCGAACAGGGCGTTGATAATCGGTGAGAGTAATCCTGGGACGACCACCTAAAAAGCTCTTTAGTGTTCTGAACTGGTCCCTTCTGTATAACCTCTCATCAATCATGGTGATGATCCTCTTCACATCCCGTCTGTCCTGAGAGTTCCATCGCTTTGGTGTCCCAATGTCTTCATGTATATCCTTCAACCTATAAGCCAAGCCATCCCTAACCTTCTTCAATGTATGATCCCCAAACTTGTAAAGATCTCTACACGCCATCAAGAAATTTCATTGTAGCTCACTACGGTAAATTACTCCGAATGGTTTGCTGACGAGGGTGTATTGTGGAAGCTGGTTGATGTCGAGAAGTTCTAGCTGAGGTCTGGTGAAGTTGTAGATCTTCTACACGTTCCTGTATCACTATGCTTCTGATGAATATGAGTAAGGACTTGATGTATTCACGTTGAATTTCAGTCGAGAATTGTCTCATGCGTCCCTGTACTTTGGCAAGATACAGATCTTCAATGTCATTGAGAGACAAGTTCTAAAAGTCCGCTTCACAAAATTCATAGTCTCTTTCGTCTTGTCTTTTGACCACAATTTTCTTGAGGAAAGTGTAGTCCCATTTAGACGAAAGAGCTACATGCTTAACATCAACGATTCCTTTGGTACTGAACACTTCATGTTGAGACTTCTGAATCTGGCAGCTTCTGTAGTAGATTCGTAGGTGTTCCGGCCAATGGTGAATCCCATACATTGCATCACGGTCATACAATTCCACATTGTTGGAAAACATGTGGGTAGCCTTTTCCTCGATGGCTATGCAGTTAGAGTATATGGCTGCCGGGAATGGAAGTGTCAGTGATGTAGTGTATTTTATTGAACCATCACTGCTGTGTAGAAGAAATTCCAAGTCGTTGTTGAAGAAGTAGCGAAATGGAATCTTAGGCTGATCTGGTTGGCCAATCGTTGGTAGAGGTTTAGACCAGTCGGTGTAGTAAGGAGCATAGTCTTTCCTGGAGAATTCGATGTTTGCTTCAGGGTTGAGCCAATCAATGTTGTTGGACATGGCTCGTGCTATGTTTTCAAGATGGTATTCAACCTCGATGGCACTTTCCGAGTTTTCTTTTAGCAGTTGAAAGGCTTCATTCTTGATTCATTTCAACTCTGATTTCGTCATCTTCTTCACTCGGAATTTTTCTTGCAGTAACTTTGCATGCTCCAATGTACTACCGTCTACCAGATCTTGACCTTCAGATGGATAGGGAGTAGAATTAACAAGTGTAGAAAACCAATCGTATTCATCAGTGTCATCCTCGTCTAGCCATGATACGACGTCAGCCTTGAGCGCCTTCTTCTTCTTTTTCTTAGGCCTAGATGAGGATTCTGGTTTCTTAACTTTGTCGGGAGCGGTGGGTTGTTGTTGGGGCTCATGGAATTCCTCATCGTCACCACCCGTATACTCAAAGTGATCACCGGTTTTCTGAGTCTGGGGTGGTAACTCAGAATCCTGAGGTTTGTCAGTAGAAGAGCAAGGAGGAGATCGTGGTTGAGCTGGAGTCCTTTGGGGTGGAGGTTGCATGGAGGATGATTCACCAGACTTCTTCGGGCGTTTAGGCTCGTTATTCTTATCCTTATCTTTATCTTCATCGTCTCTTGGACATTTAGGCCTTTCAGCTTCTTCTCTGCATGCTGATTTGAGTTGGTATTCCAGCAATGCTTCAAACAATTTACCTTCGTAAGAGGCAAATGTTGCAGATCGTTTAGACATTTGAGCTACCAGCCGGTTAACCAATTCAACATCTGAGAATATTATGGGACCAACTGGATTGATGTTTACATGCATTGGTGTTGATGTCATGGTTTGCTTGGCCAAATGCAAAAGATTCTGAAAGAGTTGTTTGGTAAACATCTCCTTTGTAACTCCAGGAACGATGTCAAGAAGGAACTTGTGAGTGTAACCTTTGATCATCTCGTTCATTTCCCCTTGAGGATCACGTTCCATGAACTTTTGGATGTACTCCCTTGCATCTTTCATCTTGTCATTCTCGTCATGAAGGTACTGTACCTGGTCAGCGAGAAAATTTAGCTTTTTGTAAAGCATGTCTTTCTTCCTGACCTGCTTGACCGCTTTAACGATTCTAGTCTTTGTTCGAGAAATCCAAGAGTCTATTGGCTTCTTCACTGATTTGGATGTGGATCTGGTTGATCTTCTGGATGGTGGTGGTGAAGAATGAGAAGATGAGTCTCATGATGATGAGACGTGAGGAGGCTCGGGGTCCTTTGGTGGTTCAGAAGTTTCCTCCTTAGAACGTGCGGGACTGTCTAGAAGAAAATGATCATAGGCGGTTTCTTCTTCATTTCCAGACTTAGCCGTTTCATCAGCAGGAGTTTTCTCAGTCTTTTCCGTTTCTGGTTCCTCAATATCAAAGTTGATGGAATCCGCAATCTGCCGTTGTTGTTGTTCGTGAGTGATGGTAGTACCAGTTCCCTTATCGGGTCGATTAACTGCATCAGGAACTGGTGTGGCTTGAGTGCCACCACTTGAACCTCCAGGGCCACGAGTTTGATCTTTTATGAATTCATCGGCAAGATGTTTGAGTCTGAGGTTCTTCAACTTCTTTTCATAGTCTTTTTGCTCATCAAATGGTTCTTCTTCAGAGCTCTCCTTATCATGCTCAATCACTGGGGTTTTTCATTTTCCTTTGTCAGCTGGTGGACTGGGAGGTTTAGCTACTGATGGAGTAACATCGGTTGCAGTTTCTGAGTAGAAAACCTCATCGTCTGATTCGGTTTCATTAGAGCTTTCATCCACTAGCTTTCTTTGCGGTTCAGACTTGGGAATGGGAATAGGAACAGCTTCCTTAGATGGAACTTTCCTTTTGTGTAGAGGTTTCCTCTTAGGGAACTTCCTTTTACTCTCAGTGCTTGCAGCACTTCCTGCACTTCCTCTTCTGGTTTTCCTTGTGGGGGTGCCAGAAGACTTGTCATCGAGAAAACCGACTTTGTTTTCTTCAACTGCCACCAGATACCTTTTGTATGTGTAGAGCTTTTTGATTTCATCAGACAGAAGGTGATCTGGCAACACAGCACCCTGTTTCTTCGTTGTTGATTCCTTGAATCTGAGAGTAAGGGTAGGTTCAGACAACATGTCATGATTGTTGGAGTCATTGAGTCTCTTGGGGATATCAGGATTGAGTCCAAGAGCTCTTTGGATCAACAGTTTTGTATATCTGATATAAGGAATCTTTGAGCCAAGATTTTTGAGGAATGACATCATCTCGTCCCATATCAGAGCTTTAATTTCGATGTGCTTCATGTTGATCAAAGCCCAAAAGATTTGCAGTTCCATGAGCTTGGGATGCTCATAGCCACTGTCACGACCGGAAACAGATTTGGTGATGATGATGTAGAGAGTTCTCCAAGGTTGAGGAATATTCTTAAGATCCACGTATGAATGCTTAGAGATTACTCTAGTAGCTTCGTCATAACCAATGTCGATCATGAATTGTAGAACAGTCTCTTCAGTTGGTGCAGCAACGTAATCGGTAGGCTCGATGTCGGGAGTGAGGAGAACAACCCTTAAGTCTGCAGGTGTGATGGTGACTTGTTTGTGGTTCAGAGTCACTGTTACAGCATTTTGTCCTTTGATCTTTTGCATTGTGTTCCAGAACTAATGAATGTAGATCTCAGGCACTGTAGCAGAATTTGAGAGCATGTTCTGATAAGGATGATTCTTCAGAATATCCACAGCAATTAAGCAAGAAGACTCTGAGCAGGTGATAGTTTCAAAGTTAACACGAAGGTTGTTCTTTCCAATCTTCATCGGATAACCATTAGGGAAGATATCAGCAATGGTGAGAACATTTGGTGCATCCACATTCTGCATTTGATCGTCCATGTCGTGATCTAAAAATATATTTAGCCTAAAGAACCAACATATCGAAAGACATTGTTAGTCAACAGATGGTTTTATTGTCTAATTATTGAATGTGCTATATTGATGATTGTTACTAGTCCAAAGTCACTTGTTTGTCCAATAGTCCAATGACGTCGTGATAAGTTTCGTGAGTTAGTTAACTTTAAGTTTTAAAGTTCATGTTATCACTTATTTTTCACAACATATTAAACGATTAAGCTTATTAGTGACATTATTGGTTTCGTGGCGTTATGATTTATTTATTTACAAGTTTGCACGCGTAACAATTCATGATTAAGGTTAAACAAGGCTTAGGCGTAGAAATGGCAGCTTATGCGTAAACAGGATAGGTATACGCGTAAAACGCAAGCTTATGCGTAGGACCCTGACTTACGCGTAAGAAATATTACGCGTAGGAAAAGGGGACCTTACGCGTAGAGCTTACGCGTAAGCGTATATAAAACCTTACGCGTAAGGCTTACTCGTAAGAGTCAACCTTATGCGTAGAGGTCACTGTTTACGCATATCCTTCACAGGATACGCGTAGTCCCTTATGTAGAACCTTACGCGTAACAGTTACGCATAAGATTACTCTTACGCATAACCTTCTACGCGTAAGGTGATCCTTATGCTTAGATTGCTAATAACCTTGATTCTGAATTTTCACTTGTAGCAAACCTGAAACAAATTCATCATAACATCAATATTAACATCCACATTTACTTATTTTCAGAACACAGCATGATAAACACATTAAACAGTTACGCGTAAAAACACTTATGCGTAGACCTAAACCCTAAAGTTTAAGAATTACGCGTAAGATATCTAGCCATAGGAATTGCACCAAAGTTTTTCTGGGATGTTTTAGAATCCTATTGAGATATTTTATCCAAGTTTTAACATCAAACTCTAGGAGAATCAGAATTACCTTATTCTTATGAACATAAACCCTAAATTCCAATTTATGAATCATTAGTGTTTCTGGGTAGTGTCTGGGCCTAGATATGATTAATTCAACTTGAAAACAACCTCATACAACAATCTTTATCACCAAAAACGTTCACATATGAAAATACCCAATTCACGCATAAACCCTAGTTTTCCAGAATCAATCAATTCGTGTTTCTGGGTAAGTTTTGAGGATATAAATGGTATCATTGATGTTAGGAAAACATTTGACACTATCATTTTAACCACAAACACACAAACTTGATTATGTGTTCATACACATATGCGTAGAACACAAAATCAACCATATACGTAAATCTAACCGTTGGATTTGTTTAAGATTCAAAACCAATGTTTGTAATCATGTTAGAAACATAAAACCACTTACAGTTTGTTGATAAAAAAACACGGATTAGACGAATGATTCTTAGGCGTAGGATATGTTTGGTGAAAATTAAATGTGAAGAGTTAATGTTAGGTGGAGTGTTTCATTAGAAAATGCTTTAAACTTTTAACACTTTCAGTCCCTCCACGTCTATCAATTACATCCAATGCCTTTATCTTCCATTTTGGTTACCAAACGGAGAATATTTGGAAATAACTTTGACGACACTCCCCCTCGACTTAAGAAATAATGAAAGTTTATAAATTTTAGTCCGAGGAGTGTCAGTAAACCAGAAATGTGACCACCATTATTAAAGAAACAGCCGAGATAAGATAACATGCAAGTACAAGGTTTTATGAAATTGAAAAATATTTGCTTTCTCCCCCTCAACACTTGATCGGAAAAATACTGAATTTTGAATGATTTGAGTGTTGACGGAAGATTTGTACTTGCCATGTTGAAAGAAATAAAGATAGAAGAATATTTATGTTGTTTTATCAGATTTTATATTTTTGTATTTTATTTTTGAAAGATATTTACAAAAGAGGTTTTGGTGTTTGACTGGTTTTTAAGAATGTTTTAAGAGTTCATCCAGTTCCTCTTGAGTCAGACACCGCATACCAATCCGGTGGACCAACTCATTAAACCTAGCAGGAGCTAAGGCTTTGGTGAGAAGATATGCCAATTGGTATTCTGTACCCACAAAGTATAATTCAACAGTACCCTGTTCCACGTGGTCCTTGATGAAGTGATAGCGAAGATCAATGTGCTTTGATTTCGAGTGTTGAACAGAGTTGCACGAGATTGCAATAGCACTCCGATTGTCGCAGTACATCGGGATTCTGTCAAATACGTAACCATAGTCTTTGAGTTGTGTTCGCATCCAAATGACTTGAGCACAACACGCCGACATGGCTACATATTCTGCTTCTGTTGAGGACAGCGATGTACAATCCTGCTTCTTTGATTGCCAAGACACCAGTTTGTCACCAAGAAATTTTTTAGTGCTCCTGAAGTACTTTTTTGAGAGTCTAAGCATCCTGCGTGGTCAGCGTCTGAAAAAGCTATTAGTTCAAAACCAGAATCCTTCGGATGCCAGATCCCCAAGTTAATGGTTCCCTTTATGTATCGGAGGATTCCTTTAGCCTCTGAGAGGTGGGTTTCAGTTGGTCTCGACTGATAACGGGAGCAAAGATATACGGCGAAGACAATATCAGGTCTGCTGGCTGTTAGATACATGAGGGACCTAATGATACTATGGTATTTTGTAGGGTCAACCAGTTTCCCATGAAAATCAGCGTCTAGCTTCTTGGTATGTGACATTGGTGTGGCATAAGTATCACAGGTATTCATTCCAAATTTGTTTAGAATTTCATGGGTATATTTGGACTGACTTAGAAAAATACCATGGGGTGATTGATGAACTTGCAATCCGAGAAAGAATGTAAGTTCACCCATCATTGACATTTCAAAATGTTTCTTCATTAGTTTTGCAAAAGCGATTGAGTACTTTTTATGTGTTGATCCAAAAATGATGTCATCCATGTAAATTTGAACAATTAAAATATGTTCCCCGTGATATTGTATGAAAAAAGTTGGGTCGACCGAACCTTTGGTAAAATTATTGGCAATGAGGAAGAATGATAACTTATCGTACCACGCCCGAGGAGCTTGTTTGAGACCATACAGAGTTTTGTTCAGTTTGTAGACATGGTTCGGGAACGCGGGATCAATGAATCCTTCTGGCTGGCTGACATAAACCGTTTCTTTTAGTTGACCGTTCAGAAAAGCAGTTTTGACATCCATCTGAAAGACCGTTATATTCATATGAGCCGCGAACGCGAGAAAGATCCGAACAGCTTCAAGACGAGCAACCGGAGCGAATGATTCTTCAAAGTCAATACCCTCTTCCTGTCTATAACCCTTAGCCACCAGACGTGACTTGTTTCTGATTACGTTCCTTTCAGCATCCAATTTCTTTTTCCAAATCCATTTGAGACCAATGACGTAGACTCCTGTGGGTCTTTCAACCAGTTCCCATACTTCAAGACGTTTGAATTGGTTGATTTCTTCTTGCATGGATTCAATCCAGTTGTCTTTGGTCATTGCATCTTTAATGTTTTTAGGTTCCGATTGGCAGACAGTGAGAGCATAAATGCAATGTTCACCATCTGTGTGAAGACGTTGTCTCGTAATGACTGGTTGATTTGGGTTGCCAATAATGTTCTCTAGAGGATGGTCTTTCGTCCAACGATGTGTGGAAGGTTGATGTTGATATACATTATGCAGATTTTGAGGATTCAAATGGTTTGTTGATGATTCTGCGACATCAGGTGCAGCAGTTTCATTGGCAAATAGGTTAAAGAACGCATTTGGATCCAAATCTGCAGGTGGGGGTACTTCATTAAGAACATCAGCAGCTGGTTCAGCGTCGTTGGAAGCAGTTTGTTCAACTATTGTTGTAGAGTCAACTGGTGGTGCTTCTTCAACAGTAGTTGTTGTAGCAGGTGTATCAGGTATAAGAGTGTGATCAGGTTGAGCAGCGGAAACAGCGGATACACCTGGAGCACGTTCATCAATGTCATCACTAAACAGAGGAGCAAATAGTCTTTCCATTTGTTGACGTGTAAGCTGAGGGCTTAGTTCAGCTGATGATGGGGTTAGAGGGAAGTTTAAACGGTTGTGACCGGGTTCTAAGCTGTTATGCTCAGAATCCATTTTAGTAAGTTCATCAAAATTAGCATGAATCATTTCCATAACCTGCTTTGTACGACGATTCCTGATCCGAAAACCCTTAAGATTTTCACAATATCCTATAAAGACTCCAATGTCAGCTCTGGCTTTGAGCTTTCCAAAGTCATCACGATCATTATTCGGGTAGCAAAGAGATCCAAATACATGAAAGTGTTTGAGATTCGGTTTATGGTTGTGGATAAGCTCAAAAGGTGTTTTGTTGTGGCGTTTTGTAATCATTGAACGATTTTGAGTATAGCATGCAGTTGGTACAGCTTCTGCCCATAAGTAATCTGGAAGTTTAGCATTGATTAACATTGTTCTTGCAGCTTCCACTAACGTACGGTTTCATCTTTCAACAACTCCGTTTTGTTCTAGTGTACGTGCAATAGATGTCTGATGCTCAATTCCCACTTTCTCATAAAAATCTCGAAGAGTTTGGTTTACAAATTCAGTTCCTTTGTCTGTTCTGATTTGGTAGACAGTGTTCCGGAGCTGAACTTGAATTTTCGTGAGAAAGGTGATGATCATCTGTGGAGCTTGATCTTTACTTCGAAGAAAGTAGACCCAAGTCCATCGTAAGTAGTCATCGACAATTACCAAGATGTAGCGTTTGCCATTAATCGTTTGCACGCGCATCGGGCCACACAAATCTATGTGAAGAAGATGAAGCACATGCTGAGAGCTATGTTCCACCTTTGAGGGAAAATGAGCACGGGTGCTTTTTCCTTGTTCACAAGCTGAGCATAGGTGATCTTTAAAATACCGAAATCTCGGGAGACCTTCAACAAGTTTGTGTCGAGCAAGGTTGGTGATGGTTTGAAAGTTTAAATGTGAGAGACGACGGTGCTATAGCCAGGATTTTGTTGATGTTGCCTTTGAAAGTAGACAGATGGGAGATGAAGCAACCATGTCTTGCATTGAGATTGTGTATAGACTAGAATTGCGAGAGCCAGACATTAGATCGTTTCCTTGTAGATCATGAATGAAACAAGTTTTCTCCCGAAAAGCAACTTCCAAATCTCCATCACAGAATTGACCGACTGAAAAGAGATTGTGACCGAGGCTTTCCACATAATAAACCCTGCTAATTTCAATATTTCCATTGATATAATCTCCGTAGCCCATGATAGCTGCGAAGTGATCATTCCCGAATCTGACAGTGCCAATGAACTTGGCAATAAAGTTTGATAACAGTTTAAGATTGCCTGTCATGTGTCGGGAACATCCGCTATCAACAATCCAAAGGATGATCTGTATCACCTGCATTACACACAGACGACACAGATGGAATAGAGGTAGATGTGGAACCCGATGAGTTAGAGGATTTCTCAGCAGTTATAGTATAAATACACACATCAATGATTTTAGGTATCCATTTAAATCCTAGTGTATTATGTATCCATTTCTGCCATCTCCAACTAGTCTTAGCTTTAGTCTTAGTAAATGCACTAGGTGGTACTACATTCTTTGGAGGTGATAATGGAACTACAGGGACAACAATGCGTTTCTTAGAATCTAAGGAGGGCGGTCTACCAAGCACAGACTTAGAAGCATTAGCAACACATTTGTCATGACAATCAGAAAGCATACTTTTACGAAAAATAACACAAGAAGCATCAGACTGAATATCAAAAGTACTTAAAGGTTTAGCATTCATTACAACACTTTTTCCATTACATTTGTCAGACGCAATATCTAAAGTAGGTGCAACGTGAGTCTTATTCAAAGTCCTGTGGTGTTCTTCTACTTCAACATTCCTTATTATTATTTTCTTAGGTCGCAACTTCGTATTCTTCCTTGTATTGCTTCTAGGCTGTGAAGTGCGGATGTTTGGAAAAGAAGCAACTAGTGCTGTTGCAGTAGAGGGAAGCACATTAGTAACTTGTGTTTTGTCAGTAGGCAATCTGGGTTCACGTTTGCTAAGTGTTACAGGTGCAATTTTCTGAATGATGCTAGGCTGAACTTGTTCATACTTTCCTAACATTTCCCTTAACTTAGTGATAGTGTGCACCAAATCTTGATTTTCAGAACGAAGATTTCCAGCAAAATTCATGACTTCTTTAGTGTGTGCAAGATAATGATCAAGTTCGTTTGATGCTTCATCACGAGTCTTTTTAAGTAAATCAAATATGACACCATATTCCTGTTTAACTTTTGAAAGTTCTTGTTCATATTTTGAGATTTGACATTTCAAAGACACGTTTTGATCATCCAGTTGCTCAATTTTAGAATCAAACGGTTTTGATTTCAACTGGTGAATTTTGTTTTGCAAAGCAAGTTCATGATTTTGACAATCTTTTTGACACCATTGAAGATGACGTTTTGAAGTTGAAAGTTCGTTTAACAGTCATTCATTTTCAGCTTTTAAAGACTCGATCTGAAGCACATTATCAGTGTTCTCAACAATTACAACAGAATCAACAGTATCAGCAGAGATATAATCAGATGCATATGGTAAAGAATGCAATAACACAACATTATAGACATCAGCACAGATAACATCTTCCAAGAGTCGATCAACATCTTTTCGTAACATTTTATTTTTACGTTTGGTGTTAGAAATAGATGTTTCTGTTTTCTCGAAAACGACTTTCATCAATCCAAGTTCCTTATGAAAGTCCCGTTCCCAATACAATGCACAGTTTTTCAAATTTTTAACATTGGGTAAAAGTCTTTTCTGAAAAATGTCTCTTTGTTCTCGCGCCAGAGGCGATTGAAAATGTTCAACTTTTATTTTAGAATGAAATTCAATCTCATGTTCTAAAAGTTTGAGGTCAGCCAAGAAAAGGTCAAAATATCTAAGAATTTGACGATTTTCAGGTTTTGAATTTACTTCACTGATGGAAGGTAAAGGACCATAAATTTGTGCATAATTTGGTTTGGGATTAACATTAGAAGACTCAGACGTTCTTGTGATAATCCTTGGTGTGTTAGAAGAATCCTTTGGTGGGATGAAAGTGACCGCTTGTGAATAAGTAAAAGGTTTGTTGTAAACAACTTTTTCTAATTTTGATCGACTCTCGTCTTCTGCATCTAATTCCTCTTGACGATGATATTCAACAACACTCATAACAGAATTATCAATTTTATATTCTGCACTGGAAACTTCAGGATTTGGTTTGAATGCTTTGGTTGAAAGCTTAGGTTTGTAATCAGCAAGATTCGGTCCATATCCATTAGGATTTGGTTTTAAAGTAAACTTTTGAATAACTGTGACTGACTCACCATGTTTGTAAACAACATTTCAAAAATCTTTAAGTTTGTTTTGCAAGTCGATAATTTCTTCAAGATGGTCATCTATTCGTTTCGTTGAATGCTTTTTGTATTCAGAGAACTGTTTTTGACAATTTAACAACTCAGCCTTAGCTTTTTGATTTTCCAAGGTGAGAGCGTTAATTTGCTATTTATGTTCATGTTTCAGTTGTTCTATTTCAGACAACAAAGCATTCTTCGAAGCGGCTAGATCATGCATCTGTCATTCTAAATATTGTTTGTTTTTATGAGATTTTGCAAAAGCGGCTTCAAAACCTTTTTCACGGTTTTCTTGTGTTTTGAAAAAATTGATTTGTCGAATTAAGCATTCATTATCCCTAATTAACAGTGCATTTTCAGCTTTTAATTTTGTATTGACATCATAATAATGTTCCACTCGGGATTGTTGGTCTTTAACTAAGGTCCTGAGCTCAAATTCTGGATCAGACAAAAAATCATTTTGTTCAACGTGAGTCTCAACATGGTCATTATTTAGATCCTCAAGTATAACCACAGAGTCAACTTGATCATCAATGGTAACCATAAGGTCATCTTGATCATCAAATATAACTACGGGGTCTAGTTGATAATCCTCGGAATGAGATGTAGAAGGCTCATGTTGAACATTCTGATCCTTGTCAGATGCAGATGTTTGCGGAGATATCAAATCATTAATGATAATTGTTTGTTCAGGTACCTGGGACAAGCCATCAGTGTCATACACTGGGCCTGTATCACTCATGTGTAGAGCTTGCAGTTGTGGCATCAACATTACTGATGCATTAGCCTGCAAGTCTTCCATGTCATCATCAGAATCTGCATCTGCCATAAAGCTTTGTTCCTTGTTGTTAAGAGTTCCACCAGCTTCATCCTTAAGAGCCAAGAGCAAAGCCTCTTTGAAATAAGCACTGCCTCTTGTCCTCGGCTTAGGACATGCATTAGCCAGATGACCCTTTTCATTGCAGTTATAACAACGAAGACCATTGACCCCATTCTGAGCATTCCACTGTTCAACCACTTGAGCTCTCTGTTGTTGTGGAGCACCCTGGTTATTCCTTCCAATAGCATTAAACCCTTGACCACCTCCCATCTGACGACCATATCCATGATTTTGAACTTCAACACGTCCATTGTTCACAACAGCTTGATTCCTTGTGTTGGATGAGGAACGAATGCGATTGTTGGATTTGTTTGTATACCGACCGAAGGCTTTAGCAATCATAACAAATCCTTGTTGCAATTCATCGAAAGCAGCAGAGTCCTCATCAGCTTCACTGTAAAGTGCTTGAGCATTGTTATTGTTGTATGGAACCAATTGAGTTTGTTGAGGTGGTTGCTGTGACTGATCATATGGTGTGATGGTTGTAGTTGGTTGAGGGGCTGTTTGCTGAGCTGTTTGAGGAGGAAGATTAGTTTGAGCCCACAAAGCAAGTTGTTGATTATCGGGAATTGACTGTGAAGTTGGGAGTCCACGGATAGTCCTTTCTTTGTCAACTTCTGGTGAGGCTTCAAATAGTCGTACAACAATCCGTATGTAGCATGATGAAGGTTCTTAGCTTGACGGAGAAAAATGACATACTTCTCCCATTCCGGACCAAGACTACTTAGGAACTTAGTGTTGACAGCAATTCGAGGCATGATGATGTTGTGTTTGTCCAAATCATTAATGATGTCTGAAAAAAGATGATGATATGACTCTAATGTCTCTCCTGGTTCAATCATGAAGTGTTCATAAGCCAAGTAGATTTTGGATTCCATGTCTTCCTGATTGAGTGTTGTGCCTTCCATTAGAAGATGAATATGTTCCCACATTGCTTTAGCTATCTTTTGAGCATCAACACTTCGAAGGATCGGATTGGGTAGTCCCAAAAGAATGTATTGCATTGCTAGTTCATCGGCTTCAAAGTGTAGGAGTTCATAACCAGTGAGGTCGGAGATAGTTGCAATGTTGGAGGCAACATCTCTTGGTGGATTGGCATCTGGATATGCGGGTGTAATAACAGTAGGCAACTGAAATGGACCTTCCATAATGACCTTCTTTAAGAACTTTCCATGTGGCTTCTTTAGATCACAAAACCTAAAGAACCTTATCACCCATTGATCATAATTACCGGGAGTGAGCATTGGAGGTCTATCAAGTGAGCCAGCTTCATGAATTGATTGTTGGCTACTTAACGCTTCACACATCTTGCCAAACCATGTCGGTTCCTTCATAGTATTCCTGGATGGATGTTGGTTGTAGAAGTTTGTGTAAGGTTGTACTTGAAGACTAGGTGGTGGTTAAACCATTTGAGGTTGTGGAATTGCTCCAAGTTGTGGAGTATGTTGTTGATTAAATTGTTGTTGATAAATTTGTTGTTGATGATTAAATTGTTGATGTTGTGGGCTTAGTTGTTGTTGTTGTTGTTGATGATAAGTGTAAGGAAAATAGTTAGAGTATGGTGGTTGTGACATGCTGAAAACTTGTGTTGTTAAATTTATCTTTGTAGTCGAATGAAACGTTGTTGATGAAGTATCCTTAGGCGTAGAAATCACAGAAAAGCCAAGTACCACTTACGCGTAAAAACACCAAAGTTACCCGTAACAGCAATAGTTACACGTAGGATTAGCTTACGCGTAAGTAATGAGAAAACACTAAAGTTATGCGTAAACAAGAAGTTAGGCGTAGAAAACTTAGGTGTAGGATTAACTTATGCGTAAGACAAAGCTTAGGCGTAAGATAAATCTTATGCGTAAAAATTCTACGCGTAAGCTTATGCTTATGTGTAATTTTAGGGTTTTGCCCAAATGATCTTTCACACTATCACAGTGCAAAAGAAATCCAAAGTCAACGTGTTTTCAGGCTTATCCAAGCAAGAAAACACGGAGTAAACCACGAAAACTGAAGATCAAACCAAGGAGAAGTTACGCGTAAGTTTAGGGTTTTACTTACGCGTAGAAACAAGCCAAAAATGATTTCTACCAAGTGATGTTTTCAAACCAGATTTTTGTGATGAGATAGCTTCAATATCACCAAAATAACACAAAATTGTGAAACTTGATGATCCAAAGCTTAAAAAACAGTTATGCGTAGAACTAGTACCACGTATAAAACCTAGCTCAAAAACAAAGATCTACGCGTAAAGTTTGAAACTTTTTGCCAAAAACAGATATTTTAACACCTTAAAACATTGAAAGTACAAGAATCTTGGATTGAAAAGTGGAAAAAATAAGTTTTTAAGCGAACCAAAGTTGAAACCCTTTTTACGCTTACGACCACAAACCAAAAACCTTCAAAAACAAAAGTGTTCACCCAACTATTTGGCTCTGATACCGCTGTTAGGTAACCATATTAGTAACACAAGCATCAATATGTAGAAATAGAGAAGAGATAGAGATCGGTTGAACAACTACACACACACACACGCACGTATGAATGATGAAGAGTTAGGGCTAGGAGTGAAAGTGAATAAATTGAACAACCAACCCTCAAGTGAGGGTTATTACAAGGCATTTATAGGAGAGGAAGCTAGGGAAACACTCCTAGTCCCTTCGTTTCTCTTATGGACTTGGGCCTAGGCTTATGGGCCTTCTACATAAGCCTAAGCATAAACACTAACATAAAGGCCATATTAAGCTAACTATTACATATGAATCAATACCACATCCCATGTGTTAGTGATTCATATGTAATAGTTAGCTTAATATGGCCATATTAACATGGGATGTGGTATTGTATGTCTTTCTCAGGTGTTAACTTATAACTTTTCTAGGTTTATTTTTTATAATATGGTTGAAAATATTCAAAGGAAAAAGCATAAGTTTTTAATGTACCCTAGGTTTTTGCAAATGATTTTAGACATTTCTACCCAAGCCCAAGCCTTTTGTCCCATAGGAGCTTTAACTTCTAAACTATTTGCTTCAATGAAAACTCACTATGAGGGGGGAACATCATCCTTTGCTAGCAGCTATGTTGCCTCACGGCAATGAAGATGCTGATGAGGATAATGTTGTTAGTGATCCACCTTCTACCAATGTTACTGTTGATGGTAATCCATCAGTTGCCATTGATGAGGGCCCTTCTACTATTGCTGAAGCATCACATGTTACTCCTGATCAACCTCCACCTACACCGTCACCTAGACCTAGTCCTAGTCCATCACCTACTCAAGTTTCTATTGATGAATTTGAGACTGAACTAAATACACTGGCCACACCTAGTCCTATAAGAGAGCCATTTGTTGAAAGCTCTCCTATCATTGAGCATGTTATTATTTCTCATGAGAGGTCCAATGATGCTCCCATTACCACTGAGCAATCTGCTGGTGGAGCTGAGGACCCTATTGCTCTCACATCTGTATATGTTTTTCTCAACAGGACTGTGAAAGAAGTTGCAGATCTCAAAAAGGAGCTTGCTGAGACTAAATCTTTACTTGGTGGTGAGATTGTGGAATTAAAAAGAAAGATTAAGGATTTAGAGGACCAACTTGGGAAAAGTAGTAAAAGGAGGTTTCTGGATTCTTCTGATGAGGAGCAAGAGGATACTCAATTTGAGTCACTTGATATTTTGGCTGATGTAGCTCAGAAGACTAATGTTCCTTCATCAGTTGTTGTTGAATCTTCAAAGAACAAGGAACCTATTTTGTTTACTAGACTAAGAAAAAGAAAGTATTTAAACAAGGATTCCACTGAAGCTTCAAAGGAACCAATTGTGGAGAATGTTACAAATGCGAATGATAATATTGATGATACACCAATGGTGGATGTTAGTTCTGTACATGGTAAAGATACATCTGTGCCAGAAACATCCTGTCCTATACCTTCAGCAGTTGATAATGAAGTATTTTTTGTTAGAAGGAGTTTTAATCTGAATCCGAATGCTGATTTCTTTTCTACACCTGTTGAAGATTTGTCTCAACATGTTTCTTCTGATGTTAACTTGGGTGTTTCTTCTGAAGTACCTATTGTTGATACTTCTTATATTGATTCTACTAAGGAGTCTGCTGACAAAAAGATTGATGAAGAGCTTGGTTCAGATCTTGTAAGTGAACAGGAAAAGCAAGAACAAGCAAGATTACTAGTTGAGTGTGCAAATTTGAAGAAGAGTCATGCATTGGCTCAACAGCTTCAAGCTCAGTTTACTACTAATTTGCCTCTTGAGAGACAAAGAGAACTTGATAAACTAGCTCCTCAGATCACTGATAAACAATGGGATGTTTATACTCATCAGGTTGCATCCAATTCTACTCTTGCACAAAGTATTTTGGGAGCAGACTTTGACAATGAGAATTTTGTTGCTCAAATGATGGCTCTTGGACATCAAAGGAAGCAAGCTGCAGTTGCACAAAGAAAAGCTCTTGCTGCACAGAAAGCTAAAGCAAAAAGAGAAAGACCACCAACTGAAGCTCAAAAGAAGTTTTACATGAGGACTGTAGTGTATAATCAAAGTACAACTCTTTATCAGTCTGGTTTGAAAAAAAAGCAAGTCTGGGCTTTATCTGATTCTGAGTTGAATAGCATGTATAATAGGATTATGAAGCAGAATACACCAATTTCTAACTCAAAGAGGGTTGCTAGTAGTACAAATGCTCCAAAGGCAAAGAGACCTAAGACAGTTGAGATTGTGGATTCTTTTGATGATATTGCACCAAAGATTATTTCTCCTGGTGTTACTTCTGCAGCATCTACTGAAGTTATTCATTCAGCTGAAAAGGTTCAATCTACTGAACTTTGTGTTAATTCTTCTGAAGTATTACCCTGTGTTGCACCTGTTGATAAAGTAGGAGAAAAGTTGGGTAAGGAAGCTGAAAAGGCAGCTGCTAACGCTAAGAGGGCCAGAGAGGTGCTTGAGATAATGTATAAGTTGCGTGGTGTTGCTTCACGTAAGTCTACTTCTACTTCTTCCATTCTTGCTAAAGATGTTCATGATAAGATATCATCTTCTGTCTCTATGGAGATGTATATACCTGGTAGGAGGAAGAAAAGAATGTCTAAAAGAAGATACACTACTCTAAGGAGATCTGTGAGATCAGATGGGACATATACTTCTAGGATTCATAAGTCTCTCAGAGGTAGTTCTTTGGATCTAAAAGCTGCTGATTCAACTTTTATTAAAGAAGGATCTGCTGATGTTTTTCTTGAAGGATCTCATGATGTGTTGACTGCTTGGACTTTGACTGATGGACAACTTAACACCATTTTTAGACTGGATAATTCTTCTATGCAGTTTAATTTCTTGAAGGAAATATTTCATATGGTGGATAGACAAGATTTGCATACTCTGTATGGTTTTGTTACTAAGTATTATGCTAATCATTCAACACAGGGTTCTGGTTTATACTTGTTGGGTGATCTTCAAGTTCTGTTTGACTCTCAATCTCCAGATGGTAAAGGATTTTCTGTTTGGAAGGATTCACATAAGTGGAAGGTTGAGACTTGGAGATTTTATCCTTTGCCCTGTGTGCATGTGGTGGAGACAAAGTGTGGGATGACAGTATGTATGTTCTCAAATAAGATTTATCCTTTGTCTGTGTCATTGATGGAAAGTATGCTTAGAAAGAAGTTGGAAGTTCCACCTGATCCAGTTGGGAATGATAAGTTGCATGCTGAACAATTGGTTGGATTGATTAAGAATCAGCTTCTGCAACATCAAGTGTCATCTTGATTATGGTATTTTGTATTATTTGTAATCTTTGTTTTATTTGATTCTTTGTTTTATTCTTAGTTAAAAAAAAAAACTATGTATATTCTATGTTGGTCTAACTTTTCTTGCAGGTTTGTTGTACATTGTTGTTGGTTATCGACTCACCAGCTGTGCTTTGTGTACATCAAAGAGTTGACTAGTCCAAAGGGTACAACTTTGGTAAAGACACATTAAATCTGTTGATAGCTGTAATGGTTTGCTCAAAATCATAGGGTCTGCAACCACCCATGCTTAATTGTTGAGGGTTGTATGGTCATCAATTCACCATGGTTTATTCCTTTTTGGAATCAAAGAATTGACTAGCCCACAAGTATATGGCTTGTGGTAAAGGCAGTGGAATACCATATTTGGTAATCAATTCACCAAGGGGATTCTTTCACCTAAGAATTTTCTAGTCCTGAGCAAACGGCTACAGGTAAAGACATTTCAAATCCGTTGATGGTTGTTGATTTGCTAATAAATCAGATGGTTATCAGTGTACCATAGTTTTCGAACTTAAACATATGGCTACTCCAGTAGTAATGGCAATTGGTAAAGAGACATCAAATCCATTATTTTCAATGATTCACCTCTCACAGGAGTTAACACACCTGGATGTGATGAGAATAGTATGAAACTAATATGTTTTGATGTACATTATGTCATTTGTTGCTGCAAAGATCTGGAGTTCCAAAGTTTTGCCATCATAGAGATGTGATTGATTGGTTCTTTGCTGATGTTCGATTACAATCCTCTTATGTTGCTGTGTTAAAGATATATCAAGAATCTGGAACTTAACCTAGTCAAATTCAAGTTTAGGGGAGGATTGTTGGGAATTATGCAAAGTGGAAATTTTGCTGAAAATACTGCTGAAGGAATCTGCTGAAGTTCATGGATTCTGCTGAAGAAGAGTTTCTGCTGAAGTATGATAAACGTGTAGTTGGTTTCTACGGATATAGATATTCCGCGTATTCTATAGTTAGTTAGGATATGCATGAGCTTTATTACGAAGTTATATTGTATATCTTATTTAGTTTTATAGATATACGTTTCTTGGGAAACGGGTTAGGGTTCCTTGTGTATAAAAGGAATACAATAGTATGAGTTATGTACGAGTTGAAAAACAAAGTTTTAGTATTATTAAAAGATCCATAGAGGATCAAAGTGTTCTTAGTTATTTGTGTTTGTTCTTGTGTTTAAATTCCGCTTGAATACAAGTTATAGAGACTGTCTAATAGTGTGTTTGTGATTACATAAGCATAACTATCGATCTACGAGTGCTTTAAAGATCTATCAAGGTCTTTGTTTCAACAATGCTGAAGGGAACGTAATCAGAAACCAGTCATGTCTGGTGGCTAAGGGTTATAGACAGGAAGAGGGTATTGACTTTGAAGAATCATTCGCTCCGGTTGCTCGTCTTGAGGCTGTTCGGATCTTTCTCGCGTTTGCGGCTCATATGAATATAACGGTCTTTCAGATGGACGTCAAAACTGCTTTTCTGAATGGTCAACCGAAAGAAACAGTCTATGTCAGCCAGCCAGAAGGATTCGTTGATCCAGAGTTCCCGAACCATGTTTACAAACTGAACAAAGCTCTGCATGGTCTCAAACAAGCTCCTTGGGCGTGGTACGATAAGTTATCATCCTTCCTCATTGCCAATAAATTCACCAAAGGTTCGGTCGATCCCACACTTTTCACATCTTAATCGATGAAAATTACGTGGATGACATCATTTTTAGGTCAACACACTTAAAATACTCAAATGCTTTTACAAAATTAATGACAAAACATTTTGAAATGTCAATGATGGGTGAACTCACATTCTTTCTCGGAATACAAGTTCACCAATCCCCCCGTGGTATTTTCTTGAGTCAGTCCAAATATGCCCTTGAATTGTTAAACAAATTTGGAATGCAAAACTGTGACACCTATGCCACACCAATGGCTCATACCAAGAAGCTAGACGCTAATTTACATGGGAAATTGGTGGACCCTACCAAATACCGTAGTATTATTGGGTCTCTCATGTATCTAACAGCTAGCAGGCATGATATTGTGTTTGCCGTATATCTTTGCTCCCGTTATCAGTCGAGACCAACTGAAACCCACCTCTCTGAGGCTAAAAGAATCCTCCGATACATCAAGGGAACCATTAACTTGGGGATCTGGTATCCGAAGGATTCTGGTTTTGCACTAATAGCATTTTCAGACGCTGACCACGCAGGATGCTTAGATTCATGGAAAAGCACTTCAGGAGCATTACAATTTCTTGGTGAAAAACTGGTGTCATGGCAATCGAAGAAGCAGGATTGTACATCGCTCTCCTCAACAGAAGCAGAATATGTACCCATGTCGGCGTGTTGTGCTCAAGTCATTTAGATGAGAACACAACTCCAAGACTATGGTTACGTGTTTGACAAAATCCCGATGTACTGTGACAATCGGAGTGCTATTGCGATCTCGTGCAACTCAATACAACATTAGAAATCAAAGCACATCGATCTTTGATATCATTTCATCAAGGACCACGTGGAACAGGGTACTGTTGAATTATACTTTGTGGGTACAGAATACCAATTGGCAGATCTCCTCACCAAAGCCTTAGCTCCTGCTAGGTTTAATGAGTTGGTCCACCGGATTGGTATGCGGTGTTTGACTCAAGAGGAACTGGATGAACTCTTAAAACATTCTTAAAACCAGTCAAACACCAAAACCTCTTTTGTAAATATTTTTCAAAAACAAAACACAAAATTATAAAATATGATAAAACAACAAAAATATTCTTCTATCTATATTTCTTTTAACATTGCAAGTACAAATCTTCCGTCAACACTCTAATCTTTCAAAATTCAGTATTTTCTCGATCAAGTGTTGAGGGGGAGAAAGTAAATATTTTTCAGTTTCATAAAACCTTGTTGTTGAAACAAACAAAGACCTTGATAGATCTTGAGCTCGTGGATCGTTATGTATGCCTATGTAATCACAAGCACAATAAAAGACAATCTCTACTACTAATGTTTATCAGCGGAATATAAACACAAGTAACAAATAACTAAGAACTTCTTGATCCTCTATGGATCTTTATATTAACTAAAACTGAGTTTTCCAATCGATACATAACTCTTTCTAATGTGTTCCTTTTATAGACAAGGAACCCTAAACAATATCGCTAAACCGTTTTCCAAGAAACGTATAATCATAAAACTAAATAAGATGTACACAATCACTTCCTAATAAAGCTCATGTATATCCACACTAAATAAACTAAACACGGAATAAACACTTCCGCAGAAACAAACTAATAACTATTATACTTCAGTAGATTATGTCTTCGGCAGAATCCACTTCTCTTCAGTAGAAACACTTCGGCATTAATATCAGCATAATCCAAACTTCACATAATTCCCAACAATCCTCCCCTAAACTGGAATTTGACTAGTTAAGTTCCAGTTTCTTGATAGATCTTACAGCACCAGAGGATTGGGCACAAACAACAGCAACAAAGAATCCAAAGAACATCTCTATGATGAAGAAACTCTGAAACTCCATAACTTTGCAGCAACAAATGACAAGAGGTACATCAAAACAGATTAGTTTCATACTATTCTCATCACATCCAGGTGTGTTAACTCCTGTGAGAGGTGAATCATTGAAAATAAATGGATTTGATGTCTCTTTACCAATAGCCATTACTACTGGAGTAGCCATATGTTTAAGTTCGTAAACTATGGTACACGGATAACCATCTGATTTATTGGCAAACCAGCAACCATATAAACGGATTTGATATGTCTTTACCTGTAGCCGTTTGCTCAGGACTAGTCAATTCTTAGAATTGGTGAATTGAGAACCAAATATGGAATGCCACTGCCTTTACCACAAGCCATATACATGTGGGCTAGCCAATTCTTGGATTCCAAATAGGAATAAACCATGGTGAATTGAAAACCATACAACACTCAGTAATAAAGCATAGGTGGTTGCATACCCTATGATTTTTAGCAAATCATTACAGCTATCAACAGATTTGATGTGTCTTTACCAAACTGTACCCTTTGGACTAGCTAACTCTTTGACATACACAAAGTATATCAGGTGAGTCAATAACCAAGAAAAATATACAACAAACCTGCAAGAAAAGTTAGATAAAACCAAAAACACAAATTTTTTTTTTTTTTTTTTTTTTTTTTTTTTTTTTTTAACTAAGAAAAGAAAGAAAGAAAACAAATATTACAAAATAGTACAATCAAGATGAACCTTTATGTGATAGAAGCTGATTCTTAATCAAACCAACACATTGAGAAGCATGAAGTTCATCATTGCCAACTGGATTAGAAGGCACTTCCAACTTGTGTCTCAGCAACCCTTCCATAAAAGTAACTGATAAAGGATAAAGCTTATCTGAGAGCATACACAAAATCATCCCACATGTGGTCTGAACCACATGAACACAAGGCAAAGGATAAAACCTCCAACTCTCAATCTCCCACTTATGAGAATTCTTCCAAATAGGATACCCTTTACCATTTGGAGAATGAGAATCAAACATAACCTGAAGATCACCCAACAGATATAAACCAGAACCAGTTGCTGAATGAAACTTATAATACTGAATGACATGATCATACAGCATTTTCAAATCATGTCTATTTACTAAATGAAGAATGTCCTTCAAGAAGTTGAACTCAAGAACAGTATTATCCAGCCTGTAAACACTATTAAGCTTTCCTGCTTTCCAATCAACCAAGACCACATGATTTCCTTCAGGAAAAACTTCAACAGATCCAGCTTCAATAAAGGTAGATTCATCAGCCTTGAGATCTAAATCATTATTCCTTGAAGAATGTTTCTTAGCCAATCTGTCAGAACTCCTTGTAACAAAGCTCTGCTGTCCCATACCAACAATGTTATCAGTATCAAGCTGTAGATCAGTCCCCTGAATCAGAGAATCACTTAGCTCCACACTGGACAACATTTAAGAAGAAACCAAAGAAGATTCAGCAGAAACAATCATATCAGAAGAAGGAGTAGCATCAGAAGTTGTGTCAGAAGGAACAACTGGAGATACCACCGAAGGCAAAACAGTATCAAAATTATCCACAATTTCAACTGTTTTCTGTCTCTTGGCTGTAGGAACATCAGTCATTGAAGCAATATTTTCCAATTGAGAAGAAGAAGTAGAACCAGAAGAAGAAAACTTCATAACCATATTATACTGTCTAATCAAAGCATCATCAGACAAAGCAAGGATTTGCTTCATTGACATACCAGAATTATACATAGCAGAATTCTTCACAACTCTCCTCATATAATTCCTTTTCTGAGCAACAGTCATAGGTTTTTCTCTTTTGGCTTTATTTCTTTGATCAATAAGAGCTCTTCTCTTTGCAGCAGATTCTTGCTTCCTTTGATTACCAAGTGCCACCATTTTATCCACAAAATTATCATCATCAAAAGATTCTCCTAAGATAAGTTTTTTAAGATTTGGATCAGATGCACCTTGAGAAATATAACCATCCCATTGATTATCAGAGATCGTAGGAAGTAATGCATCAAGCTCTAATTTCCTTTCAGAAGACAAATCAGAAGCATACCGATCCATGGCTTCATTACTTTCCAAAACCATATCCACTACCAAAGAAATCACCTTTTCTCTCCTCATCAGAAGATGAAAGTGTTGAGAATCCAAGTGATTCTGCTGATGATTCTGATGACTCCTATAAGGAGGGAACATCTTACTCCCAACCCCCAGCACCTCGGCCTCAACGAAGGCCACGAGCCAAAAATCCACCACTTCCAAAAGATAGAGAAGTGGTTCTTGGTCTTTCTGCATCAGGTTTTGGTGCATCATCACATATCGTATAAGGGAAGAACTTAAAGAGAGTAGATGGGTTGCATTTTGGTTGAAATAAATAGATGAAGCACAAAGGACACATTATTTTTCTCCATCATCAAATGTGGTCATTGTCATCATCAACATTTTCATCAATCCATCCTCTCCATTTTGATCCTTAGCATCTGTTAGGGTTGGTTATGCTCATCACGAAAGCATAGCCAGCATTTAGTGTGAAAGATGTGAGCGATCATGCATATCCAACAGCCTGTTAGATGTTGGAACAGATGATATGTAATAGATTAGGACTATTAGATCATGTAGATGCTTTTGATGTTGCTAGTACTCTGTAAGCTGTAAGCTGTAAACTGTTTCTTGAATGAATGAATCAATTTGTTTCAGTACTTCTTTTGATTGAATCATATAACTTCAGTACTTCAACTTCAGAAGAAACAATTGACTAACTTCAGCACTTTGAACTCAGTAGGAACAAGCTTTAGCACTTCAAACCAAATCTCAACTGAACAGAACATACACTCTGCAAAACAAACACAGAAACATACACAAACCAACAAAGAAACACACTAAAATTACATTAGCAGGTTAGAGTTAGTTAAAAACAACCAAATATACAAAATTACATAGCAAAATGCAAAGTTATACACAAATCCTCCCCTGAGGCATATGCCTCCCCTGAGGCCTATGCCTCCCCTTAAACTTTGCAGTTAAGGGTTAAGCATGCCAATATGGACCACAAGGTGTTGAAACCTTGGTCCTTCAAAAGCCTTTGTTAACAAATCTGCCACATTATCATCAGTATAGAAAGTGGTGCCTGATTTCAATATGTTTTGTTCGACTGTGAAAAACTGGATTTTTAACAATGCATATGGTACTTTGATTATCAATAAAAATTGTTGTGTTCATGAAATTGTACCCATAATCCAACAACTGATTTTGAATCCAAAGAACCTGTCCACAGCAATTTGCAGCAGCAACATACTCTGCTTCAGTAGATGAGGTAGCCACAATAGTTTGTTTCTTGCATTGCCAAGAAATCAATCTCTTTCCAAGGAATTGGCAACCTCCAGTGGTGGACCTCCTATCCAGATTAGCACAAGCATAGTCACTATCACTATATGCTTCCAACTTAAAAGGAGACTCTTTTGGGTACCAAAGACCTAGAAACGGTTGGCCTTTAAGGTACTTAAAGATCTTCTTAACAGCATTGAGATGGGAAGTCAGTGGAGTAACTTGATGTCGCGAACAAACACTCACAGCAAAAGTAATATCAGGCCTGGAAGTTGTTAGATACATCAAAGACCCAATCATAGACCTGTACAAATGAACATTCACAGGTAGATCAGCTTCATTGTTGGTCTTTGTCTTTGGAGCTTCATAAGGTGTAGTGGCAGTTCTTACACCCTCCATACCAAACTTCTTCAAGATGTCCCTCACATATTTGTCCTGACTGATAAAGATACCATCAGGTTTCTGCTGAACTTGAAGACCCAAAAAGAAAGTCATCTCTCCCATTGCTCTCATCTGAAACTCTCCCTTCATAAGCTCCTCAAACTCCCTGCACCAAGCTTCCTTTGTGGATCCAAAGATAATGTCATCCACATACACTTGCACAAGAATAATGTCAGTGGAATTCTTCTTTAGGAAAAGAGTCTTATCAATTGCACCTCTTCTGTAACCGTGTTTCAGCAGAAATGTAGAGAGCCTAGCATACCAGGCCCTAGGTGCCTGATGTAGTCCATAGAGAGCTTTGACTACCTTATAAACATGATTAGGATGATCTGGATCTTCAAATCCTTTAGGTTGAGTGACATACACCTCCTCTTCAATTTCACCATACAAGAAGGCTCCTTTAACATCCATTTGATAGACCATAAAGCCCATATAGGATGCATAAGCTAAGAAAATCCGTATAGCCTCAACTCTTGCTACTGGTGCAAACACTTCATCATAATCGATTCCCTCCTCTTGTCTATAACCCTGTGCAACTAATCTGGCTTTGTTTTTAATGACAACACCTCGAGCATCTCTCTTATTCTTCAGAATCCATTTTGTCCCAATAGCATACTTACCATCAGGTAGTGGTACCAATATCCAAACCTGCTGATTTTGAAATTGTTGCATCTCATCCTGCATTGCTTCAAGCCAACTTGAGTCTTCAAGAGCCTGAGTAACACTGGTTGGTTCCACTTGTGAGAGAAAACAAGCAAACAGACAATGTTGATAGTCTGTGTGATTGTCTCTCTGCTGATTGGAGACATAAGAGATAAAAGCCACCTGACCATATTTTGAACGCGCCACAGTACCTCTTGTTCTAACAGGTGCATTAGGATCACCAATTATATTAGACTGTGGATGAACGTTGTTGATCCTTGTAGTAGTGGTGGTGTTGACATCAATTGAGGAATCAAGATTAGTCACAGTAGGTTCAAAGTCAGTATCATAGGAAGGTGTGTTGAAGATGCCTGCTTTAGGTTGATGATGACCAAGATCTGAAGGTTTTGGAAACCTTGTATAGGGTTCACCAAGATCTGTTGACACTTTAGTAGACATAGGAGTAGAGTCAACATGTCTTTCAGCCGAATTGGAGAGGTGAGGAGAAACAGATTCCCTTTCAGCAGAATTGAAGTTTCTGCCGAGTGCTTCATTTGAACTTTCTTCAACATTCCTCTCAGCATCTAAATTGGCTGCATACTCTTGTTTCTTCAGTCTGGCAAGGTCCTCAGCATAATAGAATTCATCTTCACCCACATCAGTATAATCTTTAGAAGTGTCACCTACAAAATTGTTAGGAGAGAAGGAAGGCACTACAATGGGTTGTTCATCATCAGACCCACTGTCAGAATGAGCATCCAAAGTGTCTGCATTAGTATTTGGAGATGCTTCAGAATCTGCATTTTGGTTAGCCATATGTCTAGCATAACCCAAGTAATCAGTCAAGTAATCAAGATCAAATGACCAAACATGACCCTGTCCTTGAACATTAGGCTTGTCTTCAAGATACCTCAGATTCAATGTCTCCTCAATCTTCTTAGCAGATACATTGTAAACCCTGTATGCCTTACTATGAGCAGAATACCCCACAATGTAACCATCATCAGCTTTCTCATCAAATTATCCCAAAGGATCACTGGTATTCAAAATTGTCACTTGGCAGCCAAATGGTTTAAGGTAATGAATAACAGAAACTTTTCCAAAAAGAAGTTCATATGGTGTTTTAAGGTGTGGTCTAGTAATGGACACTCTATTTAGTACATAACAAGTTGTACCAACAGCCTCAGTCCAAAACATTGTAGGAAGTTTAGAGTCTGCTAGCATTGATCTTGCAGCCTCTATTAAGGTTCTATTTTTTCTTTCTGCCACCCCATTTTGTTGAGGGGTTCTTGGAGTGCTAAAGTCCCTTTTGATTCCCTTTAACCTGCAGAGTTCTATCAGAATGGCATTTTTGAACTCTGTACCATTATCACACCTAATTCCTTTCACCTTTTTGTTCAACTGATTCTCAATAAGAGTAATGAAATCTTTCAATATTTTAGATGTTTCATCTTTGGTCCTTAGAAAGAATACCCAACAAAATTTGCTAAATCCATCAGTGATCACCAGACAAAAATATTTATGATCAATGCTTCTCCTAAGATAAGTTTTATCCACAAAATTATCTTTAGTTGGACCAAACAGATCCATATGAAGAAGCTGAAGAGGTTCAGAAATAATGGTTACTGCTGTAACAGGAACACCTTTGTATGAGGCTCTGTGCTGCTTTCCTTTGTTGCATGCAACACATTTATGATCATTGGTGAATACTTTGGCAGGAAGACCTTGAACAAGGCCCAGTTTAGAAAGCTGGTTAATGGTCTTAAAATTGACATGGGCCATCCTTCTGTGCCATTTGGTGGACTCATCCACAGATGCTTTAGCCACCAAACATGTTAAGTCACCTGCTGGTTGGACATTAGTTAAGTTGAATGTATACAGATTGTGACTGCGAGGAACCTTCAGTAGAATTGAAGTTTCTTCTGGGAGTTTGAAGTCTTTAGACAGCATAAGACATTCATCCTCTGTGAAGAGTACTTTGTTCTTAGTGTCACAGATTTGTGAGACTGAAAACAAATTGAAGTGTTGAAGTTCCTTGACATAGTAAACATTCTCAAAGTCCAGCTGAGGTGTTTTGATGGTCCCTTTTCCAGTAATTCGTCCATCACTTCCTCCAAAGGTTACATTGCCTCCTCCTTCAATGGGTATAAAGTTATGCATCATGTCCCTGTTTCCTGACATACTTCTAGAACAACCACTGTCAACAATTCCAACATCTTTATGCTTAATTGGATGATCCTACAACAACAAAAAAATATACAGAATATTAGTACACTATGGAGGCTCAAGTCATTGCTGACTTGAACCTGCCTTGTGGATCATATGAGTTGTGCCATGTAGAAGTATAAGATCCACTATTGTTCTTGGGTTTCCAATGAAACTTAGGTCCCTGTTTATTCCAAGAACAACCTGCTGAGGTCTTGACAGCAGTATCCCAGTACCCTCTCCCATCAGTCATAGGGTTAACATATCTAGGCCAAAAACCATTTTTAAAATATTCACTGGTTGGTTGAACATATGGTTTTCCAATTGATCTTCTCCAAGGAAAAGAAGTATTATAATTAGTAGCTTGTGGAACATAAGGTGGTATATCATTAACTTTGGTCCACATTGGTATATCATTAACTTTGGTCCACATTGGTCTAGTATGCCTAGAATCACCACACCTACTCATTCTTTGCTCATGATAATCACAATCGTTAATTAAATGAGATTTACTTCCACACACAAAACATTTCTTCTGAAGAGAAGATTTATTCAAACCAAAAGAAGTATTCTTACAAGCAGAAGTATTCAAACCAAAACCATGAAAAGAATTGTTTTTAACAGTACTATTATGCAAAGAATTAAAATGCAAGTCTTCAGAGGCAACTGTCTTGGAAGTGGATTCCTTGGCAGCAACTCTGACATGCTTATTGGTAGTCTTGGGTGCAGGCAAGGGTGAAGACTTGGGAAGGGCAGACTTGGGAAGGTCAGACTTGTCATTTGAATCACACTCTGTAGACCCTTGCTTGGAGGACTTGTCACTGTTAACACAAGAGACAAAGTCATTAGTAGAAGTATTAGGGTCTGGCAAGTCTCTTGACTTTTTGCCATACAGATGGTGTGATCCATCAAAGTCATTAAGAGTGGAAAGGTCAATGGGCATGTGCTCACCTCTAATTGGTCCACGTACAGCATGTAGGTCACCTTCTTTCACAAAATTAGCTAGGCCTGCTGGTGTTGATTTACGTTTGTCATCCCTAGCTTCTAAGCCTACATATTTCTTAAAACCTAAAGCCACTGTAGAATTGGGAGCTTGACTACTATAAATGAGACTAGCCAACTTATTACCATTCATCATCCATTCATTATTCCTAGCAATTTCCTCCTTAACTTTCTCCTTAAGCTCTAGATTTTCTGACTCTACATCTGCTCTTAACTTCTCAGACCATTTTAATTCATTTGTAGCACATTCGAGATCTCTTTCTAAAACACCTATTTTCTCATCATAAGCTATTTCATTCTTCTGAAACCAAACCTTTTGTCTTTCTATTGTTTTTAAAGCCTGTTTATAAGCTTCTACTTCCACATAGCATTCATTATATTTAGGTTCCATAATATCATAAGCTTGTTTGAGTTCATTATAACGCTCACTACAACCAAACACACAGTTTTGTACCTGAGAGATGCCCATCAAGGCAATCTGATCATGCCTATCCTCTGAAGTACAGCTTGCAATCAACCCAACATTATCAGGACCATCATTATCAGCCTCCTCATGTTGATTCCAGTCCACATTGCTATCAAGAGTGACCAAAGCAGTTGATCCCTTTGAAGTTCCTGCCTCCTTCTGATACTGCTGATAAGTAGAGTATCTTGTCTCATCACCAGCTTTCCTGTCTTTGCATTCTCTAGAAAAGTGACCCATCTGTTGACATGTGAAGCATTTAGCCTTCCTTTTGTCAAACCTTGCTGGATCGCGTCCTTTGAATCCAAACTTTCTGCCAGCTTTGCGCTCAAAGGTCTTGATATCCATGGAAAGCATGGCCACTTGCCACCTCAGCTTTATCTCTTCCATCTCAAGCGGGTCCACCTGATCAAAATCCTCATAAGCCAGTTCCTGCTGAGGATCATAATCAGCAAAGAAGGATCCAAGTACATCTTCCATAATGTTGCTTGATTTAGAGTGAGAACTCGATGAAGGAGCAGCATTAGATGATGATGGATATGGGCTTGGACCATAGCTAGACTTTGGAGTAGAGGCTCCAACAAATGCAGTATGACTAGCAGTAGAAGATGATCGAAAAGGGCTTCTTACATCATGTTCAAGAGCTTTAAGTTTGTTATATAGCTCATCAAAGGTCATCATGTCCAAACCACCTTTAGCTTTTAAAGCTATGCTTACATGTAGCCAGGATGGAGATAATGACCTCAGAAACTTAGAGTTACAGTCATCATTATCCGGATTTGCCTGTAGCTGATTCAACTGACTTAAGATCTTGTGAAACTTATCATAGCCCTTGTGAATTCCTTCCTCTTCAGAGATTTGAAAGTCCTGAAACTGTTGTCTAAGCATGGACTTCTTCAGTCTCCTAGACTCCTCATTCCCACCGAACTTCGCCTTAATTGCTAACCATATATCCTTGGCATCTTGCATGAAGTGAAAATCACTCAAGTGATCCTCAGGAATAGCTTGCAGAAGAATAGTTCTGACCTTTGTTTCTCTCTGAACTGCCAGCAACTCTTCAGCAGTTTTGGGAGGAACATTCATCATATTACCAGCAGCATCCGTGGTAGTTCTCTTCAAACTGTTCCCCTTCATAATTATCTGCCATAGATTCCAATCAATGTTGGAGATCCAGTTCTGCATCTTCATATCCCAAAGATCATATTCCTCCCTTTTAAGGTAAGGAAACTTAGCATTGCTATTAGAGAGACTTAGTTGTTGCAGATGGGTGGAGTTTTGGTTGTTGGTGAGTTCAGTATCAACATCTGAACCAGGCATGATGATTTTGTTATGGTTGTATGGGTGTTTAGAAAAAGCTTGTCCTTAGTATCGTAGAGACTCTCACGAGGCTCTGATACCACTTGTTGAAACAAACAAAGACCTTGATAGATCTTGAGCTCGTGGATCGTTATGTATGCCTATGTAATCACAAGCACAATAAAAGACAATCTCTACTACTAATGTTTATCAGCGGAATATAAACACAAGTAACAAATAACTAAGAACTTCTTGATCCTCTATGGATCTTTATATTAACTAAAACTGAGTTTTCCAATCGATACATAACTCTTTCTAATGTGTTCCTTTTATAGACAAGGAACCCTAAACAATATCGCTAAACCGTTTTCCAAGAAACGTATAATCATAAAACTAAATAAGATATACACAATCACTTCCTAATAAAGCTCATGTATATCCACACTAAATAAACTAAACACGGAATAAACACTTCCGCAGAAACAAACTAATAACTATTATACTTCAGTAGATTATGTCTTCGGCAGAATCCACTTCTCTTCAGTAGAAACACTTCGGAATTAATATCAGCATAATCCAAACTTCACATAATTCCCAACACTTGTACTTCCATATTTTAAAAAATATGTTGTTTCTTCCAAAATGGTGGATACGTTTCTTGTCAAATACTCTCCTCCTACTCAAATGTCTTCAAAATTCATTATTTCAAAAGTCGAGGGGGAGTATCGTTAAGTTTCTTGCCTTACATGTGTTTTGTCTATCCTAAACGGAAGTTAAAGGATCTTGGTTGGAACCTCTTTAAGGTTGAGGGACTGAATGTGTCAACTTGGAAAATTAATTTTAACAAAATCATTTACACCTAAACAACCAAGATCAAACGGCCCAAATCAAATCTTCTAAATCCATTCAAGCTGTTCATAATCCGTAAGTTCTAAATTGTTTTGTTCAAGATTCTAAACAAGGATTTCAAAAATATTTCAAATCCAACGGTTAAAACTCTTTAAACTAATTTTGGAAAATTGTTCACTCGAACGAATTGGGTGTTTATGCATAAAAGTATTTGGATTGAAATAAGTTGTGTTAAAACCTTTCTTAGTGTCTATTAAACTTGTTTCAATCGTCCAAAACCATCCTGAATCTTAAATTTCATTAATTCCAGGGTTCTTGCGCTCATCTAGGGTTTTTCTATTCTGTGACATTTTATTAGGTAGTCAAGAAAGTGTTATAATAAGTTTATATGCATGTTTTTGAACCTTTAAATTAGCCCTGAAACATCTAAACTGTATGAATTTAAGTTTTAGGTCTTTTAGGGTTCATCTCCCATAAATCTTCTGATTCTGTGGTGGAAATGTGTTAAATCTTGTTCCATTGCACTCATATGACATCTAGGACACTCCAGAAACATTCTTGTTTGATTTGTGTAGCTATATCCCTTACACGTAGATTAAGGGTTTAGGGTTTAAGTAATTTTACGCCTAAGTCTTTCTGTGTGCATGTGATATGTTCTTATGCTTGTTTTGTGATCTAAAAGATGTTTGGAATTAACTGCAATCAAGTTTTCATGTTTATAGTTAACAGGTTAATTATTCGTAATGTCAGAATCTTCAGGTGTTCAAACCGTTACGCTTAAAGAATACTTTAATGCATAAAGGTAACGCCTAAGAGAAATCTTACGCGTAACTCTTACGCATAAGAGTTCTACAGTGGATTACGCGTATCTTGGAAATATATTCGTAAACAAGGCTTGCTACGCATAAGCTTTACTCTTACGAGTAAACTTTACGCGTAACATCTTGCTTATTCCTACGCGTAAGCCTAAAGCCTTTGAACTTGTCTTACGCGTAAGAAACTCTTATGCATAAGCTTGGTCTTACGCTTTAGCTTACTCCTACGCATAAGCTCATTTCTTACGCATAAGGATCCTTGTTACTCACAACCCACTGTTCACAACATTGTGGCCTATTACGCATATGTTACTTGTTAAATGTTACGCATAAGTCACAAATACCTGATGTTTCGTATAAGCTTACAAAAGTTAATATGTTGTGTGTTAAGTAAAAAATTGGACTTTGAAATTTCAAAATTAACATGTTCACGTAACTTACCATATCAACTTCAATCAATTGGAATAATGTGACTTAGGACTTGTAACTAACATAAACATGTTACCATCAAACAAGGAATTAGATAATAAATTAGACTAAAACAAACACATTGTGTTTCCATATGTCTGTCTTATTGTCTAATGAATTTCAGATCACAAAATGGCTGCAAATCAAGCAATCATCAATGCCCCAGCAGAGCTCTTGATGGCAAACACATTCCCAGCTGTATACGACAAAACAATTGGCAAGAACAATCTCCGTGTCATCTTCAACAACTTCATATGCTCATAATCATCTTGCAGAATTGCTGTGGACATCCTTCTGCAACATCCATTCAAATTCATGCTCACAAAGTCATCCTGATGATGAGTATGATTCAATGGAAGAGGAAATAAAATTTCATAAGACATTAAAGCAGAAAAGGATGGAATACCATGCTTCAACCTTTCCGGTTAATCAACCCGGTGGGCCAGGAGGGTCAAGTAGTAGTCCTCCACTTATGGAAGATCCATTGCAAACATCTCTTACCCCATCCGATCCGGTTAATCAACCCGGTAAGGATCAGGGTGTCACTGTCACCACAACTGTTGAAATGAAGCAACCACAACAACAACTAAAACATCCGCAAGAAGAAAATCATGGTGAAGATGTGGAAATATATGACGAAGGAGATTACGATCATGATAAGGATGAAAGAGTCACTAATGATGATAATTTGGCGGCTGAAGAGGAAATGATTCAAAAAGAGGCAAAAGAAGGTGCTAGAGCTGAGGAGGAAAAGTCTAAGAAGAAATCAGTCAACTAAATAGTTGACAATCCAATACACAAACCTCAACAGTCTTCTGAACCAGCTCTTGAAACTTCCACCAAACCCAAATCATCATCTCAATCACCACCTCCATCAACAAAAGAAACAACTAAGTCACCAACAAAATCTGTTAAGAAGGCAACTCCATCCAATGATTCGTCAAATGGTCAAGCAGGTTATCACCACTATACAACAAGCTACACAGCCACCACCATCTGATCAACTAAGGGATTCAGAAACCACACCACCAAGGGAGAAAACCGTTGATCACTTTACATACACTGGTGGTGAGGATCACGACATACCTGAGCCCCAACCAGAACCTCAACCGAAATTTAGATCAAGTACATTGATGCACTCCTTGTTTTAATACGCTTCAAAGCTAAGAGCGTGTTGAAGTTCTCTACCTCAGGCTTGTATCTTACCTAAATTCTACACTTCATCGGAATCAATCAAGAACCTCAGTACAAAATCGTTCATAAACAAAAGTTTGGGTTTGTCTACCAAAGTGAAAATCATCATACTTGCTTCATGGCTTTCGATGAAATTCACAAAGTTCTATGACGCCACCCTGGAGATGGTTCAAGATGGATTGACATATCGATTGAAGGACATTGAGTTGGGTATAATTCAGACGAAGAGATGGAATTCAAAGGATCGCAAGGATGTTTGTTGATTTATCACTAGGATTGATGAATGTTTGATTCATCGGGATCAGATGCAACGGTTGGAGAGCTATGTGGGAGGATGACCAAACTTTCTGATTCTGACTTTCCAACGTCCTTAGAAAGTAGCTGATCGTCTGTAATCATTGGGTACTCTCTTGATTGTGATTTTGTTTGTTTGATTATCTGAAAATGGCTTGTGCACACATAACAGTGTACAACTCGTTCTTGTAATGAAAGGACCCTGTGGTACGCTTCAGTGCCACAATCCTTATAAAAGGAGCGAAAGCTTCTTATTTTTGAGTAAAACCTATCAAACCTTTCACTTTTAAAGGTTTTGCTCAAAAGAACAAGTACTTCCCCTTACGTTTTCAAAACCTCAAAAGTTAGTATTACTTGTTGAGGGGGAGTATTTGCTAAAAACTTTGTTCACAAAATTGTTCTTTGTGATAATCTTCCCACAAAACTCGAAATGGTCATATTTATTATCAAAACGTTATCAAAAATAACATTTATATGCCATTTTTTAGGGGGAGAAAATTATTGTGATAAGAAATATGTTGATTTGCTATTGAATCGTCGTGTGAAAAAGACTTAACCCATGAATTGACGGGATCTGAACAGTCATACATTGAAAAGATTTGTCTTCCAAAGACTTATCCAAGTAAATTGTACCTATTCGAGAAACTCTTGATAGACATGAACTTTGATGGGTTTGACAAGCTTTCGAGGTTTGTCCACACCTTCAAGGTAGTTACTAGAGCTAGTTGTCACCTAAAAGCTGACAATGTAACTCTTTAACTATGCAACTTAACCGTGTCCCTCGGGGAATTGTCTAAACACTTAAGCACGTGTGGAGGGGGAGTATTTCTACAAATGATCAAACTCTTACAGTGGTACAAAATGTTTTTCAATCATAACCACTTTGAGAGATTTTCAAGAAAATGGTTGTATGGCAACATAGGTTAGTCATGGAGTTATAAGGTGACTAAGGTTAGGAATAACCGTCCTATGATCCGCCAGAGCCAGAGGGATCTACCCAAGGACATCACAAATAGTTAGTGCTTAGAAGACCTTAGGTATGATTATAAAAAGAAGAAAACGAGAATCGGAGAAAGAAGGAGTTGAAGAATTAACAAGAAATGCAAAGAAAAGGGTGAAAAGAAATAGCCCTTGATGCGTTCGCACGAGGTTTTAAATTTGTAAACAAGAATTACCGGTTAACTAGGAACACATTCGGGCAAGTATACCCTAGTCAAGTTGTAGTATAGTATATGGTAAATCAAGGTCATCCCAAGAGACTTGGTTGCACTACAAGTGTTGTTTGTTTGTTTAAGCAAGTAACAAGTAACAAGTTGATGGTTATGATTGTCACGGATCAAACCAACAAGAAAAGCAATATAAGAACAAGCAAGTATCAAGAAATTCATCATTATTCCAATCAAACACAAAATCTCAATAATCATATCAATAACAAACATCTTTAAATAGAAAAGTAACAAGGTTTACCCAAAGTATGAATTACAATAGGCAAAGATGAAGGATTATAGCAACCTTCAAGCCTCCAATCAACTACAATAGTTCTACCAAGCCAGAAAATGATGTCCAAACGCCTTCGACAACCCTTGAGCACACTACACGAATTGGGTAGAGGTTTGTGGTCTTTTGGGGAAGATAAGTTGGTGTAATTGGTGGAAATTCGTCCTTAAGGGTGGAGGCTTGAATTTCACACAAGTTGGGATAGGATAGTTGGTGGAAACTCGTCCTTAAGGGTGGAGGCTTGAGTTTCACACCTTTGGGGTGAAGATATTGAGAGTAGGTGCGTTCTCTCAAGTTATGGTTTGCTCTCTAGGTGGAAATTCGTCCTTAAGGGTGGAGGCTTGAATTTCACACCTTTGAGGAAGGTAAGTTGAGAGAGGGATGTTGTTTTAGGTGGAAATTCGTCCTTAAGGGTGGAGGCTTGAATTTCACACCTAGAGATGGAGTGGTGGATGAAAGGGATGAGAAAGATGGAGAAGGGATGATGAAATGAGGTGCCAAATGGGTTCTATTTATACTACTACCAAGGCCTAGGGTATTCAATGCATTTCTTGGAGGCCAAGGAGCTTGGAAGGGACTAGAAACCATGTAGGAAGGGACTAGAATCATTTGGAACACGTTTGGAGTCTTAGTAGTGCAGAAATGGCTGAAACAGGACCTCCAACCGGATCCGGTTGAGCTCCAACCGTTCGGTTGGTCTTCTGACCATTCTCCAACCGGATCCGGTTGCGGGACTCGACCGATCGGTTGGAGCAAAAATCATAAAAAGTCATAAACACGAAAGTTGTAGATCTTTCTCTTAGCTTTCCGTGGCCGCGAACGGGGGGTCAAACGGAGTCCGTATGCAAAAGTTATGGCCAAAATGGTGAAGGTGTGTCGGGAACAACGAGGCTTCCAATATTTCTTCGTTTAAGCTTCTTTTCTTCATTTCTTTCTCGTTTTCCTTCTTGAACTTTATTCTTGAGTCTTTGGACCACTAACTTGATGACTTTATCTTCTCGAATATACTCCACAAGTCTTGCTTTGGTCGGGAATTCTTCATACATGGAGAAATCTTCGTATTTTACTTCTTTTTCCGTCTTTTTCTCCACTTTCCTGTACTTGGCTACAAATGAACTAGCAAACGCACTTTTGTACGATTAAGCATCAAAAGCATATGATTATAACCAAATAACACACATAAAAGCACGGATAACGCTACTAAAAACATGCACAATTTGAGCGTTATCAAATTCCCCCACACTTAAACTTTGCTTGCCCTCAAGCAAATCTAAGAAAAGAAAAACCAAAAGACAAACCTAAAGGACAAAACGAAAAGAAAAATATAAAAATATTTTTGGTTTTTATTTTTTACTATTTTTTTTTTTTTTTTTTTATAAAAATAAGCAAAAATAAGCGAAAAAATGAGCGCAAACTCCCCCACACTTAAGGTTTTGCTTGCCCTCAAGCAAATCTAGAAATCAAGAAAAATAAAATCCCACATGGTGCATAAAACATGATTAGAAAAATGTGATGCAAATCTACCAAGTACAAGTACAAGATAAGATTCATCGTTTTAAGCTTCAAGAGGTGAAAAACCGAGACGTTTGACAATACCCCATGGATTCTCTCGCTTGATAACATGGCTAAACACCTCACGAAAAAAAGGAACGGATGTATAATTCACTCAACACTCAATTTATTTAGTGATGGATTGTATTAAGGAATAGTACACTCATATTTGCTCAGTCATGATCTAAATATTACCATAATCTTGTACAAGAAACAAAACTCCACCGACGTGGCGTAAGCACCAAGCGTAAACATCTAAAGAGGGCTTTTATTCGGGTTATAATGATAGGCTTCGGGTGATTAAAGGATATGGATAAGGCATGGAATTATTTATGAAATTGGTGTTAAAAGAAAAATAAAGTCAAGTCTAATACCCATGTTGCTAGTCACGAACAATCCGCAAAACCGAAAATGATTATAGTTACAATCTTCTCTTCTCATATCGATCACCAAATATATATATATCACGTCTTAGCACATTGGCTAATCGATATCTCAAACATAATTCATCTTCCTTCATCTTCATAATAATAAAGCACATTGCCTATAAATGTCATCACATTTTATTTCTTTTTTTTTTCGATGACTTATTCTTTCTTTTTTTTCACATGTTTTTTTTCATATATATATTTTTTTTCATTTTTTTTTCACATACATCACATCTCCCCCACACTTCGTATAAGCACACACCACAAAAATACAAATAAGAAGTTGCAGTCTCCATCTTTGTCGAAATGGCACACACGATTGACAAAGTGCGGCTAACTCATAATCATCAAAAACAATCCAATCATACCAAGCAACTAGCAACCCATGATTTAGACATTGACAAGGGTAGGCTAAGGTTTAAAGTGTAAAATATTTTTGTATTTTTCTGGATTTATCAAAAAGAAATGGATGGCTCGGAGGGTGTACTAAGGGTATCTAGCGCTAAAGATGAGCGCTAACAAATGGGTCCATATAAGGGTGGTTAACTAACCGATGTGGTTAGCTAATATATCATTAGATGTAAGTGGAAGGCCATTTGGTTTTATTCCTAAGGTGCCTCTTTATCACACGAATACACTTATATCACACGAATGTGATCTTACTGCGGTCTGGTAATGATTTGCAAGTACAAGTTCTAGAATAAATAAAATCACCGGCACACTCATATCAAAAGATTCAAGCATAAAAAATGTATGCTATACATCAATTTTAGTGGAAGGGCTATAAAATATGTGCTAGCAAATGTCATCGATCCCAGAATGGATTGCAATATTAATCGGGACACATCTCAAGTTTTTCAAAATTACCGATTTCACCAGTGGGTTGATCCAGTTATTATAATATATTAACCTATAAGCGTGAAAAAAACTAGATCACAAGGGCAAACAAGTTCACAAAATTAAAATTGGCCCAAACATTTAGAATTTCAAAAATGAGTTTCGCTTTTCGCAATAATATTTCCCCCCACACTTAAGTTAAGCACACAAAAGAAAAATAAAGGAAAAATAACTACCTATGACTTTTTTTTTTCTTTTTTTTTTTTTTTTTTTTTTTTTAAATCCAAACATGACTTATTCTTGTCCCACGAGTTCTCGGTAGCTCCATTGAAACGCACAAAGAAGCGGAGAAGCAGGTCAGCGCGAAGCATATTAAAAACCCAACTTCTTTAGGGAATCAGGGAGACCCGTCTTATACCTCTCACACAGTTTATTTACAATGGGTGAGCCTTACTTTCGAGGGACTTGAAAAAGTCAATTTATTAAAATAATTTACCAAACAAACAAACAAAGGAAAAATAACAAAGAAACAAAATAAAGCAATTTCAAAAACTTCAAAGCATGTAAGATAGGGAAAATTAAAATAATAAGTCTAAGTGAAACGAAACCTCCCGGGCTAAACATCACGATCGAACTCCATATGATAAGGTGCTAAGCAAACGCTAGCATAAGCGTATGAGATCAATCGATTTCTCATCCAAACATGTCCAATCAAGAGTATAAGGTTCACGATCCAACCAATCTTTCCTTCATGAGCTTATTCAATCTGCAAAAATAAACTAAACTACAAAAACATGTAAAATTCTAAAACTCACTTTCGTAGGCATCACGGTTGCATTTAGCGTATGCAACAATCCTTTAAACCCTCGGTGGCCCGAGTGGACGAGTTATAGTCTCGTGAGGGTTTCCAGTGAACATACCCACAAAGTTCAAAACACTTTTATTTTTTATTTTTTTAAAAACACATGTACTTATTTATTCACAATGTACCAAATTAACAAAACTTAAAATGGAAAAACCAAATAAAAGAAATGATACTCTTGCAAAAACAAAAAGACATTTAAACTTATTTTACCTAAACACAAACACACAAAAACAAAAACTGATTTTTTTTAACAGATTAGTCCAACCGATCTGGTTACGGGGAGTGACCGATCGGTTGGAATGAACCAAATGTGACCAACCTTCCAACCGAACCGGTTACGGGATGCGACCGATCAGTTGGAGGAGAATTTCTATTTTTTTTTTTTTTTTTTTTTTTTTTTAACAGATTACACAACCGGATCCGGTTACGGGTAGTGACCGATCGGTTGTAGTGGTTTTATTAAGTACGAGGCTTCCAACCGATCCGGTTGGAGTGCCAACCGATTCGGTTAGAGTGATCTAGGTGGTTTTGGTGGGTTTTTCGCAAACATTTTTCGAGCAACTTAGAAAGCAATCATTGAAATGAGCATTTTAGAACACATGAAACGAAATCCCAACATCAAAAACTTGATTTTGATGCCAAGATCAATTGAGCAATTATGAGAAAATGAGAGATTTTAAGAAAAAGACAAGCATTCAAGCAAACATCAAGAGCAATCAATTCAACAAGCAAACAAACACAAGAATACAAACGCAAGTCCCCGGCAGCGGCGCCAAAAACTTGATGCGTTCGCACGAGGTTTTAAATTTGTAAACAAGAATTACCGGTTAACTAGGAACACATTCGGGAAAGTATACCCTAGTCAAGTTGTAGTATAGTATATGGTAAATCAAGGTCGTCCCAAGAGACTTGGTTGCACTACAAGTGTTGTTTGTTTGTTTAAGCAAGTAACAAGTTGATGGTTATGATTGTCACGGATCAAACCAACAAGAAAAGCAATATAAGAACAAGCAAGTATCAAGAAATTCATCATTATTCCAATCAAACACAAAATCTCAATAATCATATCAATAACAAACATCTTTAAATAGAAAAGTAACAAGGTTTACCCAAAGTATGAATTACAATAGGCAAAGATGAAGGATTATAGCAACCTTCAAGCCTCCAATCAACTACAATAGTTCTACCAAGCCGGAAAATGATGTCCAAACGCCTTCGACAACCCTTGAGCACACTACACGAATTGGGTAGAGGTTTGTGGTATTTTGGGGAAGATAAGTTGGTGTATTGGTGGAAATTCGTCCTTAAGGGTGGAGGCTTGAATTTCACACAAGTTGGGATATGATAGTTGGTGGAAACTCATCCTTAAGGGTGGAGGCTTGAGTTTCACACCTTTGGGGTGAAGATATTGAGAGTAGGTGCGTTCTCTCAAGTTATGGTTTGCTCTCTAGGTGGAAATTCGTCCTTAAGGGTGGAGGCTTGAATTTCACACCTTTGAGGAAGGTAAGTTGAGAGAGGGATGTTGTTTTAGGTGGAAATTCGTCCTTAAGGGTGGAGGCTTGAATTTCACACCTAGAGATGGAGTGGTGGATGAAAGGGATGAGAAAGATGGAGAAGGGATGATGAAATGAGGTGCCAAATGGGTTCTATTTATACTACTACCAAGGCCTAGGGTATTCAATGCATTTCTTGGAGGCCAAGGAGCTTGGAAGGGACTAGAAACCATGTAGGAAGGGACTAGAATCATTTGGAACACGTTTGGAGTCTTAGTAGTGCAGAAATGGCTGAAACAGGACCTCCAACCGGATCCGGTTGAGCTCCAACCGTTCGGTTGGTCTTCTGACAATTCTCCAACCGGATCTGGTTGCGGGACTCGACCGATCGGTTGGAGCAAAAATCATAAAAAGTCATAAGCACGAAAGTTGTAGATCTTTCTCTTAGCTTTCCGTGGCCGCGAACGGGGGGTCAAACGGAGTCCGTATGCAAAAGTTATGGCCAAAATGGTGAAGGTGTGTCGGGAACAACGAGGCTTCCAATATTTCTTCGTTTAAGCTTCTTTTCTTCATTTCTTTCTCGTTTTCCTTCTTGAACTTTATTCTTGAGTCTTTGGACCACTAACTTGATGACTTTATCTTCTCGAATATACTCCACAAGTCTTGCTTTGATCGGGAATTCTTCATACATGGAGAAATCTTCGTATTTTACTTCTTTTTCCGTCTTTTTCTCCACTTTCCTGTACTTGGCTACAAATGAACTAGCAAACGCACTTTTGTACGATTAAGCATCAAAAGCATATGATTATAACCAAATAACACACATAAAAGCACGAATAACGCTACTAAAAACATGCACAATTTGAGCGTTATCAGCCCTCCAGATTATTCAACTTAGGGCAGACACCGGGTTCAATTCATATGCTACTGGTCGTCACTAGATGACACCGGTATTGAAGATAAAAGTCGTCATGGACCCAGTGACACATGCACTAAACCTTCTTAACCACTCAATTTTCTCCCAACAGAAGCTTGTTTCATTCTCACAGGGAACCCTACGTAAACTATTGGCTTTCTCTTAGAGATTGCTGGTATTGAAGAAGGAGACCCTCTCCCCAGTCTCCGCTCAGGAAAACCAAAGTGCACTATTAAGTCTAGAGCCACGAGATTCATCAAAAGATCTCTTAGGTACACTTGACATTTCATCACTTGTTGTTCAACAATAAGAACAACAGCGGTACGTTATCGAGTCCTACACAGATCCTAGCAATCTGTCGAGAACATTTATGAGAGGTTCATTGTTGTGATCCTCAGTGATTGAATAGAAACTCCTGCCAGGGTCAACATCAAACAGCCCTGACAGCAGGTCACTTTGGTAACTCCCCGTGGATTACACTTAGTGTGTCTCAAATGGTCTACAGTCGTGAGGTGATGCTTCGGTGTACCTCATCGACTCATCTGAACTGTAGGTGTACTTCGGTACATCGCGTTATCTCACTTGTGGGACTCCAGTTCAGGAACGGCCTTTGTAAGAATTAGAGTTGTGTTTTCACACTATGCTGTTAATACTCTCGATGTTCAAACTTGTAAGTGACGGAATCCGCTTATTACTAACCGTGTGTATGTTTTTCTTCTTATGGAAGCTCTGGAGCGGACTGATCGTGCAGATTCTTCACATGCTCATACCAACATCATCACTAATACAAGTTCTCTCAAAAGGCAACACAAAAGTCAGAATGATTCTACGTCAAATAAAAGAATCTACAAAGTTTAAAGACTAAGAGAACTTCATCAGTACTGTAATCCAACGTTAAAGAGCGTGTGAGCATGTTGAAGAAAGACGTGGAGACACTGGAGCAACGAAGCAGACCTGAGGCAGACAACAACAACATACTATCACTACCATCACAAAGAACAAAGATAATGATGACGTCAAAGCAGAATACTTCAAAGGAAACAATTTCTCTACACTGGGGAGATTGTTCGAATCAAGACACGTCTTCTCACAAGAAAGAAGAATGTCAGAAGACGTCAAAGCTACTATTACATCAGCACCCACAACGTTTATCACTCATTCATTCATCACTAACACTTAGGGGGAGATTGTTGGAATCACTCCTAAACTATATTTCAAGTGTTAGTGATTCATATGTAATAGTTAGCTTAATATGGCCTTTATGTTAGTTATTAAGCTAAGGCTTATGTAGAAGGCCCATAAGCCTTGGCCCAAGTCCAATAAGGAAAGGAAGGGACTACGAGTGTTGCTCTAGCTCCCTCTCCTATAAATACCTCTTGTATGCCCTCACTTGAGGGTTGGTTGTTCAATTCACTTCATTTACGCATAACTCTTCTCACATATCATATGCATAGTATTTTGTATTGTTTAACCGATCCTTTCTCTTCTCTATTTCTTATATTGATTCTTGTGTTACTAATATGGTGACCTAACAAACCCGGTTTCTGCCCTAAGGTTGAATTATTGGAGGGCTATTTCTTTTCACCCTTTTCATATTCATTTCTTTTTCATTCTTCAACCCCTTCAGTGCTTACCGAGACTTCATAACTAGAACCTTGTTGGGTTTATTCCAGTATTAGCTCTGTCTCAGTCCGTACTCTTCCCATTTCTCATTTTTTTCCTTTTTTTTCATCATACCTAAGGACTTCTACACTAACTAGTGGATTGTCCCTGTGTAGATCCCTCCGGCTCTGGCGGGATCGTGGGAACTAATACATAACCTCACCATCCTTATAACTCCATGCATAAAGTAAAATGGTCGGTCTTTTGGTACAGTTCATTCCTTCACGAAACCAATTGAAAAATCATTTGGAAAATCAATCAAGGTACTTGTGATATAAAATCAAAGAATTTTGTACCTTAATTGTTTTGATCATATAGAAAAGCTCCCCCTCAACATGTGCATATGATTTCGAAATTGTTTAGCACATGGAAGCAAGAGTTCTTTGAAAAATTTTCTTTGATCATAATTTTCATAGAAAAAGCCATTTGATTTTCTTGGTAAAATTCTCCCCCTCAATATGTGCGTAGGATATTTGAAATCATTTTATCACATAGAGGAAAGAGTTCATTTGAAGTACATCCACGATCACAAAAACCATTAAGAAACCATTTAGAAAATCAATCAAGGTACTTTATGTTGAAACATAGAAATCTTTGTACCTTGAAAGTTTATTTTCTTTTTTAAATGCTCCCCCTCAATATATGCTTCGAGATTCGAAAGCATTTAGCACATATGGGAGAGCAGCCTGCACAATTGAATCAAAACGATCACCTTTTATCAAATTTCATTATTAAATCACAAATTCTCCCCAGATCAAAAATATCAAACCCTTTGAGATTTTGGATCCCAAATGATTCAATACGGTTTAGAAAACATGGGAGAATATGTGTCTGATTTAAAAACTCATCTTGTTTTTGGATAAATGCTCCCCCTCAACATGTGCATTATGTATATTGAAATCGTTTGGCACATGGAGGCAGGAGTGCCTTTGAAGGACTAAAACCAATTCCATTAAAACAGATTTGAGATTTAAATTACGATCTCTCCGCCGATCAAAAATTTCAAACCATTTGAGATTTGTGATCCCAAAAGATTTAAATCATTTAGAAAATTTTGGGGAAAAACGTGGCAAGATTTAATTTTGAAAGATGACAGATAGGAACAGATTTAGACATTAAAGATTGTTAGTGTCAGGTATGATAGTTTTTAAGAGATCTTTTAAGTAAAACAAAATAATTTCACAATCAAACAAGAACAGAAAACATTTCATTTTGAAAGATTTTTGAGTTTTAAAGAAAATCATACCATGACATAACATTAAATCTTTAGATCACCACATTTTAACGTACAAACGGACTTGATAGATGAAATATCGTTTGAAAATATTTAATTTGAAATCACTTAAGATTTGACAGAATAAACTCCGGTTGATTTCAAAACTTTGAATCCGATTTATTTTCAAAACAATATTTTTCCATTTTCAAAACAATATTTTTCAAAGTTTTAGAAAAATGGTACCATCCACTACTTTTCTTGCACAAGATACGTTAGGTGGTTGAGCTGCTTCTGTTGTTGCTGTAGGGCTTGGAAGAAAGACCGTCTGCTGATGCAGTGAGACTTCTTACATTGCATTTTAATGCCAACTGAGGTCAAATTAAGCTCCATTTCTTCATTTGCTGATGAAGAAAACCATCTGCTGATGCAGTGAGACCTCTTACGTTGCATTTTTCCATGCCAACTCTCCAATGAAGTCCAATTAAGCTCCGTTTCTTCATTTGTCAACCCAAGATATAGTTACCCTTTCCTTTCGGCATCCAATCATCAATTGTGGGATCCGGATCGGGAACATTCTTATATACCGATATACCTGCATATGTTAGCGAACACAAACACATATATGGTGGTCGACATCAGCCAAACAGCAATCGACTAATAACAGTCAATTTAACATATCAATCAGATCATAAAAGGTATGGGAATAATGTGTTCATCAATCTATAACCATCTAATCCTAACAATCACATCCTAGAAACCTAGTCCTTCAACATAGGCAATTATATTTTATCAAATAAGCACGTAGGATGATTAAGAAAGTCCGTTAGATTGAGTTTTCAAATTTTATAAAAACTCTGAATCTGATTGTTTTTAAAGCAACTCAATAATGACACTAACTGTAAGCCCTACAGTCTGAAGTAACTGTAAGCCATTATTTGAAGCCCGGGTTACAGTCTGAAATAACTGTAAGCCATTTTTGAAGCGCGGGTTACAGTCTGAAATAACTGTAAGCCATATTTTGAGACATGTTTAAAAAAGAAATATTTACACCTCCTGCTTGAACTTCATCTAAAGTCCCGTGCCATTATTGAATGACATTTCTAAGACCGTAGATGTTATCGAAACCAGAAGACATGTCTTGAGAAAACATATTTTTAGTATTTTTCAATTTTCTGATTTTTTATGGGCTTTTGTTGATTTTATATTTTTCTATTTTGTTTTGTAGGTTTTATAATTTTGTATTTTGCTTTTTTTTTGAAAAATATTTACAACGATAGAGAAATAATTTAAGAAGATGATGATACGAGTACCGAGATAAGGATATCGTACAACACTTTGTAGAAGATAGAAGTCATCATCTCTTAAACATTCACCACCAAAGCTTTCGAGGCTCTTGAATCGTCGTCAGAACTTGAGCCTACAGAAAGTGAGACTTTGGTAGCTTCCCCCCAAATCAACAAACTAAGAATAAAGACCATTTCCCTAAGAGGTAGAAATGAATGAAAAATGGTCTCATTGAATGAAGCTCAGCACCTCGAAGAACACGAGAACACCAAAGTACCAAGTTGAAACATTGATCGTCTCAGTAGTTATCAAATCCGGAATAACTGATGAGGTCCGATCACATGAACCTGTTGTGCGTCCCCGATGTACACATTACTCTTCGAGATTGACCAGTTGTCTATTCAGGAGAACAATATATCAACATCTTCATTTTACTAAGTGCATTCCCGTTATCTTCCATATAACCAATCAGCCCATAATGTACACAAGTACCCAACCAGAGTAGAGACAACGACATCACAGTAACTGGTTGCCTCACTGATCTTCTCTGCGGATGTCAACTCCGGAATAACTGATTAAGCTCGATCATGTGAATATGTTGTGCGACCCTGATGTACACATATCTCTTCCCTGATGGTTGCGATCTCATTGGAATCATCATTACATTTTGTACATGAAGCACTAACCGGAAGCACTTTATCATAAATCATATAGAAGATGTCGATAAGCAATATCATCTCACGTACCACATATTCTTCTCACATTTCTTCCAACTTAACGCTGAAGTAATACATACCAAAGTCTCTAGAGACCATTTCCCCCAAATAGTTGGAATAATACACCAAAGGCTACGAGATAAACACTGAGTTTCTCTACGGTTATGACCATTGTCTTTCCGGAATAACTTCAATCAGGTAGAAGTGTTAAGTTCATCATGTGTACTCGTTGTGCTTTTAGATATATGTCTCCTTCCCCCTTGCTGGTTTTGATACCTCAGAATCAGCAAAACATAATATACCCATAAACTTGAGATCTTGTGAGAAGAACTCGAATAGCCCAAATGAATCCTATGAGAATCAACTGCTATAGAAACTCTCTCTGACTATCTTTATCAACCCATATGTAGACAATTTGAAGTGACCACTGTTGAAGAAAACCCGATATACCAAACTTGAAACTGAAGTCGAATTCCCCGCATTTGTATCTTAAGCTTGCACTTAATGATGGAAGAACGGTGTCGAGAATCTATGCTTCAAGCAAATCTCTAAGTACTCACTACTCAAACAAAGTATGAGACATTAACACCTCTTGAGATTATCCACATCGTCATCTGCATGTGACACTGAGTAAAACAACGTAACTCCTAATAGTGATAGTTAACCAGGTCTTCAACCAACCACCCCGACTGCTGGTAACTAGATAAACCAAGTCTTCAACTCAAAATCTTAAGCCCGAGCAAGTTATCAAATAAGAAAACGCCTTTGTTGAAAGTCAACTTCAATCTCAGATAAGTGATAAATGATTAACTCTGAAGTCATCAACTTGTGTCAAATGCCCAACACGTGAAAACAACATACAATCGGATGTACATTGACCCACTAAATGAACCGGAACAAATGATTCCTCAACATCGATGCATTCTTCCTAAAGGTATACATGTAGAGACTGATATGGAAGATTCACCAATAATGTCTTTGAGTGGATGAGGTAGTCATTTTCCTTAATGTTCATGAGGTTGATTTATAGCGTGCACAATAACAGGAACAATAATCCGTGAAGATTTGGCAAAGGAATACCAAAGAGCGGATCATTATTCATGAATAATAATTCGTGAATATTTGGCAAAGGAATACCAAAGAGCGGATTATTATTCAATAGTGCAACTACAATATCATGATAGACATTATCAACACCTTGTGAAATAACTGGAGATAAGGTTTTCTTGAGAATTCCGAGATGTACTTCTTAGATGGTGAACCAGTTGAGTCAGTAGGAACCGGAGCATGAACTTCAGAAACTGGATGATCAAAATTCATTGGAGGTTGGAAGTACTCATCAAACATATCTTGAAACAATGAATCCCAAACAATGAATCCCAGTTATCCTTAGTAAGCGAAGCATTAGGCATTGAAGGAGAGTCATGTGACCATAAATCAAGCATCCATCAACATGTAGTATATGCACTCTTCTCCCCCTCAAAAATTGCATCCGAAGTTGCCATTTTTGATTTGAACAAGTGAATAAGAATATACACCAATGAACGTAGATCCACTTGAGGGTTGAAAGAGCGTGGAAAAACATGAAGCTTGTTGATGAAGCATATCGATGAGAATGGTCATAAACATGAAGATTTCTCTTCTTTTGAAGATAAAGCGCACCGAAGCGTACACCTTTCTTTTCTTTGAGGAACGGGGCCTGAAGTGTTATCTGCAGACGCCATAATGATGAAGTACGAGGCCTGAACTGATGTGAACAGACGTCATAGCCGAATGAATATCAAGATTGAGTTACTTGAACCCCGGGAGTTATGAGATATCAATCCATTTGTAATCCATACTTTAAGCCAACCCATGTAGTGAAGGATCGAAGTATCTGCAACTGAGTAAGGACTACCTGCACTAATATTACAAACTTGATTGCATATATTTTGGTTAGTGACATTAGTATCCAAACCCTTTGGGGTTTCACAGTCAACCTTGATTTTGTCATCGGTAAAGAGCTTTCCGGTAGGCATCCACCTAAGTCCAACATCCTTAAACATTTTACCAGACGGAATCCACTTATGGCAAGGTCTAGGATTGGTGACATACTTATGCACAGTCGAAGACTTATTGGTATTCCTAGACTCCAAAGATTTAGTAGTTGGGATCCATATAGGTGGAGTTTTAGGTTTGTTTTGGATCATAACATGTTGAACCTTAGCCATGTTAGTAGTCTTAGTGGATTGTACCTTAGCATGTGAATAAGGAAAATGTTTCATATTCGGAAAAGACTCAGAATTTCTAGTTTCATTTTCTACATGCTTAGCATTCTTCTTCATGTAACTACTCTTAGATGCAAGCCAACCCCTAGTCTTTTGAGTGTTCCTAGGTAATGGTTTACAACTACTATCAATGCCTTGAAATCTCTTGGAATGCATCACCCTAGGTCTTGCACCTAAAATTCCATCTTTTCGAATCTGTGCCTTTTCCTAGCTTGTTCTAGATAATAGTTCTTCCACAAGTCATTTATGTCATATGAATTCTGGGTTTTAATGCTTGGTTTTGACACTGTTTTCGAACTAATCCTAGAGGTGCTGGGAGTAGAAGTGGCTACTTGTTGAGGGTTAACGGAGCTAGAAGCCTTATTCTTAGGTAACTTAGGTGAAGTGACTGGTTTTGACAAAACTTGTTTCACATCAACTTGGGAGGCAAACCGTGTATTTGAAAATTTTGTTCTTTCAGATTTAAATGCAGTAGGCTGCCTAACAACAGACTGGTCTCTAATGGAATGAGAAACTGGCTTCCCCAAGGTTGATGGTTTTGTAAACTTAGTGTTCACACTTTTCCCTACAGTTTTCCTAAGCTCATTTTTTAAGGCAACAATAGTGAAACTCTTTTTCTGAAGTTGATCTTTGAGTTCATCAATTTTTGCTATCAAAGAATTTGTTTGTTCCATTGACTTAGTTCTAGCTTCTTTGACAGAGTCACTTAGTACTATGTGATGCTTTCTCAAAGACTCATTTTCCTTTAGTAATTTGGCCACACAGACTGCTAGTTCATCATTTCTCATTTGAATATCATAAATAGCATTATCATCAGAATTACTTGTAACCAAAGTACTTTTCACATGCATACCAAAAATATGTTTCTTCAAATTGTTGATAGTCGAGTTTTTGGCTTGAAGCTGAGCTTTCAAAGTGCTAATTTCAAAAAGTTCACGGAATTCAGGAAGTTCCTGATTTTTACATGGTTTGTTAAGTTGAAAACTTTCATCTTTACTCTGTATAGCAATTTCAAGTGAAATGCAATGTTTTTCAAGTTTTGAGAATTTGTTTGAAAGTTCGTCAAAAGCCTTTTTGTCAACCATATCATTTGTTTTGAAATTATTAGACTCAGCCTCAACCAAGGAACATTTATCAGAATCATGTTCAGCATTAAGATCAGTATGTTTAGGTATATTAGCAGATGCACTATGTTGAACAGTTAAGGGTACCTCATCACATGACACATGTTCATTTATTTGTCTGATATCTGCATCCACATCATGTGTAACATGAGTTACTGAACAATTTGTTGCATCTATCTTTGTTGTCTCTGTTATTCTGCTTTCAGCAACACCCGATTCTTCAACTGATACATTACCCAACTCATCACAACATTCTGTCAACAGCACCAAACTCTCATCTATTATTTCATCTTTCTGAGTAACTTCCTCAATATACTTATCCACATTATCCATGAGATGGATAAGTGTCTCTATGAACACGCTAATTTTCATTCCAGTGTGTCTCTTGAAAGACATTTCAGTCATGTCTTGATCATACTCTGATCTAAATTCCCCACTGATGAATGACTGAAATTGGTTGTGGATCACTTGAAGTGCAGCACTGGAACTATCCTTTTGAACCTTTTCTTTATCAAGTTGTTGTTCCAATTGTTCTAAGTTCAATAGTAATGTACCCGTTAATGTGGATAAATCTTGACGGAAAAGGGCAGTACATGTTCGTTCCGTTGTTGTGGGTAGAAGTAACATGAGGTGAGAGTGAAGTTGTTGATAGGGTATAATGTAGCATTACTTTTGCATGGCATTCTGTAGCATTAGCAGATGCAATTCATTCTCATTGTACTCAGAACATGAAGATCTCACATCCTCATTGATTAATTCAAACATATTTAACCGTTCAGTGTAGCATACATTATCATTGTTATCCACAACATCATACAATTTAAGTACTTCCGAAATCACTGGGTCAGTAGTGTAAGACATGATGTTATAGTATGCACGGGATTTTACAAGTCTATGATTTCAACCGAGAAATAGAATCTTTCGCGGGATTTTACTAAAATCAAGACCAAACCATTAAGCAATGACCAATAGAATGTGTTAAGATGACTGATGGATCGACACAATGAAATACAATTGTGTGTTAGGACATATGATTGTTTGAAGGATTAGCAGAGATGTTGTTTGGTTGAGATTTGGATTGGTTTATGCCCGTTTTTATGAAGAAATTTAGGTTAAAAAACATAAAAACCACAATAACTTCTGTTTGGAGCGGATTTAGGCCTCGAAGATTTCGGCATGCCATTATCCTCGTTCTAACGGTCGTTTTGATGGGCAGAACGCTGAAAACGGAGTTACGGTTCAAAAGTTATGACCGTTTGAAGTTTTGTCGGGAAAAGACAACAAGTCGCTAGCAAGACAAGTCGCTAGAGTAACCAAGTCGCTAAACACAAGTCGCTATGAACCAAGTCGCTAAACACAAGTCACTAACGAACCAAATCGCTAAGCATACAAGTCGCTAAAGAGCAACTCGCTAAGTATCCAAGTCACTAAGATCAAGTCGCTGAGAACAATAAGTACAAGTCGCTTGAAATAATGAAAGCAAGTCGCTAACCCCACCAAGTCGCTAGCCGTAGTGGAGAATCCACTAACTCGTACTGTTTGTAGTCTTGTCTCAATAGACAAGTCGCTACGACTAACACTACAACTCGCTAGAAATTACTGAAGCAAGTCGCTACGAAGAAATTCACAACGAGACTCAAGTCGCTACCTTGAAAAACTTCAAAAACACACTTTTCAATCCAAAAAAAGCTCAACCACAGTGATTCAAGCTTTCCAAATCCAAACCCAAGCACTTACAATGATTCTAAACACAAACGTACATTCAAAATTCAAACTTTAACACACGAATTGATCCAAATGACGCAGAAACCACTAAACTTTTTCAAACTCAAAAACCATATAAAACCACTAGAAATCCAAGGATAAGTAAGAGAGATGATAAAACCTGGGCTCTTGATACCATTTGTAACATATTGGATTTCACAAACACATCCACAATCTCAATAAGAGGCGTATAGTTTAGAGGTTTTAGAGAGAGAAAGTAAAATGGGAGCCTTTCTTGAGAGAGAAAGTAAACAAAAGAGAAAAGGTTAGATTAGAATGAAAGGTCCAACCCTCTACCTTGAGAGGTAGAGGGTATTTATAGTTTTACATAATACGCCCTCTGACGGGCTGTGGATCAGGCATACAGTGGGTAAAGACCCGTCCTTCCTCCACGGTGTTGCTCTAAACTAGTGTACGCTACAAACTAACTAATTAACTACTAAATAACGTAAATAACTACAAGTCTACGAGCTAACATATGCTAGACCATAATTGGGGTGACCGACACTTTAACATGAAATTTTCCAATTCCTAACAAAAATAATTAATACTATTATCTAATTAATATCCAACAAAAAATTATTTTTAAAACGCAGTTTCTGTTTATAGAAAATTTCCTTATTTGTAGTTTTCAAACATACATGAATCGTATCAAGTTTTTAAAGTACAATATACTTTTCAAGACTTGGTAACGAAGCTCTGATGCCAATTGTAGAAAACTAGAAGGGGGGGGGGGTTGAATAGTTTTACCGATTAAAACTTCGTTTTAAAATATTTAGATCGACTTATGTCAATCTATTTAGTATGTGTGTTGGATAATGATAGATAAGCTTATAAGTAAGTAACGCAAAAGATAAAGATTAAAGAACACAAAACCATGACAAGAGTATTCATAGTGGTTCGGCTACAAGGACACCATCCTTGCCCTACTCCACTCCCCGAGTACCTCACTCGAGAGTTCGTAAGCACTACATAACACAAGCTCCTTAATGTGGTGGTGAAGCCTTCACAACATCGCCTACTCTTTATCCGGTACAAGGCTAGACACCAAGTTCTTCCACGAGGTATTCAAAACGTCACCTACACTTTATCCGGTACAAGGCTAGATACCGAGTTCCATTACAAAGGAGGAACCACTACCCAACACTACACCACAACACAACTACCCAAAAGAGACACACTCCTTGTTACAACACTAGAAGGACATCAACATCCTTTAACCCAAAATATCTAACTTGTACATCAATGCACCATATCGATTTTACACCTTTGGCACCTTTCACTAATGCCTTCAACACGACCCTTTGACACCTTTCACTAATGCCTTCAACACAACACTTCTATGGAGGGAGGAAAGAACTATCAACAAGATGCACTTGAGTGGTCTTGATGATGGCGAAGCTTAGCAACTCATGACTTGAGCTTGCACATCTTCAAGAGGTGGTGATCTCGCCTTTAAGAGGAACCTAGAGAGTCACACAAACATAAAACTACATAGAATGATCCTTTGGATCAGAGGTTAGAGATGTTAGAATACTGGGAGAAAGTATATGTGAAGTGGTAGTGAGCAAGAGAGAAATGACTCACTATTTATAGACAAAACTTGTCTACTGTCCCACGGACCCCTCCCTAGAGGGATCCGACTAGTGCAAACCCAGGGATCCGGCTTCTGGGTCAGTTTAGTCCAGATTTCGGGTTGCAAACTGGGTTATGGGTTATGGGTTACGGGTAATGAATTATGGATACCCAACAAGATGCAATGTACCTAGTCATTGGGTTATGGATCTTGGGTCATGGGTCATGCAATTTGGGTCTTGGATCATGGATAATACCCAACATGACTTCATGTATGATGTCATGCAATGAGTCATGGGTTATGGGTCATGGTCCATGGGTATGGGTTATGGACTTTGGTTTTTATCCAACAACATTCATTGTACCTAGTCAATGGATCATGGGTTATGGGTCATGGGTCATAGACTTTGGTTTTTACCCATTACTTTACCCATTCCAATATATACAAAGTATATATATATATATATATATATATATATATATATATATATATATATATATATATATATATATATATATATATGTATATATATATATATATATATATATATATATATATATATACATTTCTATATTATGTAAATACTAGTTGTTATACATATGCATTTCTATAAGATGTAAACGATATTACTTGTTAGTGTAATATATAAAAATGTCTTTGGTTTTATTTAACTTATTTACTAAACATGTTTTGATATAGTTTTAATATGTTTAGTAAAAGTGTGTTAGTAAACTATTGGCTAAAACCTTTCACGTATTTTATTTGTTTCGTTAAAATGATTTTACGTTTGTTATCGACAAAACATTATAAGATCGTAAAATATAAATAAACGTTTTTATGGCTTATTTGTATTAACAGACTCGTCATTTATGATGATCATATTAAAAAGTTGGAAAAGAAGACCAGAATACATGAATAATCATTCAAAAGACTTTGAAACACCCATCTTTTGTGCTGATAATTTCACATTGAAGCATCCCTACACTGAATGACCTCCCTTCACACCTCACAAGCTTGAAGTCTGCGAATTAGAAATACCAAGCGAGGAACAAGCTCCCGCCATCAATCCTCAAGATAAGGATATCAAACCTGAAGTCTTAAAGTCTTGAGCTTTGGTTGGACAAAAGGGGAGGAAAAGCAAACCCACCTGTAAGTCATGCAAGGAGGCAACATCTAGTGAGTCTCTCATAAAAGAGACAACTGAAGCTTCTAAAGGCCACAAAAAGTCAAGAACATCGAAGTCTCAACTATCCAAGACTCTCACTAACCGAAGCCAACCTCCAGTGACCTCCCCTAAGGTTAGTGGAATGCATAAAAAGACCTAGCAAGGAACTGGTACCCAAACTTCTTTAGGTTAACTAGTGAATAAAGAGCCAACCCTCAGCTCATTAGTGTAGCGTCAGCATCAACAACTCAACCAATCTTTTCGGTATCTACACTTGTGAACTCTAAGTGTGCATTAGGGAAGGAAGCTTTAGTAGGATGCATCTCTGAAGCCAGCATTGACAAATCTGATCCTAATGAACCAGTAGTTCAAAAATAGACTACTGAAGAGGGGACCACAAACAAAGAACTTATTCTCAGCTCTAAAGACTAGGTGGACAAAAGCTATTTTGCTGGAGGGGAGCTAAATCTCATAAACAAATCCCTAATCTACTCTAAGGACCAGTCTGATTCGACCAGTCTGATTCGACCCCATTGGTGAAAAAATTAAGACTGAATGGGATCATGAAGATGCCTTACTGAAGATGCCACATTTATTGATCAATTTGGCAACTACGAACTAATGGACCATGTAACTGCTGCTTTGACATCGGTAGCCAATGGGATGGAGAATCTGTTGGATTTTAAAGGTTTTTATAAAACGTTTTTATATATATTAACATATATGACAAGCAAATATATTAATTCAAGTTAAAGGAAGCATATAAAACACCACTTCGGATGATATGATTTATACAAGTGATCAAGTAAATAAATAAGAGTTACCAACCTTTTTTGCTCGATATGATCAATAAACAATAACTTATGCAGCCAAAATAGCTTCTATAACCAAAGAAATCAGAAGCTATGAAAACAACTTACACACGGTATCTAAAATCAACACTTACAACCACATATCAGGGTTTAAAAGGATATCACAGATCACATGTAACAACAAACTATACAAAGCATATAAAATCAACATGCATGAGCTAATATCAGACTCTAAAAGATATAAAAAAGCTTAAACCTTTTTATAGAACTCTATACTAATATAAGCCTCATAATAGTAAATAAAAAAAAATGCATATTCTGATTTGTTATCGTGCAAATGTTTTATTGGCTTATGTCTTAGGCATATTATGGTGAATTAACGTTGACAACCTAAAAAAAAAAATACACCACTCAAACTATAAAAAAATTGAAAGAAAAACAACGGGAAATAAAACACAACTTGTAGAACACAATCTATAATCAACGGTTTTTATAATATATTAGACTTGGCACAAAGTTTATTAAGACAAACACATATCTATTAATTCAATAATAACAAACAAATTATATATATATATATATATATATATATATATATACACACACAATAAATAAACAAAAAACACATGCGTTAAGCAATGAAACTCTAATCAAATTTCTATCTCGCTCTCTAAACCACCAAAACCACTAAACAATAACCACTCCATCAAATCTAACCAACATAAGCTAGAGAGAGGGTGAGACCACCATGTATATATTGTAATAGCCCCCAAACTGGTACAACGGAAGCACATGGGGTGCTACTCAATTAGAATACACAACACAAGATAATAAAGAACGGAATACATACTCCGTTTAAAGTTTTTTAATAATAAAACGAGTTTTAAAAAATGTCAAGTGCGAAAAATATGGCCCATATGTTTTAGATGTTTCATAAAATAATTTATAGTTTGTGTAAAAACACTTCACCGGATAGTCTATGACCCTTGCCTTGCCATTACCTTTCCTACAGATTTAAGCACCTGAGAAAAACATGCTAAAAGTCAGCAAAAAGCTGATGAGTTCATAGGTTTAAGTAATCAAACAAATATGGACCATTATCATAATCATTTCAAAACAGTTTTGAAACATGTTACTCTAGCACTAGGTTCATGCAAACGAAGCTTAACCATATTGTGCATCTCTAGAAGCATGTAAAAATAAAGGCCTTGCAAGTGTTGAAATTCCAAAACACTTGAATCTCGACACGATATACGTCCGGTTGCCTATCTGGTCAACCCGAATGGGGGAGTCACCCCCAATAGATCTATTTATAGCATTTTCGCTTCTCGGCAGGGATTAACGGTTCATGAGTTCGGCCAAAAATGGGATTAAAGTGCTTAGGCTACTCTACGTAACAGTTTAAATAAAACATAGCTTTCAGTTGGCCCATAAAAGTGGTTTGCATGTTTCTCACCCCAAAGTTTATAAAACAGTTTATCAGATAAAAGTGGGGCTATAAAATCACCTCAGCAAACAGCAGTCTGAAGTGAACAAATCAAATGGTAATAGTGCACGGCTCCGACACGCAACCTAGATTAGTACAACGAGTTTAGTCTTTATTTCATGTTTAAATAAACTTTTTAAGTTTTACAATGTTTATGTTGTTGTTGCTTGTGTGGCATCGTTTAAGTTTGAAAATAGTTTTTCAAAAGTTAGTGTGTATCTCGGCTCATGGAAGTTTGAATTGGATAATATATCAAAAATGAATACAATTTGGTTTAATTATGACCGAAAGATAGTGTACAAAAAAATAGTACATATGATGAGACGTTGTCGGCGTGAACGATAAAGGGTATATATATTGTGACATTTTATTATAAATGTATTTATCAAAGAAATTAAGTCTTAGCTTAATTTTATGTGTAACTTATATTAATAAAATACAATGTAGTTTTCAAATATAGACAATTAATAATATGTCTCAAAAAGTTTTATATATATATATATATATATATATATATATATTTGAAAATATAAGTTTCGAAAAGTTTATCTCGTTTGTAAGATGTAAAAATAATTTATATAGTTATAGAAAATTTGTATAACTTGGGTGGAACTTTCTATTTACTTGGTTTAACTAAATGTCAAAAGTTGTAAAATGATCTTATATAACTTTTTTTTAAGTTGTTGTGATAATTAATCGTTACTTGGTTTAATATATATGTTTTGTTAACTCGCCACATTTATTATTTGTCGATGTGAGTAGATGTTGATGGGATGTCGAGTTGCTACGTTGCAATGGAAAACGAATCGTGTGAGTTATGACGAGACGAACAATGATTTACTTGATGCAATACCGATAAGTTACAGACCCGCGAAGTGGATTAGTGCCCAGTGTGGGCTGCAACAAAACCAAACGGACCCTCGAATTTGAAACTGGGCTCCGGCCCAGTTCTTAACATTGTTGTGGGCTGGGCTTGTGAACACAGCAAAACCAAACTCACTCCTTTGAAGCCTGTGAGCTTTATATTCCAACTCAGTGAAAACAACACACCCATTTGAGATTGGGCTTAAGGCCCATACACCTTTTTAATTCACAAAACAGTTTGTGTACATTGAGGTTGTGGTGCTGCTATGTCGTCATGGGGGAGTACCAACGCAAGCACGAACAAAAACCTAACAATACCATTATAAGTCTCTTTTCGGTTTAGCAAGCGACGTTAGAGACTTACACCCGACCACACTTGTGGTATCGGGACAGCCGCGGTAACAGACACCCTTCGGGGTGTTTCTTCCTTTGTGACTCGAACCAACCAACACTCCTATGGGTTTAACCTTTTGCCTAACCATGTTAACAACACATCACTATTGAAATAATTACCACATCATCGAAGGATTCGACTCGTCACAAGAAAGGACACGAGCAAACACCCACAAGTGGGGTTCTAGTTTAGTCGAGCTGGAACCACGTATAAGCCAAGATAATAAGCCGAGGGAAATAAGCTAACATGAGTCGAAGCCATTATCTAAACCATGAAAAATAAGCAGAAAAACTAAGCCGAAAAACCATAGTAGGTCAAAAATCAAACGAGCTGAAATCCAAATTACCAATACCAAACTTTGTTAACAACATTTTCTTGTGTTTGCCACACTTAAACAACAACGAAAACAATCAAACAACCACAGTAACCTCATTTTATTTCTTGTCCAATTGGTTTCTAAAAATATAATAATTAGAATTTTCACGTTACCACAATAACTTTTAATCACAATCAATTGGTCCCTCTTAGTCTCATTCAATCAGTTGTAAGAAAAAATTAAATTAACAAAATTTTTGATTACAAGAAATAAATGGAATCTTACAATTGTTGTGGTGATGATACGAATGACATAGAAACCAAGTAAGAACCACGATACGAACACGAACAAGCTTCAACAAATGTTTCGATTACAAGACAATTTACACTCGATTCGGGTTAATTACAACCCGAATTAACTAAGACCCAACTCAAATTTGAAAACCCCTAAATGTAACAAACCCTAATTTTGGTGACTGAAAGTGATGAATGAAGAAAAACTATGAATACTCGCCACTATATATAGAGGATTCAGGGGAAATTGTTGACTTCTCTTTCTTGGTCCTCGTAGGCATGGTTTCCTCTTTTCTATCGCGTCGTTTTCTTTCACCCTCTCCAACATAGCCTCCTGACAAGCTAGATGTAAGGAGAGGTAAAAAATAGGTGGTAGTAGGGATGGATTTCAGACTTGACTTTCAAAGAAGAAGAAATTTACCTTTCTGGTGTTTGTGTGGAAGTTTGTAACATATTGGTTATTATAAACACACAAACTAGATTATAATGGTTCGAATATATGGAGTCTAGAGAGAGAAAGATGGAGAGAAATGGGAACTTCTAGTAAGAGAAAGAAAAATATATTATGAAGCTCCACCCTTTGCCTTGGGATGCAAAGGGTATATATTTATAGTGTCTTACAAAATACGCCACCTACGGGCTGTGGATCAGGCATACAGTGGGTAAAGACCCATCCGTCCTCCACGGTATTTCTTAACTAACTACTAAACATAACTAAAGGACTACGACTACGAGCTTTATAATGCTTATACATACTTGAGGTGACTGAGCCTTTAACTTACGAATTTTCTAAATCCTAACAATCTCCCCCTAAGGGAGGTTACCTCAATTACAAATAGATATTACAATTTGAGTTCAAGCATTCTATGACATGCTCTTTGCTTTGTATCTCGTAATCTTAGATTCTTCAAAGTTCGCATGCTTTGTATTTCAAGTGGAGGTCTTTATCTGATCCACAAGTTGGTAATTCTTTGAGCCTTCTTAGAGATCATCAGCCACCGTAAATCTCTTGACTCATCCTTTGTTATGTTGCCTTCATGTGATGTTTGTGACATTTGAACCGACATGCTCATAGTATTGGATCATGACATCTTTTCATCAGAGTTGCGAAAGCTTTGTTGGATCATGATATTTGCATCAACGTAGCGGAAGCATAGTATGATGATATCATAGCAAAAGCAAAAGTATCATGATGATATCTGAGCAAAAGAGTATAGATGTGTGATTTCTTCGAACGAGAGTGTAATCTGTGAGCATGTGGTCATGGATTGAATTCTCAATTATGATCAGCTGCAATCGTCTGATATTCTTGCAAAAAACAATTAGTAATAAAACACACGAAAGTGTCTTTGTTCACTTTCGTTGAATAAGGTTGCAAGAACCACGGTTCCCCGTTCATCAGTATAAATACTGCCTGTGATCAGGTAGAATTCCTAAGAATCTCCTTGACAGGGTTTTGCAGCTTGATCTAGCCGTTCTCAAACCGGAGCGTCCCAAAGTAGAAAACACGGAGTGAGTGAACCAACGAATTGAGATTCATTGATTGATGAAAAATTGATTTAAAACAATCGCGTATTGCTTAAGAGAAAGAGTGTTGCAATATGACGAAGGTTTTATGAGAAAGATCAATTTTCAATCATAAATACCCTTTTATTTGAAAGATTAATACACAGTCGATGTGCTAGAGAAAAGAATTTTAGCGCACATCGAAAGGTTTTTCAAAAGTATTCGTCAATCCATTTCCTGGACCAAGGTTGATTCAAGAGTGAATCGCCCCATCGTTTCTATCAAGTTGTCACACACTTGATCTTTTGAAAAGATCTCACATGTCACCCACCAAGAGCTTGTTTGATGTTGTCTCTAGAAGGATTTCCATCTTCATTGTGAATATTTTAAATACCACTCGGATGTTCTAGAAAACACCACAAGGATAATGCGTAGGACTCTCAATATATATATTCTTACTTTCCATATTGTATGAAACAACAAGTCTTCATTAATTTTGTGTCCTAGTGAGATTTATTGTTATGATCTCTTGGCTCTAGACTCAATAGTGCACTGTGATTTCCTATTCGGAGACTAGGGATAGGGTCTCCTTCTTCAATATCAACTATCTCTAAGAGAAAGTCGATAGATTATGTAGGTTCCCCGTGAGAATGAAAGAAGTATATTTAAGAGAACTTGAGTAGCTTGGGAAGTTTAGTGTAGTGCGTCACTGGGTCCATGACGTCTTGTCTTCAATACCGGTGTTACCTTAGTAACCACCAGTAGCATATGAATTGACCCCGGTTTCTGCCCTAAGGTTGAATTATTGGATGGCTATTTCTTTTCACCCTTTTCACTTTTCATTTCTTTTTCATTCTTCAACCCCTTCAGTGCTTACTGAGACCTCATTACTAGAACCTTGTTGGGTTTGTTCCAGTTCTAGCTCTGTCAGTCGGCACTCTTCCCTTATTCTTACTTTTCTCCTTTTTTCATCATACCTAAGGACTTCTACACTAACTAGTGGATTGTCCTTGGGTAGATCCCTCCGGCTCTGGCGGGATCATGGGAATGATACCTAACCTTACCATCCTTATAACTCCAATGCATAAAGTAAAATGGTCGGTCTTTTGGTACAATTCTTTCCGCCTTCGAAACCAAATGAAAATCATTATGAAAATCAATCAAGGTACTTGTGATACAATATCAAAGCATTTTGTACCTCAATTTTTTTTTTTTTTTCATAAATGCTCCTCCTCAACATGTGCGTTGGCTTTTGAAATCATTTAGCACATGGAGGAAGGAATGCTTGTTTGAATAAAACAATCACCCTTTTATCAAATTTAAGATTTAAATCACAATCTCTCCACCAATCAAAGACTCAGTGTTTAACTCTTAGCCTTTGGAGTATTGTTCCAAAACATTTGGGGAAAGAAGTGGTTTTCTTTAAAACTTTTACTGATAAGGAACATTTGGTCGCTCCCCCTCAATATGTGCATCGATATACGAAAGAGTTTTGCACATATTTAGAGAGAACCTGCACTTTGAGTCAAATCTTTGGTTTTAGATAAATACTCCCCCTTAAAATGTGCATAGAAAATTTGAAATCGTTTGGCACATATAGGAAGGAATGTCTTTTATTACTTTTCTAAAACACTCGCCAAATTATCATTTAATTCCGATTTAAATCACAAACTCTCCTCCGATCACAGATTTCAAACCCTTTGAGATTTGGGATCCCAATTGATTTAAATTATTTAGAATTTTTTTTAGGAGAGATGTGACTTAGTTTTTAAAACACTTGACTGATAAGGATCAGATTTTGGAATATTAAGATTGTTAGTGTCAGGTATCAAAAAGATTTTTGGAGTCTTGAAAAATCATAACTTTTAAACCGTAACTCCGTTTTAAGATTATACCTTAACACATAAAACAAAAAACCATTTAATCACCACTTTATGAAGTACAACTTAACATACTCATGTACCATTTGTATGAAATAGGAACAAAGTTAACATGTTCTTGTGCCAATAGTTAGACAAAAAAAATAATAATTTTACAAGGTAACATGCTCTTGTTCCAAATGTATAAACCATGTTCCTTTTTGGTACCAATTGTTTGAAAATATCCCTTTTGAAATGTTTGAAATCACTCTCCCCCTCAATCAATGACCGTAGTTGTTGATTGAGTGACAAAGATTTTGACAAAGATTAAGACCAATTGATTTTCAAAAATTAAGTCTGAGTTATTTTCAACACAATTTTATTAACATTTGAAGACAAATATTTTTCAGAAGAATCTTTAGAATGAAAAACATTTGTGAAAGAACATTCGTCTTTTTGACGACAAATTTTCCTGATATTTATTTTTAGAATCAGAGCACGAAATTTTGAAAAAAAAACGATTTTGCACAGCACTGTCATTTCTTTAAAAGCGGGTTACAGTTTGAAATAACTGCAAGCCATTATTTTAAGTCCGGGTTACTGCCTGGAATGACAGTAAGCCATGATTTTGAGACATGTCTTAGAAAGTATTTACACCTTCTGCTCGAACTACATCTAAATCTTGTGCCATTATTGAATGACATTTCTAAGACCGTAGATGTTATCGATACCAGAAGACATGCCTTGAGAGAACAATATTTTTGGAATTATTCTGATTTTTCAAATTTTTATGGGTTTTTGAAGGTTTTATAATTTTTTATTTTCTTTTTGTTGGTTTTATATTTTTGTATTTTGCTTTTTGATAAGAGTATTTACAAAGAATAGGTGAAGAAACTCCTTTACTCCTCATCTTCCTCCTGAAGACGTTTGAGTGTTCCGGCTGTAGACTCTTCATGCCGAGTCGTGGGAGGATAAACTCAAAACGGTCTCTTGGAAGAGCTTTTGTGAAGATATCTGCCAGCGGATACTGAGTCCTCACAAAATATAATTCAACCACACCTTTCTCTACTTGTTTCCTGATGAAATGATGTCGAATGTCAATGTGCTTCGCTCTTGAGTGTTGGACATTGTTGCAGCAGAGAGCGATGGCACTTTTGTTATCACAGTACAAAGGAATTTTGTTGAATAAAAAGCCATAGTCAGATAATTGGGATCTCATCCATAAGATTTGAGCACAACATGATGACATGGCAATGTATTCAGCCTCTGTAGAGGATATTGAAGTACTCATTTGCTTCTTTGAAGACCAGCTCACTAATTTATCACCCAAAAAATGAGTACCTCCTGACGTACTTCGACGAGTAGACACCCTGCATGGTCAGCATCTGCATAGGCTGTTAGTGACATACAGGTCTCCTTCGGATACCAAAGTCCCATGTTAATGGTTCCTTGTAGGTACTGAAAGACCTGTTTTACCGCTTCAAGGTGCCTTTTAGTAGGCTTACCCTGGTAACGAGCACACATGCATACAACGAACATAACATCAGGTCTACTGGCAGTGAGATACATCAAAGATCCAATCATACTATGATATTTAGTTTCATCAACCGGGATCCCCGAGTGGTCCTCATCCAGTTTTGTTCGTTCCACCATGGGAGTGTCAACAGGGTCACAAGAATCAAATCCAAATTTCTTTAAAATTTCATTAGCATATTTAGATTTATTAATACAAATGCCTTCGGGATTTTGAGAAATTGTAATCCTAAGAAAAATGACATTTTTCCCATCATTGAGATTTGAAATTTAGAGCCCATTTCTTTAGAAAAATGATCACATTCATTTGGTTCGGTCGAGGCAAAAATAATATCATCAACATATATTTAAACATGAATTAAGTGTTTGCCTGACTTTCGAGTGAACAGTGTGGGATCAACAATGCCTTTGTAGAATCCTTTAGCCAAAAGGAACATTGAAAAAGTATCATACCAAGCCCTTGGAGCTTGCTTCAAGCCGTAGAGGGCTTTCTTCAAGCGATAGACATGGGTAGGATGCTCAGGATCCACAAAACCTTCGGGTTGACTAACATAGACCACTTCTTTGAGATCTCCATTAAAAAAATCAGTCTTAACATCCATCTGATAAACTACCATATTCTTGCTAGCAGCATTAGCCAGGAAGATTCTAATAGCCTCAATTCGTAACCGGAGCAAATGATTCCTCAAAGTCAATACCCTCCTCTTGTTGATATCCTGTAGCCATAAGCCTTGCTTTATTCTTCAGAACATCACCGTGCTCATCAAGTTTTACTTTGAAGAGCCACTTGAGAGCAATAATCATAGCACAATCTGGAGCAGGCACCAATTCCCATATATCAAGATGATCAAACTCATGAATTTCATCTTGCATAGCATTAAACCAGTTGTCCTCAGACATTGTGGTCTTGACATATTTTGGTTCGATATTTGATAGTACATAGTTGAAGAAGCACCATAAGGCATCAGTGGCAAGTTGTTTTCTAGTAGATACCAGACGAGAAGGTTACCCAATGATATTATCCAATGGATGATCATGTGTCAATTTTCTAAGATGTTCATGTGGTTGTTGGTAAGGTACTGAAGTAGCAGAATTAGGATCCCCTGGTGATGATGTTTCAGGAGTGGGTTTAGGGGCAAATATATTTTCAAACGGAGCATCTTCGGGAGTAGCAAAGGGGTTATCTCCAAAAGATTTGTAGCTACATTTCCTTGATGCACATAAGATGATTGAGGATTCGAAGAAGATGATGAATGACCGGCAAATGGCGCTTCTTGAGATAAAGACATTAAGACTGATGGACCATTTTGTTGGTTGGAGTAGGAGCAGCAGCAGCTGGTGGTGCAGGATTATCATCCGCTGGAGGCTCATAGTATTCATCATACATTAGATCAAACAGTTTCTTCAATCTTCTTCTGAGGGAGGTACATAAGGAGCTGCAAGAGAGGGATACTATACAAGACCTGAACTAATGGGTCCAGGTGTCAAAAGTTGAGGTGCGGGTGCAGAACTGGATTGTCTAGGAGCCATTTTCTCAGTCATCTCATCGAACGTAACGTGAATAGTTTCCATAATGTCTCGGGTTCTTTTGTTACAGATTCGCTAACCCTTCTGATTAGGTGCATAACCAATGGAAAATCCAATATCAGCCTTAGCTTTCAACTTTCCCAGATCTTGATCATCATTGGTTGGATAACACAAAGCTCCAAACACTCAAAGAAACGAGAGATCCAGTTTTCTGTTGTGAACTAATTCGTATGGAGTTTTTCCATGAATGATATGTATTAGGAAACGGTTTTGAGTGTAACAAGCAGTAGCAATGGCTTCCGCCCAGAGAAACATTAGCGCCTTTGAAAATATTAGCATAGTCCTTGCAGCTTCTACAAGAGTCCGATTACGCCTTTCAACTACACCGTTCTGTTGTGGAGCGCGTGGGACACTTCTTTGATGACTGATTCCAATGCTTTCATAAAACTGACTAATTTCCTTGTTCACAAATTCAGTTCCATTGTCTATCCAGATGATTCTAACTATTTTGTTAAGGCTGACCTACAATTGTTTAATAAGTTTTATGATGACTTCGAGAGTTTCATCCTTTGATCTCAAAAACTTAACCCAAGTAAACCAAGAGTAGTCATCAACAATGACTAGCACATACTTCTTCCCATTTATACTTTGTACTCTCATGGGTCTGCATAAATCGATGTGAAGGGTATGAAGAACTTCCATAATGGTATTGGCAGTTTTAGGTTTGTGGGCATACTTCTTGCTTTTACCCAAATGGCATGCTGAACAAAGATGATCTTTTCATACTTCAACCGGGGTAAGCCTCTTACAAGATCCTTTCTAGAAATATTATTGAGGGTGCCAAAGTTCAAGTGGTTGAGTCGATGGTGCAATAACCATGATTTGTTCTTAGATGCCTTTGACAACAAGCAAATAGGAGAAGACTTCATCATGTCTTCGATAGAGATGTTGTACAAATTAGTGCCACGAGATCCCTTTAGGAGCTCAACACCATCTAATTCTCTAACGAAGCACGAGTGTTTTTTGAAGGCTACTTCAAGATCAGAATCAGAAAATTGGCCAACTGAGAATAGATTATGACCAAGACCTTCCACATAATATACCCGGGAGATCACACTGTCACCAAAAACATAATCTCCATAACCCATAATTTCCCCAAAGTGGTCATTCCCGAATCTAACAGTCCCGATGAACTTATTCACGAAGTTCTTGAGCAGTGAGCGATCTCCAGTCATATGTTTTGAGCAGCCTGAGTCCAAATACCAAAGGACGATTTGTACGACCTACATTTGAAAACAGACGAGAATGGAGAACTAGAAGCAGTGGATCCCTATAAGAATATGGGTTCTGATTGGTTAGTACGAATAATCATTAGACCTACATAATTCCTAAATGGCATGACATTATTAGTGGGAGCAATACTAGTAGAGGCAGTGGACCTATTTGAAGTGTGATGACTTCCTAAAGATATGATTCTACTAGTAGGCTTCCATTTCTTAATGGGTAGAGATCTAGACAATTTAGGACAAAATTCACTAATTTTGAATTTATGGCCAGTAGGTTTCCATTTATAACCCACATTACTAAACTTTTTCCCTGTAGGCTTCCAATGATTACTAAACCTTTTCCATGTAGGCTTCCAAGCTTGCTTAACCTGTTTAGCATTCCTAACAATTTTAACTGGAGATTTAACAACATTTCTCAAATCAGTCACAATACATTCATCATGATTACCAGAAACCAAACATTCATTACATGTTGTGGAAGCAGTAGCAGAATTCGAATTAATTACAGTACGATTATAGCTAATAGTAGAATCAACATGATTCATCTTATTCAACTCAAACTTATTATTCCTATGGTGGTCTTCTACTTTCTTTTCTTGATCACGTTTAGCTCACGAGGTCCTATCTTGCTTTGTATTTCCTGAAGGCTTTGACCCGCTAGCCTTAGTGTCACTGATTACTCCTGTAGAAGGAATGACGGGAATATTAGTTGGTTTCAATACTTTTTGCTTTTCTGGTCTAGAAGTGCTAGGCTCTGAGAGTTTAGGAGGCACATCAAAGGTAACATGCTTGACTGTAGGCATGGAAATGGGTGCAACTATTTTATCTCGCCTCCTGAGATCGTTTGGCATACATGCAGGCATAAGCAACTGCACTATCAAGTGGTTTCTCTATTTTTGCATCTTCAACAATCTCTCTAATAGTTACTAGGCTATCCTTAAGGTGATTGAGATAAGATTGACACACAGTCCAATTATTCCTAAGATTAGGAGGAATATATTTCACATTCACAGCATATTTCATACAAGCAGATACCTTTGGTGCAACATTATCACAACTAGTGATTGGCATTTTCCCTTTTACCTGATTCTTTAGATTCTCAATTTCTTTTTGCAAATACTTTATCTTTTCATTGTTCTTTTCACGAGTGACCTTAATCGATTCATATAACTCTTTGAAATGTAGTTTAACCATTTCATTTTCAGCTAGAAAATACTCATTTTCATGTTGCAATACATTGATGTTTTGAAGATGGAAATTCTGAGAATATAAAGGAGGAGGCATGTGGGAGCCAGTTACTTCACTCATTTTACCCTTCAATTTGGAAATTTGAGTTTTCAACTTTCGGATCGTGTTGCAGTGAGCTTGAATTCGTTCATCATGAGAGTTTATTTCAAAATATGCATCAAACTCAGGAGCAGCCAAAGATGTCTTGGCATTTGAAGTTTTGATTCTTTCTTCAAGATGTTGATATTTTAATTGTAAATAAAGATATTCAACTTTTAATTTCGAAAAATGCCTGACCATGTTAGCATGATCATCCTTTTCGATTTTGTCATGCAATTTTGAATTTTCGGTCTCAAGCTCAATGACACGATCTTGTGAAACTTTAAATGCAAATGATAAATCATGAAATTGAGAAGCAGTAGTTGCATAATTTGTACCAGTATAAAACACATCTTGAGCAATACATATAGAAATCAAATTCTCATTGAGGATGTGAATATTCTTCCTCTCAATCTCATTGCTTTTAAGCTCACATTCATTCATTTTAACCTCGTTTTCCATTTCATTAAACATCTTTTTCATTTCATAAACTTCTGTATCTAAGGCCTTTTGAATACCCTCAAAATTTTCTTTTAATTGTTGTTGGGTTTTTGGTTCTGCTAACAAGAATTATTCCAAGTATGAAACCACTGCCAGTACAACAGATACCACGGCTAGAAGGAAAGGAATCACTGCTCAAGACAAAAGCACTACTCGTAGAAGTCGCGTACCACTGCTATTGTTTATTACCACTGCTAGTATGTTATGTCGGTTTAATATGTAATATTCTAGAATGTTATGGGTAGAAAGTTTTGTATTAGATAAATATGGAAAAAATATTTATCTTGTAGAATACGTAATGTATATTGTAAAGGACTCCTTAGACTATAAAAGGAGGTCCTAGATTAGAGTTAAATATACGTTTAAGCTATATCTAAAGTCGATCACTTCAAGTTTGTAAAACCCTAATACTGTTAAGAGTATTCGTATATTAATAATATATTGAGGTGTTTAGTGATAATTACTGTTTGATTATTATTATTCTTCTTAAGATTAAGCACTAGATTCCGCATAGTGTTTAATAGTTTGTGATCGTTTAGTCAGCTTCTATATTAGATCGTTTGCTCAACTAGGATCAACAAGTGATATCAGAGCTTATGATCTAGAAGCTGTGATCACGGAGAAGCTGTGTTAGATTTAGATTTGTTCTAATTCAACAAGTTCAAGATGAGTGAAGAAACTCACATGGTTACTGCCTCAAAGGTGCCCATGCTGAAGCAGGGAGAGTATGAGATATGGAAGATGAGGATGATGCAATATATTCGTATGATTGACTACAACATATGGGATGTCATTGTAAAAGGTGATACTCTACAAAATATTGGTGCTGATGGTAAATCACTCGCTATTGTGGCTGAAACTGATAAAGCTCAAAGGAAGCTGGAGATCAAGGCTCATAGTATTCTTAGTATGGGAATACCCAATGAGTATTCATTGGATTTTCAAGAGTATGAGACTGCCAATGAGTTGATGGATGCTATTGAACAAAGATTTGCTGGTATTGATGCTACCAGAAGATCAAGGAAGAACATGGTTAAGCATCAATTTAAAAACTTTTCTACTCTCAGCGGAGAAAGTCTGGATAGAACTTACAACAGACTACAGAAGCTCATCAGTCACTTGAAATTAGTTGATTATAAAGTTCCTTAAGAAGACATCAACCTCATGTTTGTTAGAAGCTTGGCACCTGAATGGGAAATGCACACAGTTGTTTGGAGAAACAAAGATGATTTTGACAAACTAACCTTGGATAATCTCTATAACAACTTAAAGGTCTATGAGTCTGAGAAGAATCTAGCTAGCTCATGCTCTTCCACTCAAAACATTGCTTTTGTGTCTACCAACAACAGGAGTTCTTAGGAAACTACCGTTGCTACTTATAGAGTTTCCAATGCTAACTCTAATGCTTCCACTGCTACTGATAACATTAGTGATGGTGTTATTTGTGCTTTTCCAGCTGATCTCACAACCAGTACTTCAGTGTTGAACCAGGATTTGGATCAAATTAATCCTGATGATCTTGAAGAAATTAATCTTCAGTGGCAGATGGCTATGCTCACCTTGCAAGCTAAGATATTTTTGAGGAGAACTGGTAGAGAAATCAAGTACAATGGTCAAAGCAAAGTTGGGTTTGATAAGAGAAAGATGGAGTGCTACAACTGTAAAAAGAAGGGGCACTTTGCAAGGGAATGTAGGGCTCTAAAGAGGAATGGTGACAATTACAAGAAGACAAATGAAGAACCAAAGCCTTTTTCAGCATTGGTGGCTCAAGATGGACTTGGTGACTATGACTGGAGTGGCCATATTGAAGAAGGACCCAATGCTGCTTTTCTTGCAAGTGAAGCTTCTAAAGTGCACAACTTTGCTCTCATGGCATATGCTTCATCATCATCTGTTTCTGATTCTGAGGTATCCAATAGTTCAAATAGTTCTGTTTGTTCTTTAAATCTTTTCAGGACACTTTAGAAGGTCTCAAAGCTGTAATTGAGAGTCTTAGAAAAGAAGTTGAACGTCTTGAAATGGATAACTTAGGTTATAGAGTTGTACTTAAAAATATAGAAGAAAAACTTGAGTTTAGTAAAAAGTGTGTGTTTGAATATGTTGATAAGATTAACATTCTAGGTGGTGAAGTTGATATTTAAAGAAATCAATGTACTTACGCAGAAACTTGAAGAAGCTGAAAATATAAAAAAAGAAGCCCTAGATGACAAAGAGAAACATGTAGTTAGGGTTGAGAAACTTACTTATGCTTATGATTTAATGAATGAGTCAATTGATTGTCAATTAATGAAAAAAGGTTTTGGCTTAGGGTACACTGAAGTAGCACCCCCATGAAAAGTGCTTTTGCACCACCTGGAACTGAGTTGTCTTTCAGTAGTGAGTTTAGTTTTAGCAAACCTGTAGGTGAGAATACTGAATCTAAGTCACCTAAGGTAGTTAATAAAAGGTCATCTGATGCACCAATCATTGAAGATTGGGAGTCAAAAAGTGAGGATGATAAGTCTGAGTCAACACAATCTGAAAAAGAAAACATTAAATCAGTTGATTCAAAACAAGCTAAATTTGTGAAACCTAGATTTGGAACACATATCTCTAAGAAAGTTGTTGAGCATAATGAGATTCCTAGAGAACAGATGAACAGGTACAAACCTAGGGGAAATCAAAGGAACTTTAATGGCTTAATATCCAATAAGATAGGAAGTGAGTTTAAGTTTGTTAAAAAGGCTTGTTTTACATGTGGTAGTTTTTAGTAATTGTAGAGAAATTGTAACAACTACCAACCACCTATTTGGAACCAATGGAAGAGGATCAACCATCAAAATTTTTCAAAACAAACTCATCCTCATCCTAATAGAAACATGGTTCCAAGAGCAGTGTCAATGAGAAATGGCACAACTAAATCAATCATCACTGCTGCACCAAAAGGATTTCCAACTGCTAGATCAAAAACTGATTTCACTGCTAAGCAAAATATTACCACTGCTAAGGCAAAAGCAGATACCCCTGTTGTGCCTAAGGTAATAACTGATACAGTGGTTGAAAGTCAGTTTTATGCTGTAAAGCCCTCAACTTGCTGGCAATGGAAACCAACGACAAAAGTCTTAGAACATGTCAGTAGTGCATCAATGGACTTAAAGAAATTTGACTATGTTGATGCACAAGGCAGACCCAAGTCAGTATTGGCTTGGGTCCCCAAAAGGAACTAATTTCTCTATTTTTCATGTGCAGGGCAATCTACAGGAAGATCTAAAGGAAAAAGGAATATTTGACAGTGGTTGCTCTGGGCACATGAACTAGGATGAGAGCAACCTTGAGGATTTTGAAGCTTTTGATGGAGGATATGTGGCTTTTGGCAATGATCCAAAAGGTGGAAAAATTGTTAGCAGATGGACATTTAAGACAGGAAAGTTGGACTTTGAGAAGGTATATTTGGTAAAGGGACTCAAGTACAATTTGTTCAGTGTTTCCCAAATGTGTGATAAAAAGAATTGGGTACTTTTTGGGGAAACTGAATGTGTGGTTTTATCAACTGATTTTAAGATGCCTGATGATAGTATGTGCAACTTCGGGTTCCTAGGAAAGAAAACATATATTGCTTTAATATGAAAGATGTAATTCCTAACAGAACCTTAACTTGTTTGTTTGCAAAGGCATCAGTTGATGAGTCAAAACTTTGGCATAGAAGGCTAGGTCACTTAAATTTCAAAACAATCAATAAATTGGTGAAGGGAAACTTAGTTAGAGGGTTACCTTCAAATTTTTTTGAAAGTAAGGATCTTTGTGTGGCTTGTCAAAAAGGTAAAAAACATAGAGCCTCTTGTAAGACTAAGACTGTGAACACCATAACTCAACCACTGTTTACGTTACATATGGATTTGTTTGGTCCTATGTTTGTAAAGAGTTTGAATCATAACCAGTATTGCCTAGTTATTACAGATGATTGCAGCAGATTTTCTTGGGTTTACATTTTAGCATCTAAGAGTGAAACTAGTGAGATCCTTAAGAGTTTCATAACTAAGATAGAAAATCTAGTAAACTATAAGGTTAAAGTAATCAGATGTGATAATGGAACTGAGTTTAAGAATGATGTAATGAATCAGTTTTTTGTGGCAAAGGGTATAGAAAGACAGTTTAGTATTGCTAGGACACCTCAGCAAAATGGTGTAGCTGAAATGAAAAATAGAACACTATTTGAGGCTACTAGAACAATGTTGTCTGAATCCAAGTTACCTACTACCTTTTGGGCTGAAGCTGTTGGCACAGTATGCTATGTGCAGAATAGAAGTAAGGTAGTTAAGCCTCATAACAAGACCCCATATGAGCTGTTACATGGTAGGAAGCCTATGATCGATTTCCTAAAACCTTTTGGGTGTCCTGTTACTATCTTGAATACCATAGACCACCTAGGCAAGTTTGAGGAAAAGGCAGATGATGGATACTTTATTGGCTATTCTTTCAATAGTAAAGCTTTTAGAGTATACAATAGGAGGACAAAAAGGGTTGAAGAAAACCTACATGTTAGGTTTAGTGAAGAAATTCCTAGTGTTGAGAGTAAAGGACCAGATTGGCTTTTTAATATTGATATGCTAACAAAATCTATGAATTATGAGTCAATCATTACAGGTACATCCATTAATGTTGATGCAGGTACACAAAAGAATTCTGAAGCAGGAACAAATTCTAAGGAAGCTAAATCTCCAAAAGAATTCTATTTGATTGAGAAGTGGAAACCTGGTTCTGTCTCTCCCATCATTGAAAAGAAGGGTCCCTCAGATGATGATGCAAGGAACATGGGAGATTATCATCAAGATAAGGAAGAGTTGTTTGAAGATAACTCAGTGTCAGTAGAAGAAATTGTGAAGCAGAGGAGAGTTGTTGAAAATACTGCTAAGCCAAGTGCTACCACTGCTAGTTCATTCGAAATCCCTGCTGGCACAAGTTATACCACTGCTGAGTCCTCACCAACAAAATCAACAAGCAGTACTATCATTGAAAACACTGCTAATCCATTTCATAGTATTGATGATCTAGAAATTGATCCAGACATGCCAGATTTGGAAGAAATGGATACTCGTACAGATGATGAAGCCATGGATGACTTTTTCAAGAATGCTGATGTTTCTAATTTGGAGATTGTTATTATAGAAAGTACAGTTCCTACCACCAGATCAAATACTTGGCAACTTGAATACCCAGTACAAACAAGAAGCAAGACACAAAATCTTAAAACCTTCACTGAACAAGGTTTCTTTTGCAAAGTCTCTTCACAAAAGAAACAGTCATCTAGACATGCAAAATTGTCTTTTTGCTTGCTTTTTGTCATAAAAGGAGCCCAAGAGAGTTGAAGAAGCATTAGGTGAAGAAGGATGGATTGAGTCTATGCAAGAAGAACTGCTGCAATTCAGACTTCATGAGGTTTGGACACTGGTTGATCTACCTAATGGCAAGAGGGCTATTGGAACAAAATGGGTATTCAGAAACAAGAGGGATGAAAGGGGGATTGTGGTTAGGAATAAATCAAGGTTGGTTGCTCAAGGATACACACAAACAAAAAGTATGGATTATGATGAAGTGTTTGCTCCTGTTGCCAGAATAGAGGATATTAGATTATTTTTGGCATATGCTTCATTCAAGAATTTTGTGGTGTATCAAATGGATGTGAAAAGTGCCTTTTTATATGGGACAATTGATGAAGAGGTTTATATTTTTCAACCTCCTGGTTTTGAGGATCTTGATCACCCTGATAAGGTTTATAGGGTTAAAAAGGCAATGTATGGGTTGCATCAAGCTCCTAGGGTATGGTATGATTACCTATCTACTTATTTGTTGGACAATGGGTTTAAGAGATGAGTAATTGATAAGACATTGTTCATAAGGAAGCTTAAGTATGATATTTTGCTGGTTTAAGTATATGTTGCTGACATCATCTTTGGCTCAACAAATAAAGAGCTGTGCCAGAATTTTGAGAAACTTATGTATGATAAGTTTCAGATGAGTGTTATGGGTGAACTTACTTTCTTTTTGGGGCTACAGGTTCAACAAAGGACTGATGGTATCTTTATCAGTCAAGATAAATATGTAGCAGACATCTTTAAGAAGTTTGGGTTTCAAGATGTCAAAAGTTCAAGTACACCTATGGAAACACAGAAGCCACTGCTAACTGATGATGGAAGTCCAAGAGTTGATGTGAAGCTGTATAGATCCATGATTAGGTCCCTGATGTATCTCACCTCTTCTAGGCCAGATATAATGTTTGCAGTATGTGTGTGTGCAAGATTTCAAGTTACACCTAATACAACACACATGAATGCTGTAAAGAGAATCTTTAGGTATCTTAAGGGTCATCCTAAATTGGGCCTTTGGTATTCTAAGGATTCACCTTTCGATTTGTTGGCCTATACTGATAGTGACTATGTTGGGGCTAGCTTGGATAGAAAGTCTACTACTGGAGGGTGTCAGTTTTTGGGAAGCAGGGTTATATCATAGCAGTGTAAGAAGCAGACAATTGTGGCCAATTCCACCACTGAAGCTGAGTATGTAGCTGTTGCAAGTTGCTGTGGTCAAGTACTTTGAATTCAGAATCAATTGTTGGACTTTGGGTACAATTTCATACATACTAAGATTTACATTGACAATAAAAGTACTATATACATCATTAAAAATCTTGTTTTGCATTCTAGAACTAAGACATCACTTTATTCGAGATTGCAATGAGAAAAGGTTAATCCAAATGGTTAAAATACATATTGATTGTAATGTAGCAGACCTACTCACCAAAGCTTTTGATGTGGGAAGGTTTCAGTAGTTAGTAGTTAGTATAGGTATGATCAATCTCTAAGTCTCAAAATGGTTTTGTAAAAGTTTGTAGAAAGAAAGTATTGCTATTGGTAATCTTAGTACTGCTAGTGTATATTTTACCACTGCTTGTTATTTTTGTCCCACTAACTATTTTGCAGATTCTAAAGTCAAAGACACACAATTAGTAGCAAAGGAATGAAAAGAAAAGATGAAAGTTTATTCATTAAAAAAGCTGCATCCGAAGATGCAGCAGTACATCAGCCACATTCATTACATCATCAAAAGAAAACTACCTACACCAACTACTCCATGGCTTCCTTCCCTTTTCCACCAAGATCTGGCATGCTCTGCTTGCCCCTACTACCAACCACCTCCCAAACTTGGCGATTGGAAAGTCCTAGCACCTGTGCTCTCTTTTGTGGTGCTGGAGCAGGGGGAGCTGGCCTTTGTGCAAGAGGAGCTACAACCAAACCTCTGGAAGGCCCAACTACTTCATCTTCATTAGTGTCATGGTAGGAAGAAATAAAGCTAGGCATGAAGTTCAGTTCAGAGCTGGTGTCTTCCACATAAGATTGTGGAGTAGGAAGATCTTCAGATGAAGTACCCACTGGTGCTGGTGCTGGAGCAGGGTTTGTGTCAATGAAAGTAAGTGTGGTGTGTAGGGGAGGAAATTAGTTCTCCCATCCATCATTAGACGAAGGGCTTGAGGATGAATCTGATGAGATTTCAATTGGAGAATTGCTCATTCTGATGATATTTTATTTTTGAGAGAGTTGTTGGTGAAAGAGATCTTGAAGAGTAATTGTTGGGTTTTTGGTTCTGCTAACAAGAATTATTCCAAGTATGAAACCATTGCTAGTACAACAGATACCACGACTAAAAGGAAAGGAATCACTGCTCAAGACAAAAGCACTGCTAGTAGAAGTCGCGTACCACTGCTATTGTTTATCTTCACTGCTAGTATGTAATGTCAGTTTAATATGTAATATTCTAGAATGTCTTGGGTAGAAAGTTTTGTATTAGATAAATATCGAAAAGATATTTATCTTGTAGAATATGTAATGTATATTGTAAAGGACTCCTTAGACTATAAAGGGAGGTCCTAGGTTAGAGTTAAATATATGTTTAAGCTATATCTAAAGTCGATCACTTCAAGGTTGTAAAACCCTAATACTGTTAAGAGTATTCATATATTAATAATATATTGAGGTGTTTAGTGATAATTACTGTTTGATTATTATTATTATTCTTAAGATTAAGCACTAGATTCCGCATAGTGTTTAATAGTTTGTGTTCGTTTAGTTAGCTTCTATATTAGATCGTTTGCTCAACTGGGATCAACAAGTGGTATCAAAGCTTCCTCAGGCTAGTACTAGTGGTGTAGAACATGAGGCTGTCACAGGTGTTGGAGGTGACATGATTGGAAGGGCTTTCACTATTGCCTCATGCTTAGTAGCTGAGCAGGACAGTGAAAACATAAATAAGACCCAACCAATGGTAACTCCTAATGTGGAGAGTTCTCTTGAACTCAATACAGGTGGAGGAATCCCCAACCAACTGGCTAATATGGGGGACATGGATGTTCAGGCTAGGTCTGATGCCATGTTAGACACACCCTATGATTCACCTCTCAGAGGAGGTAACACAACTCGAAGTGATGAGGGTAGTTTGGAACAACAACATGATTTGATGGCTAATGATTTTGTACACACTGACCATTCCAATGATCCACCTCTCGGACCAGGTTATACATGTCGAAGTGGTGAGGCTACCATGAAACTTATACAAGAATTGACGGATAGATGTACAACCATGGAGTCTAAGATCACTGGCCTACAACAACTTACAACTTCTCAGGCTGACACAACAGGAAAGTTGCAACACGGGGTCAGAGTTTAGGAAAGACTAAGGAGGCCAAGGGTCAATACATTTAGAAGAGTGAAAAAGGTGACAAAAAGGGAAAGCTCCTCTTGAAATCAAGATATGGAGGATGCATCCAAATAGGGGAGGAGTGAAAGTACAAATTCAGGGGAGGCTTTAGTGGATATGGAGATTGACAGTGGGGATAACGTTGCTGATTATTTGGTGGCTGACAAGGATGGCAATGAAGTAGTGTTGGATGATTCTTCAAAGACTGCAGTTGTGGATAAGGAGAAAGAAGTGGAGCATGCAACCACTGCTAGTATTGCTGCAACCACTGCTAGTGTTGCTGCAATCACTGCTGCAACCACGGCTAGCAAAATTCTGACCACTGCTAGTTCAGATGTTTTTACTGCAGATCCAACCACTGCTACAACAATAACCACTACAATAACATCAACAACAAAATCAAAGGAGGCTGAAGATGAGATTGCCTTACAACTACTTAATTTAAAGCAATCTCAACCTAACCCTACACCCAAACCAACTGCTAAGAGTCTTAAAATTGGTGAGCCAGTGCAAAAACCAGTAGTTATTAAACCTGATATTGGGAAAGGGTAAAGCTATTAAAGAGCCACAATTGGAGTTTGAAAGTAGAGCAGAGCAAGTAGCATTTGATGAAGAAGAGGCTAAAAGGCTACATCAAGAACTGAATGCTGATGGCATTGCTGAAGAAAAGTTGGCTGCAGAACAAGAAGAAGCTTCTCTAAGGGCTATTGAAGAGTGGAATAAAGAACAAATGTTTTTTCAAGCCTCTGACAGACTGCAGGAAACAAAGACAATGGATGAATGGGGTTTATATGACATTGATACAAGGTCAAAGATGCTGGTTGATATGGTCAGAAAGATGAAACAACAGAATGAGTTTAAGGCTTACCATGATAAGAAGAATAAGCCACCAACCAAGCTACAGAAAAGGAGTCAAATGATGAAATTTATCAAACATATGGATGAAAATAGGAATATGAATTTGAAGAGTTACTCTTATGAGAGAATTGAGCAGTTATACAACTCTTGCAAAAGAAGGTTTGATAATCTCATACCCATGAATTCTGAACAAGAAGCTGAGATGTTAAAGAAACAAAAGAAAGTTGGATCTGTGAGGGAGGAGTCTAGTTCCAAAAGACAAAAGTTGAATGATGAAGAGAGATTGGATTAGTTTATTGTGATGAATGCACAAATGCCTGAAGATCCTATTTCTGCTACACCTTTAAAATTTAAATACCCTCTCATAGATTGGCAGACTGTTTCAGTGGAAGGAAGGGATGTTATTGAGCTGACTAGATTAGATGGATACAAAAGTCAGTACTTCTCATTTAATTATCTTCTATTCTTTCTAACCAGAAGTGATTTGGAGAAATTATGGGAGATAGTGTCTTTTAGATGTGGTAAGCTAGGACCTACAAGTACCATGGCTTATTCCATATGGTCTGCATTAAGATGTATGTTTGAGCCTAATCCAGATGATAAATGTTGGGAAGACTGTGTGGTTTAAGAATGGGTACTATATGCTTATTATGGAGTGCATGCTGTAAAGCTTTCTGAAGGAAAACTCTATATGCTGCTATATATAGATTATCCATTGATGAAGATTGTAGCTGGACAGATGCTGGAAGTCAAGCTTAAGTTATCATGTTCAAAACCAGATCATCCACTAATTCATCCACTTTTGAAGAAGATTGAAAAGATTGTTGAAACTCCTTTGGAAATCAAGGACAAGCTTCATGGTAGAAAGAAAAGAATGGCAGATAGATCAAAAGCAGTTGATGAAGAATTTGATTCTGGGAAGGAGCTTGAAGAGACTGATAGGTGTTTGGATACATCCTCCAAATAAGGTATTTTGTGCTTAAAGAAAAACTTGATGATTTTGATTGTAAATATCAAGTTTAGGGGAGGATTGTTTGGTTTTTGGTTCTGCTAACAAGAATTATTCCAAGTATGAAACCACAACCAGTACAACAGATACCATGGCTAGAAGGAAAGGAATCACTACTCAAGACAAAAGCACTGCTAGTAGAAGTCACGTACTACTACTATTGTTTATTACCACTGCTAGTATGTTATGTCAGTTTAATATGTAATATTCTAGAATGTCTTGGGTAGAAATTTTGTATTAGATATATATGGAATAGATATTTATCTTGTAGAATACGTAATGTATATTGTAAAGGACTCCTTAGACTATAAAAGGAGGTCCTAGGTTAGAGTTAGATATACGTTTAAGCTATATCTAAAGTCGATCACTTCAAGGTTGTAAAACCTTAATACTGTTAAGAGTATTCATATATTAATAATATATTGAGGTGTTTAGTGATAATTACTATTTGATTATTATTATTCTTCTTAAGATTAAGCACTAGATTCCGCATAGTGTTTAATAGTTTGTGTTCATTTAGTCAACTTCTATGTTAGATTGTTTGCTCAACTGGGATCAACAATTGTTTAAAGAATGGAATGACCTCTGTAAGATAACAAGCTTTTGTTTGTTCAAAACCTTTTCCCCTTCAGTAATTCTTGTTGGTGTGATGTTGGAAACTATATTTTGTAATGTTTAAGTCTTGTTTAGAGTTAAGTCTGGTAGCTTTAGTAGTTAAGTCTGGTAGACCAGACATAAGTCTGTTGATAGTTAAGTCTGCCAGTACTAAAGATGTTAAGTCTGGCAGAACAAATAGTCTTGAGTTAAGTCTGTTTATGTCTAAAACAGAATAGGTTGTTAGAATTGTATTAGGAGTAGATATGTACAAGTAGAGATATCTTAGGAGAAGATATCTTTACCCTTCTACAAGTTTGTTAGTCAATTAGGGTTTCCTTGGTGTATAAAAGGATTTCTAAGGTGTTAGGTTAATGTACGAGTTGTAAGCATTAGCCTTTGAGCAAATTAATATAAAATACGAAGTTTGTAATTCTTGTGTTCTTCATATTTGTGTGTTACGATTCCGCATTAACACGTTAAAATTTTGCAAAGAGTTCTTCATATAGTAAATTGTATTTATTCAAGTTTACTATTAGTCATTCAAGGCTACTTGGATCCATAAACGTTTGGACCTACAAGTGGTATCAGAGCCTGTTGAAGAACTCTGATTTGAATAAAACAAAACACACCAATAACACTCATCTCATCTCACTTAAAAACCCTAAAAGATGTCTCATCATGATAACTTCTCCAACCATCTTAGTAATGAAGAGGCCACTGACAGTGAACCTGAAGCATCAGAAGTAGGATCTAATAAACAAGAACAGAAAAAACAACAACAACTTCCTGCAACAACAACTATCTCCAACCTCAAACTTCCTATTCTGAAAAAGGAAGAATAAGACATCTGGGCCATGGAGATGGAACATTATCTGGAATATTTAGATAATGAGGTTTGGAAAGTGATCCATAATGGGAACTCAAAAAAAAAGAATCTCCAAGGGTAAAGATGGCGTAGTCAGGGTTCTGCCACCAATCTCTACTGCAGATATACTTGCTGTGAAGAAAGAAAGAAAGGCAAGAACTCTCCTATTGATGGCCATACCAAAGGAAAATCTCAGTGTGTTTCCCAGTATGGATGATGCTAAGGAGATATGGGAGGCTATTAGAACCAGATTTGGAGGTAATGCTAACACCAAGGAAATGCAAAAAGCTGTTTATAAACAACAGTTTGAAGCATTTGCCATTAACAGTTCTGAAGGCCTGGAGAAAGGCTATGACAGGTTCCAACAACTCCTATCATAGTTGGAAGCACATGGATCTGAAGTGTCCAATGAAGATGCTAATATGAAGTTTCTCAGATCATTCCCACTGAATGGTCAAATCTAGCAATGATCATAAGAACTAAAGAAGATATTGACACCTTGTCAATAGATGACTTGTATAATAATCTTAGAGTTTATGACCAAGACATCAAGGGGAATTCAAGAGCTTCTTCAAGTGACAACAATGTTGCTTTCATCTCTCAAGGAAAGAACACTAAAACCATTGTTAAGTCTGGTAGTGGTTTTAGTTCTGGTAGCTATACAGTTAGTACTGGTGTGAAGGAAAAGAATGAGGCTACTGGTTTTCCTGATAAGATCATCTACTCACTGTTTTCTAATCAATCTGAAAACATTCTAAATGAAGACTTGGATCAGATAAGATGAGGAGATGGAGGAGATGGATATCAACTAGCAGTGTGCTATGATTGCCTTAAGGATGAAGAAATTCTTCAAGAAGACTGGTAGGCAAGTGCGTTTTGATGGAAAGAGACCAATGGGATTTGATAGATCAAAGCTGAAGTGCTACATGTGTCAAGAGAGGGGTCACTTTGCTAATGAATGTACAGTAAAGGAGGCTAATGAAGAAAAGAAAATGGATTCCTTATATCCTAGGCATGCTGAGAAGGAAGACAAGAATCAGACTGGGCTGCTAACCTTGGAAGCTGGTGTGATTAACCGGGGAGAGCATCCTACTGAGGGACAGAAGTCAATCATGCTCTCATGGCCATAAGCTCCAGCAGTGAGGTAACTCTATGCTCCAAAAATTTGAACTGATTCATACAATAAACTGCAGTCTCTTTGTGATGAACAGATGGGTTAATTGGGTGATCAAGAAGTTAAATTACTTGCTTATAAAAGTGCTGTTAAAACATTAGAAAAACAAGTAAACAATCTTCAAAAACAAAATGCATCTTTTAATAAAAAGCTTACTTTCCAAGGTAATGAAATATTTGAAAAGGATGAGAAGCTTAGAAAATATAGGAGAATAGGCATGAAGACTGTTAAAGATAAAGAAGAGTTGCAAAAGATAGTTGATAAATGGCAAAATAGTAATAATAATCCGTGGAAGCTAGTAGATTCATAAATGAGTTCTACAAGTAAAATTGGTTTAGGGTATGGGATAAAATCAGACAAAGAGGTTTTAGGATATGAGGAAGAGGTGATGGAAAATGTTTTTGTTAATTCAAAAAGTGATTTTGAAGGTAAACCTGTTTATCATATATTTGCAAAAACTGACAATAACAAGGGAGTTCCACCTCCAATTAATGATGATTATACTCCTAAACCTGAAAAAGAATATGATGAGTCCTTATTTGACTATAGCAAATGGAAGAACCCTGAAACTGTTGCTTCTCAAGACTATTCCATTGAATTCACTAACTGTCAATCCAATGACAGTAAAGGATTATGTGAGAAAAGTTCTGACACCAGTGTCTCAGAAGATAAGACTAGTGAGTACTCTTCCTGTCAATCTAATGACAGTGAAGGACCCACTAGAAGTATCTCTGAATGTTGTCTAGAGCTTATGTCTGAACCCATAAGGATCTCTAAACCTGAACCAGTTAAACCTAGCGTGTCTTCATCTAAGCTAAAATCATATTCACCTAGATTTGTTCCTCAAAGGATCATTCCTAGGCAGAAAATAGAGATACATAGCACTGATAAGGTTAACTGGAATACTATAATGAAAAAGGAGTAAGGTGCAGGTTACTCCTTTGATGTTAAAAGATATTTTGTCCGCAATAGCTTAAGCCATTTGATTAGAGATTGTGACTTCCATGAAGAGAAAATGGCTAGAGAAGCTGAGGAAAGAAAGAAAAAGGTTGTAAACACTAGGAATGGGGTAAATAAACCAGTGTGAAATAATGTGAACATGATTAACCATGCTAATAAGTTTGCTACTAGACCAATACCTGTTAATACTGGTAATACTTATATTAATTCTGTTAGACAAGGGTGGGTACTGGTGGTTAATTTAGTTATGGTAGGCAAAATGTTAATACTGGTAATATATTTAGAGTTAATACTGGTCATGTTAAACCTGGCCAAGCTAAAGTTAATTCTGGGTATAAATCACAACCTACCAGTCCATCACCTAGTCCCAAGTTTAGAAAACCACAGGTGAACCAGTTCAATCAAAGACTTCATTATGGTTCTCACTCACCTGTGAGAAGACCCATGTCTGAAAATGCAGCTCAAATGTTTCAATCTATGCTGCAAGGGGTAATTAGGGGACTGCTGTTAAGCCCTTGGTAGGTTATACTTAGAGACAGACCAGACCAAACTTCAAGTATAATAGTGGACCAGTTTCTTTTAATGTTGACAAATCTAAAGGTCCACAAGGAAGAACCAAGCCTCTACAGGCCTGGGTCCCCAAGAGAAACTAATTTCTCTTTTCTATGCAGGAACATCCTTATTTGAATATGGGAGATACAAGAATCTTTAACAGTGGCTGTTCTGGGCAGAAAAATGGTAACAAGAATCACTAGGATGAGCTTGAGGAAGTCCAAGGAGTGTCTGTTACCTTTGGAGGAAGCATAGGCTAATCCATGCATAGTTAGATTTTTATGATGAACAATTGTGTGTTGGTGTGATTTGGTGGTTTTGTGGACATCTTTTGATTTATGTGTTTGCAACAATAATTTGGGTGTGCTTAAACAAGTTTATTTGGTTTCTTTATGGATTAGTTCTGGTGGTTTTGGGTTAATTCTGCTTGGTGTCATGCTTATTGTATTTCTCTTGGTTTTAGACTAATTTTTTTAGGGAAATGAACTATCTATCAAAGATAGGGGAGGTATGGAAGCTATACTGATGGAAGTGCTACTATTCAAAGTTAAAATTGGTGATGTCACAATTAAGTCTGGTTGACTATTTTAAGTCTGGTAATGCAAAAATATTATTTGTTAGTCCATATTTTAAGTCTGGTTGACTGCTCTGTTTGAGGGGAGGAATAAGCCTAAGGGGAGGCTTATTGCTTAAGGGAAGCTTAGTGTTATAAATCTTTCTAAACTTTTGTATAGTGTTCACTTTTTGTCCACTAATATTTTTGCAGATATTCAAGAAACAATCAGTAACAAATTAATGAAAAGAAGAAGTGAAAATCTATTCAGTAAAGATTGCATTCAAAGATGCAGCATTACAAAAGAAGACTTCATTACACCAACACCACCTATCCCATGGCCCTCTTCCCTTTCCCATTAAATTCTGGCATGCTCTGCTTTCCCCTCTTCCCAATCACCTCCCAAGCACGGCGACTAGCAAGGCCAAGCACTTGTTCTCTCTTCCCTGGTGTTGGGTTGGAGGAAGTTGGCCTTTGTGCAGAGCTAACCGCCACCAAAGATTTAGATGTCCTTTCTGCTTGCTCATCATCAGTTTCATCATAGCAGGAGACATAGCTGGGTATGGATCTCAACTCATACTCCGAGCCTGAGTCATCCACATATGGTGGAGGTGTAGGCAGTTCATCAGAAGGAACACCTCCAGCTATTGGTGTTGGATTTGGGTTCTATTAGGTCACCATATTTGTAACACAAGCATCAATATAAGAAATAGAAAAGAAGTGATCGGATGAACAAACACAGATACACACACACACGTATGAATATATGAAGAGTTATGTGTAAAGTGTAAAGTGTAAATTGAACAACCAACCCTTAAGTGAGGGTTTACAAGCATTATTTATAGGAAGGAACTAGGGCAACATGCAAGTTCCCTTCCTTTTCCTTATGGGCTTGGGCCAAGGCTCATGGGCTTTCTACATAAGCCTTGGCATGATTACTAACATAAAATCCATATTAAGCTAACTATTACATATTAATTACTAACACTTGAAATCTAGTTTTGGAGTGATTCCAACAATCTCCCCCTAAGTGTTAGTGATTGATGATATAAACGTTGTAGGTGCTGATGTAATAGTATCTTTGACGTCTTCTGACATTCTTCTTTCTTGTGAGAAGAAGTACCTTGATTCGAACAATCTCCCCCGTGTAGGGATCTTGTATCTTTTGAAGTATTCTGCTTTGACGTCTTTTGATTTCATTGTTCTTAAGTTCTTTGTTATTTGTGGTGAATGTAGTATGTTTAGGTTATCCGCATCAGGTCTGCTTCATTGCTCCAGTGTCTCCACGTCTTTCTCCAACATGCTCACACGCTCTTTAACGTTGGATTTCAGCTTTGATGAAGTTCTTTTAGTCTTTAAACTTTGTAGATTCTTTGTTGATGAAGAATCAATATGACTTTGTGTTGCCTTTGAATATGAGAGAACTTCATTGATGATGTAGTTGGCGTAAGCATGTGGAGAATCTGCACGATCTCTTTCTACCCGCAAGCATCCATAAGAAGAAAACATAAAACATGAATTAGAAATAATCCAGCGCTTATAAGTTTGAACTTCGAGAGTGTTAACAGCATAGTGTGAAAACACAACTCTAATTCTTACAAAGACTGTTCCTGAACTGGAGTCCCACAAGTGAGATAACGCGATGTACCGAAGTACACCTACAGTTCAGATGACTCGCTGAGGTACACCGAAGCATCACCCCACGACTGTAGACCGTTTGAGACACACTAAGCATAATCCACGGAGAGTTACCGAAGTGACCTGTTGTCAGGGTTATTTGATGTTGACCCTGGCAGGAGTTTCCATTCAATCATTGAGGATCACATGTGTGAACCTCTCATAAATGTTCTCGACATATTGCAAAGATCTATGAAGGACACGATAATATATCACTTGTGTTCTTATTGTTGAACGACAAGCGATGAATTGTCAAGTGTACCTAAGAGATCTTTTGATGAATCTCGTGGCTCTAGACTCAATAGTGCACTTTGGTTTTCCTGGGTGGAGACTAGGGAGAGGGTCTCCTTCTTCAATACCAGCAATCTCTAAGAGAATGCCGATAGTTTACTTAGGGTTCCCTGTGAGAATAAAACAAGCTTCTGTTAGGAGAAACTTGAGTGGCTAAGAAGGTTTAGTGCATGCGTCACTGGGTCCATGATGAATTTGATCTTCAATACATGTGTCATCTCGTGACAACCAGTAGCATATGATATGAACCCGGTGTCCGTCCTAAGTTGAATAATCTAGGGGGCTATTTGTTTTCACCCTTTTCTTTGCTTTTCTTTTTAATTCTTCAACTCCTTCTTTCTCCGATTCTCAATTTCTCCTTTTTATAATCATACCTAACGACTGCTAGATTCTAACTATTGGTGGTATCCTTGGGTAGATCCCTCCGGCTCTGGCGGATCATAGGACGGTTATTCCTAACCTTAGTCACCTTGTAACTCCATGACTAACCTATGTTGCCATAAAACCAGTTTACATGAAAAATCTCTAAAAGTGGTAATGATTGAAAAAACATTTTGTACCACTGTAAGAGTTTGATCTTTTGCAGAAATACTCCCCCTCCACACGTGCTTAAGTATTATGACAGAAATTTGCACGGTGAGAGAAGAGTTCACACTTTTTGAATTGATCGACTCAAGATAGACAATCTCTCGTGAGACACGGTTACGTTGCATAGTTAAAGAGTTACATTGTCAGCTTTTAGGTGACAACTAGCTCTAATAACTACCTTGAAGGTGTGGACAAACCTCGAAAGGTTGTCAAACCCGTCAAAGTTCATGTCTTTCAGGAGTTTCTCGAATAGGTACAATTTACTGGGATAAGTCTTGGAAGACAAATCTTTTCAATGTATGACTGTTCAGATTTCGTCAATTCATGGGTTGAAGTCTTATCACATGACGATTGAATCACAACATATTTCTTATCACATAGTTTTTCTCCCCCTCAATAAGTGATATAAACTTTTGAGGTTTTGAAAATCATAAGGGGAAGTGCTTGTTCTTTTGAGCAAAACCTTTTAAAAGTGAAAGGTTTGATAAGTTTTACTCAAAAGTAAGAAGCTTTCGCTCCTTTTATAAGTATTGTGGCACTGAAGCGTACCACAGGGTCCTTTCATTACAAGTACGGGTTGTACACTGTTATGTGTGCACAAGCCATTGTCATTAAATAATCACATATCCAAGTCAATATTGAAAATGAAACAGCTCAAGGGGTACCAGGAGATTCAGGTAGTCCAGCAATTACTCCAGGAATGCGAACTGGGCGTTGATAACCTGTGAGAGAAATCCTGGGACGACCACCTACGAAGCTCTCCAAAGTTCTGAACTGGTCCCTTCTGTACAACCTTTCATCGATGCGAGTGATGATCCTCTTAACATCCCTTTTCTCCTTCTAATTCAATCTCTTCTTCGACCCTATGCCTTCATGTATCTCCTTTAACCGATAAGCTAACCCATCCCTGACTTTCTTTAGTGTATGATCCCCAAACTTATGAAGCTCGTTACACGCCATCAAGCAGTTGCGGTGTAGTTCACTGCGGTAGACTACACCAAAAGGTTTGTTGATGAGAGTGTATTGAGGAAGGTGGTTGATGTCAGGAAGGTCTAACTGAGGTCTGGTGAGGTTGACACGTGTCTGATACGATTCCACGGCAAGTTGCAAGTCTTCTATACGTTCCTGGATCACTATGCTTCTGATGAAGATGAGCAAGGACTTGATGTATTCGCGTTGGATTTCTGTCTAGAATTGTCTCATTCTTCCCTGTACCTTGGCAAGATACAGATCTTCAATGTCGTTGAGACACAAATTCTGAAAATCCGCTTCACAGAAAGCATAGTCCTCTTCGTCTTGTCTTTTGACTACGATTTTCTTGAGAAATGTGTAGTCCCATTTAGACGAGAGAGTTACATGCTGAACAGCAACGATCCCTTTATCACTATGCACTTCATGTGTAGATGTTTGAACCTGGCAGCTTTTGTAGAATATTCTTCGGCGTTCAGGCTAATGGTGAATCCCATACATCGCATCAAGGTCACACTTTTCTACACTGTTGGCAAACATGTGAGTAGCATTTTCCTCGATGGCTATGCAGTTAGAGTATATGGCTGCCGGGAACGGAAGTGTGAGTGATGTAGCGTATTTCTTTGACACATCGCTACCATGTAGAAGAAATTCCAGGTCTTTTTTGAAGAAATAGCGGAATGGAATCTTAGGTTGATCTGGTTGGCCAATGGTAGGTAGAGGTTTGGTCCAGTTTGTGTAGTATGGAGCCTTGTCTTTTCTAGTGAAGTCAATGTTCGCTTCAGGGTTGAGCCAATCGATGTTGTTAGACATGGCTCGTGCTATGTTTTCAAGATGATATTCAACTTCAATAGCACTTTCCGAGCTGTCTTTGAGCAGTTGAAAAGCTTCATTCTTGATGCGTTTTAACTCTTACTTGGTCATCTTCTTCACCCGAAACTTTTCTTGAAGAAATTTAGCATGCTTCAATGTTCGACCTTCTACCATATCTTGACCATCAGGTAGAGAGGGAGTAACATCAACAAGTGTGGAAAACCAGTCATATTCGGTGTTATCTTCGTCTAGCCATGAGACGACATCAGCCTTAGTCGTCATCTTCTTCTTCTTTGGCCTAGATGAGGATGCTGGTTTCTTTGTTGTATCAGGAGAGGTGGGTTATTGTTTGGGCTCAGGGACTTCCTTATCGTCACCACCATTGTATTCGAAATGATCACCAGTTTTTTTTGTGGAGGGTGGTAACTCAGAGTCCTAAGGTTTATCAGCAGAAGAATGTGGAGGGGATCGTGTGTCAGTTGGAGTCCTTTGGGGTGGTGGTGGCATGGAGGATGATTCACCAATTTTCTTCGGACGTTTAGGCTCTGTATCTTTGTCCTTATCCTTATCATCATCGTCTCTTGGACGCTTAGGCCTTTCAGCTTGCTTCTTGCATGAAGTCTTGAGTTGATATTCCAGTAATGCCTCAAATAGTTTACTTTCATCAGAGGTGAAAGTTGCAGATCGTTGAGACAATTGTAGCACCAGCTTGGAAATCAACTCTGCATCAGAGAGAACTGCAGGCTCAATTGGATTGATCGTCATTGTTACCGGGGTGGATTGCATTGTTTGCTTGACCAATTTCATCAAATTCGGATAGAGCTGTCTGGTGAAAATCTCCCTTGTCACGCCAGGAACAGTGTCGAGAAGGAACTTGTGAGTATATCCCTTAATCATCTCGTTCAGTTCCCCTAGGACATCATATTGCATAAACTTCTGGATATACTCCCTTTCACTTCACATCTTGTCTATCTCGTCATGTAGAAGATTGATATTGTCAGCGAGTTGATTCAGCTTTTTGTTGGTTACGTCTTTCTTCCTGACTTGCTTGACAGTATTGACAATCTTGGTTTTAGCCCGGGATATCCAAGAGTCAGTAGGTTTCTTCACAGATTTAGATGTGGATCTGGTTGTGCCTCTGGATGGTGGAGGTGAAGATGTGAGGTGACTCAGGGTCCTTTGGTGGCTCAGAAGTTTCCTCCTTGGAGCGTGCAGGACTGTCTAGAAGAAAATTATCATAATCAAGATCTTCATCATTTCCAGACTTAGCCGTTTCATCAGCCTTAGTATCTTCACCAGGAGTTTTCTCAGTCTTTTCCATGTCTGGTTCCTCAAATTCGTAGTTGATGGAATCCTCTATCTGCCTTTCTTGTTGTTCGTGGGTGGTGGTACCAGTTTCCTTATCGGGTTGGTTAACCGCATCGGAAACTGGTGTGGCTTGAGTTCCACCACTTGACCCTCCGGGGCCACGAGTTTGATCCAGTACGAATTCATCGGCAAGATGTTTGAGTCTGAGGTTCTTTAACTTCTTTTGATAGTCTCTTTCCTCATCAAATGGTTCTTCTTCAGAGCTTTACTTATCATGCTCAAGCACATGAGTTTTCCCTTTTCCTTTATCAGCTTTTGGACTGAGAGGTTTTGCTACTGTTTGAGTGTCATCGGTTGGAGTTTCAGAGTAGATGACCTCTTCATCTGACTCAGTATCCTTAGAGCTTTCATCTACTAGCTTTTGTTGCGGTTCTGGCTTGGGAATTGGGATGGCTTCTTTAGATGGAATTTTCCTTTTGAGAGTATGTGACATCTTAGGAAACTTCCTCTGACTTTCAGTGCTCGTAACACTTCCTGCACTGCCTCTCCTGGTTTTCCTAGTAGGTGTACCAGAGGACTTTTCATCAAGGAAACCTACTTTGCCTTCATCAACTGCTACCAGATATCTTTTGTACAAATACAATTGTTTGATGTCTTCAGTAAGAAGAAGATTTGGCAACACTGCACCTTGTTTCTTTGTTGTCGAGTCCTTAAATCTGACGGTGAGTGTGGGCTCATACAACGCGGAGTGTTGATTTGGGTCATTAAGTCTCAAGGGAATATGTAAGATATTAGTTTTCACATACACATCAAACCATAACAACAAGGTGGCGTTGATTCGTTGTGAAAGGTATATATAACACAATATCAATTTATCAAATTAATCGTGAAATTCGACAAATCAACCTTTTAGGAAAAGGGTTAACGTGCCAAAGCTCACGACTGTGATTAAAGTGATATCGGGAAAGTGATTTCCCCGGGTCGTGTCCCAACGAGGTGTGAAATAGACGGTGTCGTTGAGTTTCGTGATTAGGACTTGAATTGGTTAAACGAATTTTGGGTTTTGATTACGTATTCTACAAAATAAAGAACGAGACTGAAAATGAAGTACGTAAAACAAAGTAAACTCTAAATAAACTACTACTAATCCTAAGGAATAATAAAACGATGCTAACTACATCCTAAGGGTGCTAAAATGCAAAAAACGCGAGAACCCAAGCTAATCTCGAGCTTCAAAAGTGAAAACTATGCAATTTAAGTCCTAAGAGTGCAAAAACAATTTTCCTACATTCTAAATGACTAAAAATGATTTTAGAAAAAAACCGGGAATTTTTTCGACTTTTATTTTATTTTCTACGAATTAAAAACTATATTAATCTAATTAATTAACAAAAAATACTAAACATTTTAAGAAAATTTTGGAAAAATCACAAAAAGTACTTTAAATAGTGCTGGTCCTAAGAAAAATAAGAAAGGTAGTGGCTACTTTATGAAATAAGCAGAAAATAAGCCTACAAGTGCTTAAGGTAATAACTGCCAAATGCCTCTAAGTAAATAATTGTGCATAAAAAAACCAATAAAAGACCCAAGGGCAGTTGGTGTTGAGGTGCGTGGTATGTGGTCGTGCCCGCTGGGCAGAAGGTACTGGGTTCGAATCCCGTTCCTGACTTTTGTTTTTTTTTTTTTTTTTTTTTTTTTCAAATTTTCTTTTACCACTTATTTCAAAGTCCCTAGTTAAGCACTTTTATGAAAAACTTTTTGAAGGAAAACTTGGAAATAAGCAGATGCAACTGCTTATTCCCAACAGTTGATCACAAGACCAACCAAACACCCCTTAAGCAATTTTGAGCGCTATTAAGACAAGATAAGCAGTCACATGGTGAAGCAAAAGGACAAATAAGCAAAAGGAGAAGACAAATAAGCTAAACCATGCTCAGATAAGCTATAAATAAGTACTGTAAAAGGGAGATCAGTTGGCTATGAAAACTATACTAGGAAATTCCAAAGCTAAATGAATGGAAATAAGCACTAACTAGGAAACTAATCAGCTATAAATAAGCTAACCCTAAACTAATCATGCTAAAAGGGACCTAAGGAAGTTCAAACAAGCTAAAAATCTAGACCTAATAAGCACAAATAGGGAGGGAACTGCCGCTGCGTGTCTGCTGTTGTTGTAGCTGCTGTTACAGTCTAAACAGTCCAAGATGGGATTTTTGAGCTTGATATTAAGCATTCAAGTGAACACCAAATTCCACCACAACCCAAGTCAGTTAAAATACTAATTTCAAGGAAGCTAAAAACTGATTTTTGGCTAAAATGAACTAGAAATAAGCTACTAAAAAGGCTGTGAACATGGGCTGTTTGCACAGAACAGTTAATGACTACTAAGGCAGATTCAACGGCAAAATTAAGCTTCTAAACAAGTTCTACATCCTAATACAAGCTAAGACAGATTAATGTCATACTACAAACTAATAATATACACATAATTAAGTCCTACTTCTAACTCTAATCTACTTAAACTTAAGCAAATAAAGAGCCTATTGCAACTGTGGAGACTGCTGATTAAACAGTAAGACAGAAAAAAGAACTAACCATACTGATTTGTACCTAATGGAACCCAACAGCAACTTCAAAACTTTTGACTAAAACTTGCATAAAATGATTTTGACATAAAAAAATGGGTCAAAACATGAATTTTGACCCACTTTATTGACTGTACCAAACACCCTTTAAAGACAGAACTTGATTTTTGAAACTGGAAAGAAACTAAAAATGACTGACTTTTTTTTTTAAACAACAACTTCAAAGTAAACCTTAGACACACTTTTGAATACAATGGATAAATTTCACAGACATGAACAAAAATATCACAACTGCTTAAACTTGAATAACTGAACTAAAAGCATGAAATTAAATTGCATTACTGAAATTAAAAAGTACATGTAATCTAAATGACAAGTAAAGTAAGATTGGTACTAGACATGAATTTCTAGACAAGTTTTTTTCATAATGCCTAAACTACTATTTATACTAAATAAGCTAAGTTCTTCTTTCTGCTTTCTTGCTTCTGTCTTGTGTTTTCTGTGTGAGATGAAACAGCCAAATATCAAGTTTGTGCTTCTTGACTTCAATCTTACACCATTGATCAGTTAGGTACCATTGAGCAGTAATCTAAGCCGTCCCTTGGGGTTTCTTGTAGCCAAGATTGATGACTTGGACATCTTGGGAGAAGGAGAGGATGAGTGAGTGGGTTTGGGATTTGGGGTGGACTGGGTAAAAGGGATTAAGGGTGAGGTTGAGTGTTTGGGGTTTGGGGATTTTGGGTAAAGATGTGATGTTCTGGGTAGGAGGGAAAGATGAAGCAGGTTAGGGTTTATGGGGAGAGGGAAAAAGATGGGTCGTTTTATTTTATTTTGAGGGGAGGTTCAAGTGTAAGGGTCATGGGATATGGCATGGGGTTCATTGGGAGGTTATGAAGAGGGGTAAAAAAAAGTATTGTGAAAGGGATCGAAACTGTAATTTTCCAAAAGTATTACAAGGACCAATTTTGACAAGTTAGAATTACCAAAGGACTAAAAATGTTAATTTTCCAATTTAAAATGTCCAGGGGTAAATTCTGTCAATCTTTGAAACTTCAGGGACTAAAGTTGCCATTTTGCAAAACTAACTTTATAAGGCTAATTTTGACAACTTGAAAATCCCTGAGGGCCTTTTATGAAAAATTATCATGTTTTGAATAACTAGGGACTAGATTTTGACAATTATTGCATAAAACACAGTCTAAATATTTTTTCTGTCTTTTTGAGACTTTTCAAAGTGTTTTTGACTGTTTTTGCAGTGTAGAAAGAACAAAAATGATGAGTATTTACACACTCATCAATCCCCCACACTAAACTATTGCTAGTCCCTAGCAATCTTTTGAGAAAACTTAATGGATTTGAATCTCTTTACCAAAAGTCATTACTTCTGGAGTAGCCAATTGTTTCAGTTCAAGTAAGAACCTTGGTACAATGATAACCAAATGATTTTGAGCAAATCACCAGCTTTCAACGGTTTTGATTTGTTTTTACCAGAACCCGTTTGCTTCTGGACTAGCCAACTCTTAGATAATATATACTATCTTTGGTGAGTTGATTACCAATTATGGTTTTCCAACTGCCTTTACCACAAGCCATAAACTTGCGGGCTAGCCAACTCTTCACTAATTAAAGATATGGTGAGCTGAACACCATACAATTTTGGGCAAATTTCAAGCCGTCAACGGATTTGAGATATCTTTACCAAGAGCCGTTTTCTCCTGGATTAGCCAATCCTTTTGTTTATTAGACATGGCGGACTGATAACCGTAAGCTGAGTAAGTGCAAAACACTTACTCCAAAAAAAAATTTTGGCCAAAAAATGGGGGAATTGGGTGGTATAATACATGATTAAATTCGTGAGAATTCCCCCCCACACTAGAAATGAATATTGCCCTCAATATTCAAAGTACCGGCGGTTATGCCGAAACATAGAACGTAAAAGGGAAATATTACGGCCATTTTTTTTTTTTTTTTTTTTTTTTTTTGATGTTAGAAAACTTATATACAACAGCGGGGGGCAACTCCCCCACACTAGGGTGGTACACACGGGTGAAAACCCATGTTTAACTACTGTTTTTTATTACCGAGTCGCTAGCTTGACTCGACCCCGAATTAATTTGTTCATCGGGAAGCAAAGTGGAAGGAACAATCTCCATCGGACTTTCATTCAAGATGTTCGGACAAACATTTGAAGCACGTGAAAGTGCCACACCGATGAGATATATTCCCGGCTCAAGATAATGGGAAATGTCGGGGTCAAAGATGGTATCTTCACTCTTGTAAGAGTGAGGACATGGAGAAGAAATGCGATGAGAAGGCAAAGTGACAATGAGTTGACAATGGGTGGGATGGGTGGGCAAAAGATTAGATTGGGGACCATTGACGGAATGTTCAGAAATCTTATCCACCACTGAAGCAATGAAAACATCCGTATCAGGCTTAGAAGAGGTTCCATCATCCGGTGGTTTAGCAGGCGGACGAGTGGATGATGGACCTAAGCAATAATCGTCATTCCGAAAACCCGAAGGTATCGAGTCATCCGAAGAAAGAAAGTCGACGTGCACATCATCATCTCCCGGCGAAGAATGATTAACGAGAGCGAGTACATCGGCGAACTCCTCGAGAAGGTATAACGTCGAAGTGGGATTGCCACTATTCTTTTCTTCGGGAAAAGATGGAGATATAACGAGGTTCTCCATGAAAGAGTCACTATCCTCATTCTGAATATCAAAGATGGGATTATCTGAAATTAGAGTGAATTCAGAATCGAAGTCAAACAGAGGATTAGTGAATGCCGTAGCAAAAGGTTCTTCGGACACAACAAGAATATCTTCATCGTCCGTTTCAAAATCAGTGTCCATATCAAGATCATCGTGATCAACATCTCTCGCTTCTTCCAAGCTGACGAGTTTAGAAGGTAAATCTTCCACATAAACGATGTCTCCACAAGATAACGAATCATCATCATTAGAATCGGAGAACATCTCAACATGATCTTTTGGGAAGACAAGAGGGGTAGGGATATCACACAAATGCTCGAGAATTCCCTGTGACTCTCTTGGGATTGGGACAAGGTTCTCGACACTAGACTTTATGAATTCGTCCGGTTCTTTTTCAGGAACAGTGTCAAGATGCTCATCCCCCATAATAAGAGAGTGAGTGTGAATCTCGGGTGTGATAACAATAGACTGAGGGAGTTGAGAAATATTATCTTTAAAAGGATAAAAAATCTCCTCGTCATCATCATACATAGCTGCCTTAAGAAATTGGGAACGCCTTAGAGCTGCATGCTCTAGGACTAATAATTCTTCCCTAGATTTGCAAGCCTCTCGTTCTTCGGCTAGCAATTCTCCCATGATTTTTTCATTACTCACTTGATTCTTAAAGTTTTGAATCATATCATCAAGTGTTTTCATTGCGATTTCAAAATCTTGGGAAATTTCTTGAGACAACGGCTCAGGTAGAGTTTGAACCGTATGGTGCTGTGGAGGTTGGAAATTGTCAAAACCGAAAGTATAGTAATTTTGATTCCACGGTTGACATTGAAGATTATCGTGAGGACCTCCACAAAATTCACAGCAGTTATGTTGATTATATGAAGATAAGTCGGGCTGTGGTGGGTAATTGGAAAAGTTTGAGGGGTCGTTAAATGAGTTCGGATTAGGATCATAATCAAATGAATTCCTCGAACCACAAAACAAACAACTCCCGTTACGAATATCATTACCACACTGTACACACGTACACCAGCGACAGGGTGAACCAAAAAGAGGCTCACCACAACCGACACAAGGAATAAACGATTCCATTTGAGAGTTATGAGAAGGAATCGGTTCATTCAAAGAATCAACAAAACCAACATGGTGATCCGAATGACTATCAAGTCTCGAAGAACATTTTGAAAAATCCGGAGGTGGGACAAGTGGTGTGCTCTCAGAGCTAGCAATTTCCACCACTTCCGTTTTGGTCTCCGGTTCTTGCTCTTTTCTCTTAATCGTAAATCGCGAAAGATTTTGATCAATTCTTGACGGTTTGGGCTCAGAGACAATACAAGAAACATCGGGTTGTGGCGGATGGTCGGAAAAACTTGGAGAATCATCGAGAGAGTTTTTATCAGATAATTCGCACCAATAACAATATTTGCTTGCACCCATCCTTCCACATCGCTTGCATAAACAATCCGGATTCTGACAATAGAGCTGATCCTCTTCCATACGGCTTTTGCAGTGGAAACAACGATGATAATCGAGCGTTGCCATGAGAATTAAACATGTAGAGGGTTAAAGAAATAGAATCAAATGGTCAAGAGGAATGAGAAGAATATTTTTGGATTTTTCGAAGATGAGTGCACATGCACTTTCAAAAACAACACTTTCAATTAAAACAAGACCGAGGCAAAACACAGTGAACTTAAACCAATAATCACAAGCGTATTTACGCAAGTGACACAAAGGCAAGTTTTGAATCTTTGGTTCGGGAATTTATTATGATAACACTCAAGTTGAGAAGTGTTATATTGATTGTGTGTTCTATTTTATTTAAAACAACAAGCAAAATCTTTTTGTATTTTTATCTTTTTCATATATACAAAGAAAAGAAAAATATTTTTGTATTTTTCAAAAAGCAATAACTTCACGAGGAAGGTTCTTCAAGTCACGAATCGCCAAAACTTCACGATATTGTCGCAACACACCTCCCCGGCAGCGGCGCCAAAATTTGATTCGTTGTGAAAGGTATATATAACACAATATCAATTTATCAAATTAATCGTGAAATTCGACAAATCAACCTTTTAGGAAAAGGGTTAACGTGCCAAAGCTCACGACTGTGATTAAAGTGATACCGGGAAAGTGATTTCCCCGGGTCGTGTCCCAACGAGGTGTGAAATAGACGGTGTCGTTGAGTTTCGTGATTAGGACTTGAATTGGTTAAACGAATTTTGGGTTTTGATTACGTATTCTACAAAATAAAGAACGAGAGTGAAAATGAAGTACGTAAAACAAAGTAAACTCTAAATAAACTACTACTAATCCTAAGGAATAATAAAACGATGCTAACTACATCCTAGGGTGCTAAAATGCAAAAAACGTGAGAACCCAAGCTAATCTCGAGCTTCAAAAGTGAAAACTATGCAATTTAAGTCCTAAGAGTGCAAAAACAATTTTCCTACATTCTAAATGACTAAAAATGATTTTAGAAAAAAATCGGGAATTTTTTCGACTTTTACTTTATTTTCTACGAATTAAAAACTATATTAATCTAATTAATTAATAAAAAATACTAAACATTTTAAGAAAATTTTGGAAAAATCACAAAAAGTACTATAAATAGTGCTGGTCCTAAGAAAAATAAGAAAGGTAGTGGCTACTTTATGAAATAAGCAGAAAATAAGCCTACAAGTGCTTAAGGTAATAACTGCCAAATGCCTCTAAGTAAATAATTATGCATAAAAAAACCAATAAAAGACCCAAGGGCAGTTGGTGTTGAGGTGCGTGGTATGTGGTCGTGCCCGCTGGGCAGAAGGTACTGGGTTCGAATCCCGTTCCTGACTTTTGTTTTTTTTTTTTTTTTTTTTTCAAATTTTCTTTTACCACTTATTTCAAAGTCCCTAGTTAAGCACTTTTATGAAAAACTTTTTGAAGGAAAACTTGGAAATAAGCAGATGCAACTGCTTATTCCCAACAGTTGATCACAAGACCAACCAAACACCCCTTAAGCAATTTTGAGCGCTATTAAGACAAGATAAGCAGTCACATGGTGAAGCAAAAGGACAAATAAGCAAAAGGAGAAGACAAATAAGCTAAACCATGCTAAGATAAGCTATAAATAAGTACTGTAAAGGGGAGATCAGTTGGCTATAAAAACTATACTAGGAAATTCCTAAGCAAAATGAATGGAAATAAGCACTAACTAGGCAACTAATCAGCTATAAATAAGCTAACCCTAAACTAATCATGCTAAAAGGGACCTAAGGAAGTTCAAACAAGCTAAAAATCTAGACCTAATAAGCACAAATAGGGAGGGAACTGCCGCTGCGTGTCTGCTGTTGTTGTAGCTGCTGTTGCAGTCTAAACAGTCCAAGATGGGCTTTTTGAGCTTGATATTAAGCATTCAAGTGAACACCAAATTCCACCACAACCCAAGTCAGTTAAAATACTAATTTCAAGGAAGCTAAAAACTGATTTTTGGCTAAAATGAACTAGAAATAAGCTACTAAAAAGGCTGTGAACATGGGCTGTTTGCACAGAACAGTTAATGACTACTAAGGCAAATTCAACGGCAAAATTAAGCTTCTAAACAAGTTCTACATCCTAATACAAGCTAAGACAGATTAATGTCATACTACAAACTAATAATATACACATAATTAAGTCCTACTTCTAACTCTAATCTACTTAAACTTAAGCAAATAAAGAGCCTATTGCAACTGTGGAGACTGTTGATTAAACAGTAAGACAGAAAAAAGAACTAACCATACTAATTTGTACCTAATGGAACCCAACAGCAACTTCAAAACTTTTGACTAAAACTTGCATAAAATGATTTTGACATAAAAAAATGGGTCAAAACATGAATTTTGACCCACTTTATTGACTGTACCAAACACCCTTTAAAGACAGAACTTGATTTTTGAAACTAGAAAGAAACTAAAAATGACTGACTTTTTTTTTAAACAACAACTTCAAAGTAAACCTTAGACACACTTTTGAATACAATGGATAAATTTCACAGACATGAACAAATATCACAACTGCTTAAACTTGAATAACTGAACTAAAAGCATGAAATTAAATTGCATTACTGAAATTAAAAAGTACATGTAATCTAAATGACAAGTAAAGTAAGATTGGTACTAGACATGAATTTCTAGACAAGTTTTTTTCATAATGCCTAAACTACTATTTATACTAAATAAGCTAAGGTCTTCTTTCAGCTTTCTTGCTTCTGTCTTGTGTTTTCTGTGTGAGATGAAACAGCCAAATATCAAGTTTGTGCTTCTTGACTTCAATCTTTCACCATTGATCAGTTAGTTACCATTGAGCAGTAATTTGAGCCGTCCCTTGGGGTTTCTTGTAGCCAAGATTGATGACTTGGACATCTTGGGAGAAGGAGAGGATGAGTGAGTGGGTTTGGGATTTGGGGTGGACTGGGTAAAAGGGATTAAGGTTGAGGTTGAGTGTTTAGGGTTTGGGGATTTTGGGTAAAGATGTGATGTTCTGGGTAGGAGGGAAAGATGAAGCAGGTTAGGGTTTATGGGGAGAGGGAATGATGAGTGTGTAAATCCTCATCATTTTTGGGTCAATCTGAACTGCAAAACGTTTAAAAATGCTCAGAAATGCATCAAAATACTGAAAATATTCCAAAATTGCATTTTATATGTTTCAGATGCAAAATGTTTAAAATCAGATGAAAAATGAGCTAAGTTTGCATAATTGGCAGTTTCAGTCCCCCAAGTTTCTAAAATTGTCAGAAATAGTCCCTGAGTCATAATTTCAAAAGAAAAATCACCAAAGGTCCTTTTAAAATCATAAGTTGTCAAATTTAGTCCTTTGGTGAAAAATGTCAAAGGTTTTGAGAAACTGCAAGTTTGGTCCCCGGAGTTTCAGGATTGGCAGTTTTGGTCCTTATATTTTTGAAGATTGGCAAAACCAACCCTTGGATTACATTTTCAGAAGTTACACGTGTGGTCCCTGGAGTTTCAGTTTATGCACATTTGATCCTTGTGATTAATACCTACCAAACTTGCCAAAATAAAACACCCAAACATAAACCATCCCTTTTACCCCTTCCCCATTTCTTCCCTTTCTCTTAATCCCATAAACCAAAACCAGTAAACCAAATAAAAAACCCATCCTCCCTGTCACTCTCTGCCACACTCCACCACCATCTCCACCTTTTTCTGCAACTCAACCACCCTAGCTCCCCTACTCCATGCTTTGTCCCCTCCAACCTCCACACCAATACAAATTGCATTTAATGCTCCATCTCCTATCACAAATCACACAGACCCTGTGCAAAGGTTTTGGCGCCAAAACGTGATGAAAAGACAGAGAAGAGAGAGAGAAGAAAGAGAGGAGGCTGAAGACCCAAGTAGCTTTTAGTATATATAGCTTGTATGCCATATGTATAAGGCAGTAAGTAGTTAGTTTTTTAGTAGTTAGTTTTTTTTTAGTTGTTAGATTTGGAAAATCCTTAGTTTTTAGTTATAAACCAGTTTTATTTCGTGTAACATTTTTTTTCTATGAATGAAAAGTACTTCTTTAATTTCCTGTCTCTTTAATTCTCATTGGTAATTTGATACTTTGGTGATTTAATCATTAGAGTTTTTATTTTGAAAGTTTTTCTCGACGATTAGCTTTTGGGAAACATTTTCTTTGGTCTATGCTTAAGGTTGGGTCACAAACTATTTCTACCCACGTTGCCCTTTGAGGTCAACATACTGTTAAGAATCTGAGTTAGAAAGTAAGTCATTGATATGGTTTTAACAAGTTTTGTGCTAGTTGGTTAGGAAAATATTCCTTTTTCACCAAAGTTGCACAAGAAAATCCTTTTTGAGTTAGTTGGTTTAGCATAATTTGAGATCTCGTTTTTAATCAAAAATCCACAGAAAAATAATTTTTATAGATCCATGTAGGTAAAAGGTCACTTGTTTTAATTTCTCATGCATTAGCTTATTCACTTGTAGCCCAAATTTCGACTAAAAAATGTGCATTTAACCATTTTGTTTCTGTTCTGCATCAGCAGAAGCTGTCCAACGGGACGTGTTCACAGCTTATTTATAAGCTGCTACAGGGTCCAGTTCGCCCCCATTCAGTTTCTTTTGGATATTTGTTATGTTTACTTTTCTTGTTGCAGCTGGGCTCTGACTTGGAGCTTATTTAAAGGCTTAAAGATAAGCTCAAAAACAGCTTCTATTGAGGTTGTTGTAGCCTGTATCAGTGAGTAGTAAATATGCACCCCAGGTTCTTTTTCTTTCGTTATTAATGAAGCTTATTAGAAGATTAAACATAGCTTAGTAGGATTTAACTTAATGATAGTATAGTTCAGTGGGGGTTGTGGCTTATTAGAATTTATCTTAGTAGTTTCAGCTTATTTAGGAGTTAGTTAATAGTGCGAGATTGCTTAAATTCGTGGTCCTAAGGTTCCCTTAGTTAGTACATTAGCCGATTGCTTGTTCCTTTTTTTTAGACTAGTTCATTATCTATTTGTGGTCAATTTCAAGCTTAGTAGTTAGTAGGTTGCTTATCTCAAAATTTGCTTGCTTATTGTGTGCTAATTAGATAGCCAAGACTGCATTCAGGGGTGTTTGGTTGCACCTTGTTCGTGGGTCAAAATCCACCATTTGACCCACTTTGACACCCAACTCAGTTTCCTAGTTGTTTGTAGGGTCTTTGGTTAAAGTATCATTTACTAGTCTAGTCCTAATTCAGTTTTGGTTGTTTTCTTGTTTTCTTTTTTACTTTTTTTTCCCCCTGTCTCAGTCCCAAAACAGCAGCCAATTCTTTTCTTTTAGCCTAGATTTAAGTAGCTTTGAGTTAGATTTAGGATTAGGTTGTTGTTGCAATTAGTAGTTAGACGTATAGTGTTCTTGTTTTTATGGTTTGGTTAGGATTTAATGCCTTTTAAGTAGTTAATTTGTGCCTCAAAAGTACCCCCATAACAGACTTTAAGCAGTTTTGTTTTAGCTTCTGATCCATCTTGATTGATCTGTTGTTGTTAACAAGCTCATTTTTAAGATTTCAAGGATTAGTTTTTGTTAAAAGGTTTCTGTTGTTGTCTACTAGTAAGTTGTCAAGAAAATAAAAGAAGCAAAAAGGAGGTAGCTGGACTCGAACCAGTGACCTCCTGTATCCCACGCAACACAACAGACCCCAAGTCCATCTGCTCTACTGAGCTCTTTGTGTAAACTTTTACTTAGCTGTGATCTTAAAGGATATGTAGTGTTTAGTTTAAAAATAAGTAAGCAAAAGGCAAGAGGTGGGATTCGAACCCAAGACCTCCTGCCCAACAGTCCACGCTCCAACACTCCTCACAGAAACCATCTGCCCTTGGGACTTCCTTGGTTCTTTTCTTGCACAATCAAATATATAACCACGCTTTGTCTTTTTAGCTTATACGTTTACTTTAGCTTATTTGTAGATTATTCGTACTAGCTTTTTCCACTTTTGTATTTTTCTTTAGTTTGTATTAGTATTAAGTATTTTATAAAAAAGTTTCAGATTTTTCTCATTAGTTTTAGTATTTTTAAACATTTAATTAGTGTAAAATCTTAATTAATTCATAATAAAAAATATAAAAGTCAAAAAAATATAAATATTTTTTCTAAAATTTTCTTTTGTCATATAGTACGTAAGAAAATTGATTTTACATTCGTAGGCCTTTTATTTCATAAATTTTACGTTTTGTCTTGCGCTCCAGCGTAATTTTTATATTTAACGCACGTTTTCTTTTTAAGTCACGTTTTTAGATACTCTAAGTTTACGTTTTAGTTAAAATAGTTTATTTAAGTTATTTTATTTTATAAAATCACAAAAACATCATTGTAAAAATAGTGATAGCGTTTATTTAATATATTTTAGCTTTTTAATTTTCTTAATTTGTATTTAAGTCGCTTTAATTTATGAACTTTTTCAGTAGTGTAATTATCCATCCAATTCCTTACTGATCACTATCATTAGTGATCATTCTATCGTCTGATCAAGTGTTTACACACCATTGAGTCTCCGTGGGACTTAACGACCCGAGAATCCACTCTATTCTCTGATCTTCATTATATTTGTGTCTGAACTGTTTTAAGCCTGTTACGGTTGGCCATTCACAAGTGGCCGGCTTGTGTGATTAGACTTGACGGTTTGGCACAGATCAGGGAAAAAGATGGGTCGTTTTATTTTATTTTGAGGGGAGGTTCAAGTGTAAGGGTCATGGGATATGGCATGGGGTTCATTGGGAGGTTATGAAGAGGGGTAAAAAAAAAGTATTGTGAAAGGGATCGAAACTGTAATTTTCCAAAAGTATTACAAGGACCAATTTTGACAAGTTAGAATTACCAAAGGACTAAAAATGTTAATTTTCCAATTTAAAATGTCCAGGGGTAAATTCTGTCAATCTTTGAAACTTCAGGGACTAAAGTTGCCATTTTGCAAAACTGACTTTATAAGGCTAATTTTGACAACTTGAAAATCCCTGAGGGCCTTTTATGAGAAATTATCATGTTTTGAATAACTAGGGACTAGATTTTGACAATTATTGCATAAAACACAGTCTAAATATTTTTTCTGTCTTTTTGAGACTTTTCAAAGTGTTTTTGACTGTTTTTGCAGTGTAGAAAGAACAAAAATGATGAGTATTTACACACTCATCAGGCGTATAAGTGGAATTGTAGAGAGAGAAAGTTAGAGGTTTAGGGAACTTTAGTGAGAGAAATAAAATTCTTATTATGAGCTCCAACTCTCTACCTTGGAAGGTAGAGAGTATTTATAGTCTTACAATAAAACACCACACAACGGGCTGTGGATCAGGTATACAGTGGGTAAAGACCCATCCGTCCTCCACGGTGTTACTTAACTAAATACTACTTAACTTAAAATAACTACGACTACGAGCTTTCTAATGATTACATATACTTGAGGTGACCGACTCTTTAATACCTGGAATTTCTAATTCCTAACAATCTCCCCCTAAGGGAGGTCACCTCAATCATGTACTAAAATTACATTGAATACAAATAGATATTACGTTAACAATTGTTCTTGCATTCTTGATGTAGTACTTTGCTCCTAAGCTCGTAGTCATTGATTCTTCACTTTGCATGTTTGGTTACACCAGGTGGAGGTCTTTTACTGATCCACGTGATAATAAATTTGAGCCAGCTTTTGAGACCATCAGCTAACAACAATCTCTGAGACATCCATTGTGGTGTTGGTATTATGTGATGTTGTGACTTTCGGACCGACATGCTCACATTCAGGATTATGATATCTTCTCATCAGAGTAGCGGAAGCTTTCGTTGATTCATGATATTGGCAGCAGCGTAGCAGAAGCATGGAGTGAAAATATCAGAGTCATTGATGCACTAATCATGATTTCTTTTGAGATGAATGTGTTAGGTGAGCATGCGGCTATGGATTGACCGCTTCATTCTGATCAGCTGCAAACGTCGGGTGTACCTGCATACAACAGTTAGCAATAAATCGCACGAAAGTGTCTTTGATCACTTTCGTTGAATTGAGGTACACGGCCCACGGTTCCCCGTTGATCAGTACAAGTACTGCCTGTGATCAGGTATAATTCCGAAGAATTTTCTTGACAGGGTTTCGCAGCTGCTCTAGCTGTTCTCAAACCGGAGCATTGATATGTGCTAAAACACATATCATTTCTTTATCAAAACAGACCCAAAATAACCAAGAAAAAGCCGTTAATGCTTAATATTTGCGTGTTTCTTGAGTTTTTGCTTGTGCAGGTACGGATATGATGAAACAGACAAAAAGAAGTCAAAACCGAAGAAAAACCGAGCACGAGAGAAAGAAGAGTGCAAAAGCCGATGCCGGGGATGCAGTTTTATGGACTTTTATGCTCAAAAGATCAATTTACAAAGTTGTGAATCATGTTCGAGGATTTTTCTCATTTTCACCTTCATTTTACCAACTTACCATTTACACTTTAACAATTCACAAATTACACCTTGGGTCCTTGATGCTTTCAATATTACATAAATGGTGCTAAATGATAAAAATCTAAAATACCAAATGATACTTCCAAATCCAAAACCAAAAATAAACCATTTGTACCCAAGTCCAAATTTATTATCCAAGCCCATTCCGTTTAATAAAAACCCACGACCCATATTCCCATTTACCCAACCCCGGTCAACAAACCAAACCCGGTCAAACAGTCAACAAAACGAAAAAATATAAAAAAATCCAAGACCGCCAAATATTTCCCCAAATATCCCAAACCCAGGACACAAGAACCCTAGATTACCCTTGGCATCAATTGGTACAAGTCACTTAAATTGAGGGTATAATTGTCAATTCCCTGACACCTCCTGACACGTGCTCAGTTCCAAGTCAGCAATCCGTGTGTCACACCTCTAAAGCTCTCCTCTGATTGGTCAGTGATGCGTGGAGGTGTTAATCCAAGGGTCAAGATAAGATGGGATTTGATCAATGGTGATAAACGAATCAAAAAAACACACAACTGCCCTTCTGGATCCTTCTGAGCTCATCCCAAGCTTCCCCATCAGGCTATAAAAACCCATTCAGTCCACAGAGATCATTGTCCAATTTCTATGTATTTAGGGAATTGTTACCCATTTTAATTCTGTTTTATTAATGTTTTAATTAGTATAGTTATTTTTACTTTCAATTGTAATCTCAATTCCAGCTTTGTACCTTTTAAGTTTTGAATGAGAATCAGTTAAATTCAAGGATTTCCAAGTGTTTTGTTAATGAGTTTGAATCCAGTTGTTAAAGTTACATGAGTAATTGTTAGTGTTTACAAAGCTTAGATAAGCTTATTCTTAGCTTACTTTGAGCTTATTCATCATTCCTGCTTAATTTTTCAATTCAGTCAACAATAGTCAAATTCATAGATTCTGAGATAGAGATGTTCTGGATTGTTGATATGAGCTTGGATTTGGGATATTTCAGTTTGATTGGGGTTTATATCAGATTTAGAATAGTGGTTCATGGTTAAAATTGCAAGCCATTGTGGCTGGACATTTGTAAGTTCAAATTCTATCTCATTTCTAATTCAGTGGTATAAGGTTACTTAGGTTGGTTTTAATTTTGTTTGAGTAAGTATAGTATTGATATATTTGCTGAATATTCATATGATTTTAATCTGTTTTATTTGATTCCATGCCTGGTTAATTGATTCTTTCTGCATAACTTGGTCATAGTATTTAGTGGTTGTTAATTGTTGAATATTTTGTATCACTCAACTGTTTCATCATTACTTGGATCTGAATTAGGCATATTAGTGGTTAAATCAGTAAGCTAGTAGTAGTAAATTTGCATATCAGACTTCATAAGGTGTGTTTGGATTAAGTAAGAAATAAAAGATTGAAATTCGATTATTGGTTTAGTCTCATTGCAGTTAGTTTATATAGACTTGTTACACTCATATAGTTCATCATTTTGCATTTTAGAACTCAAAAAGTCAAAAACCTCTATAGCTTGTTCTCATTTTCACATCAGTTAAGTAAGGGTTAGCATAGTTTGCATTTTAGGTGTAGAAACAAGTAGGTTAGTGTAATTTGATCTTATTTTATTTAGAATTAATATTTAGAATCTGTAAGATTGAATTAAAACTCAGAAAAGTCAAAGGCACAAGTTCTTATAAAAAAGTCAAAATCCATTTTTTAGTGATAAACTGCTTCTACTTTTATATTTTTAAAATCTTCATTCCTTGTCCTTTTTAGCTGAGATTTTGGATTCTAGATCTTTGGTTGGTTGTGGACATCATGGCCATTTTAGTTTATTTTTAGGAATTTTTCTAGCTAGCTTAATCTAGGCTTAAAGTAGAGCTATAAGGGCCGTTTGGAATAAGTAGATAGAATCTGATATAGAGCTTTTAAGCTTTAAACTTGTGCTTTTAGGAGTCTAATCAGTTGCAGCAGCTTAATGTTAGATATTATAGATCATTTTTAGCTTATGGTAGCTTTGTGTAGCTTATTGAGGCTTATTGCTTATTGTAAGTGCTTATTCATTCAAGTAGTGTGTCCAAATCATTGATCTTGTGCTCCAAAATAGTTTCTGTTAATTTTCCCTAGTTCTCAGTATTATTTTATAATATTCTGGAAGGTTTCATATTTTTCACTGTTCATTTGCTATTTTTCTGCATTTTATGTCATTTTCTAGCATTTTTAATTAGCATTTAATCCAAATAATTCAGAAAATGTTCAGAAAAATGCAATTTAAATTTTCTTAGTTTTAGAAAAATAAAAGTGTCTTAAAAAGTATTTTTCAAGATTTTTCCTAGTTATTTTAGTATTTTCTAGGAATTTAATTAGTTTTTAATAGTATTAAATTCATGATAAATTGAGAAAAAGTCAAAAAAATGTGATTCCAGTTCTGAAAATTCTTTTTAGTCATTTAAGAGTTTTGAAAAATAGTTTTGTATTTTTCTTGCATGTTTTCCTAATTTTTAGCATTTTAGCTCTATTTTAAATGTCTTAAATTAGTTTTTAAATCATAATAAATCAAGAAAAACCAAAAAAATTAGTTTTAAATTTTAAATAATTTTCAAATATCATTCTTAGCTGTAGAAAAATAGAAGTTCATTTTTACGAGTTTAAATTAGCATAGTTCGCTTTTCTTTAATTACGTTTTATGCGTTTTTAGTTTAAATTTTCGTAATTAGTTGTTTTCCCTTATTTACATCATAGATTTAGTTGTTATAATTGCTTTCCTTTATAGTCCCTTTCATCGTAGATTAGAAATCCCTAAAAATACCCCTTTTACACATTCGAATCCCGAATCGATACGTGGGTTGATAAACTCCATTCATCCCTCGTTGGGAAAACGACCCGGGAAATACATTCCTTTGTATTTCTTCGGAAAATATCTTGTGTACGAAAACGAAAAATCAAAAAATGGCGCCGCTGCCGGGGAGGGCATGTAGTGAGTTTTCGATTCCGTCACGGTTCGCGGGTTTTTGAAGATCCTTCCTCGTGAAGTTACCATTTTGCTTTTGTACATATTACTCTTATAAAAACCCAAAAAGATTTTCCTTTTCAAAATTGGTTTTCCTTTTATGTTTTCTATCTTTAAAAACCCAAAAATAATCTTCGATTTCCTCTGAAATGTTTAATTCTTATCTCCTTACCCTCTAAATTGTTTAATTCTCCATAATGCTCGATTTCTCACCCTTTGATCCCCATGATCCTCGGACCATGGAGGATTTCTATCGTCCGTCACTTATCGGTCGAGGAGGACCGATCGTTCTGGGAACCAATTTTAGATTGAAAAATCGTATGGTTCGTCTTCTTCAACAACATTGTCAATTCCATGGATTTAACAACGAAAATGCTAATGAACACTTGAACAAGTTCTTATCTATCACTCAATCCATGAAACAACGTGGCGTTTCTCAAGATGATATCCGATTGAATCTCTTCCCCTTCTCTTTAACCCACGAAGCCGAATCTTGGTTTTACACTCTTGAAAAACATTCAATTCATACTTGGGAAGAGATGTTTCGCAAGTTTCTTTCAAAATACTTTCCATATTCGAAAAAGATGCAGCTGAGAAAAGAAATTCTTAATTTCCAGCAGTTTCCCAAGGAAACCGTATTTGAAGCTTGGGAAAGATTCAAAACGTTATTACAGAAATGTCCCGATCATAGAATTTTGCTTCTTGATCAAATCCTAACCTTTTATCATGGTATCACTACGATTGATCGAGACAAAATCATGTTGGCAGCTGGTGGAAATCTCATGCGGAAGACACCTCAAGAAGCGTATGATTTGATCGAGAATATGACACAACATCATTATAAGTGGGATGCTGAAGTTCCTTACGATTCTACCACTATGTTGAGTGATCATTATTCCGAGAAAATTTCCGTTATGAGTGCTCAAATTGACGTCTTTGGCAAACAAGAAAGATATACCAGTCACCATTATCAACAAAGACCGATTCATCCATCCACCTTTTACTATTCCGAATCTGACGATAGTGATGAAGATGAATCGTTTGAAGAAGAGAACCTAAAGATTGATGACGATTCTTCGAGTGGCAATCCCACTCCCATTTCCAATCTAATCATTTCCGACTCTTCCCCTTCACTCACGCCGGTTGAGAGAAGTGACGTCATTTTGGAAGAAGTCGATGATCCAATTTCGCCAGAAATTGTTGAAACCGATTGCGATCCGCTCATTAACAAACCTTCAGATACCTTGTCAATGGGGGACAAGGAAGTCGAATGCACTCCTCTTGAGAATATTGATCACCTTGTTCCAATCCCAAGGGTATCTGAGACACCTTTCGATTCGATTTCAGAAACTTTCAAAATGACCTTCACAAATCCTTTGTTTGACTTCGATTCTGAATATACTTTCAATTTTGACAATCAAATCTTTTATGAGGAAAGTGATGAGTCCGACACGGAGACTATAATGGAAAAGGTGCAAGTTCATAGCTCACAAAGTACCGCACAAATCCCACCTCCGTTTGTCTCGCTTAAAGAAATTAAAGAAGTAAAGCCGTCTAAAGAAAATCCTCCGGAGCCCGAGCTCAAGGATTCGTCTCTTGATTTACATCTCGAGGAGTTCTTTGGTGAACTCTCTCATTTCATATCTCCTCCAGAATATGATCGCGTCTATTTTAATCTTGAGGAAGATTTTAGTTTGGGGGAAGAGCATCTCTCTCAAAAGAGTTTCGTTATTGATGACATCACCCCGCCTCTTCATCCCGAAATTTTTGTTGGAAATCACTCTACGAGCTTAAATGATCAAACTCAGATTACGGATTATATGAAATTTGCTTTTGAAGATGAAGAATGGATCCTTATCGTTATCAAAATCTTTATTCCATTTCTTCCATATAATGTGATTTCTCCTCTTCTTCACTCTTGCGGGAGTGAGGATACCATCTTTGACCCCGGTATCACCGCTTTTCCTTTTTAAGAACCGCGAGTATCTCATCGGAGTGGAACTTTCTTATGCTTCAATGTTTATCCAAACCTCTTGAATGAAAGTCCGATGGAGATTATCTTTTCCACTTGCTTCCCCATGGACAAATGAATTCGGGGCGGGTCAAGCTAACGACTCGATAACAAAACAAGCGTTTCTATCTTCTTTCTATTTTCTTCTAATAAGTGACGAGAAGGGGTTAGCCTCTTCGATTTCTCGTGTTTGGTTGTGATGTTGTGTGTAGGATTTTCCCGATATGAAGACTCTCGTGCTCGAAGTTTGTCTTTTCTCCACTCGAGTTTCATGATCGATGCTGATGGAAATCCTATATCCGAAATCTTATCGACTAACGTTTATCTTTGAGCATACTTAATAAACGGCTTTTAGATTTTTGTTATTACCCTTGCCTTTAAACATTGAGGACAATGTTTCGTTTTAGTCTGGGGTGGGTAATCTTCGATTTGATTTGACCGCACTTGCTTATTTTTTGTCGTGTACTCTCGCAACCCCGTTTTTCCTTAGAAAATAAAAAATTTGTGCAAAAATGAGAAAATTTAAAAAATTTTGTAAGCTTTTGTTAGTTTTATGATTGAAAAGTTCTTGCTAGTCTCTTAGAAGTTACTTTAAATATGCGTTTTTCTTGACATAGCCTTTGCTAATTGCTTAGGCAAGAGGCTAAAAAATGCGATTCTAGCTCAGAAGGCCAAGAATTTGCAAGTCTCCCTAAGTGATTTTAAATATGCGAAGCTTACACAAGAATTTGCTAGTTTCTTATAAGTGACTTTAAAAATGCGAGACTTGAGATTATTTTACGAAGCATTTGCTAAGTTAATATATGTTTTGACACCTTGTTGACTTTCCGCTGGTGAGAGTAGGAATGGAATTCTGACTTGACCGGGCGTGTTGAGCCCTAGCTTGTTCCCTTAACCATAGATAATTTAATTATCGGCTAAGCATCCGCGGATCTCATTATTTGGGATTTTAAATTTGCGGAGATCGAGAAATGATAGAGTTACTTATGAGTTTAGATGCTAAGCGTGGAGTAGTTGGTTCTCTTTAGAGCCCATCGAAGGTACTTATGGCTTTTTGTTCCCACAAAATTGTTTCACCCCATATATGTGAATAAATAATTAGAGATATTGAGTTTTTGGCGATAGTTAGTTCTTTATCTTCTTAAAAGAATCTTTGTTTTAAAAATTGGGTACACATCAAGGATCCGTAATAAATAAGTAATAAGTAATAAGTAAAGTTATGAGCTGCGGTTCGAGATCGGACCCTTGGATCTTTAGCCAGGATTGGGTGAGGTTCTTGGTCTAACCAACTGGGATCCTCATTTCATGAAGCCTATAGTCTTGGAATTACCCCGTGAAGCTCCGTGGTTCATAGCTCATATAAGTAAAAAGTATTAAAAAAAAATGATGTTGAAATGAAAAAAAAATGATGATGAAAACAAAAAAAAAATGAATGAAGTGAAAAATGAAAAGTCAAAAGTGAATAAAAATTCCTTGATGTGGACCTCATTTTTGAGACAATGGTTCTTGAGAGAAGCCGGATAACTAATTATCGACTTAGCTTCATATCTTTATCGGATTAATTCTTATCGAAACGAGAAATTTGAAGAAATTCATTTCTCACAAAAATAAAAAAATCTAGAGGAAAATAGAAAAATGGGAGCAAAAGGTAATTACACAAGTAACTTCCATGGGTAGTGTTAGCATCTAGAATCATATTTAACAATGATTTCGATTTTACGCTTACTTTGGGGATTTGTGAAAAATCAGGGACGATGTATTCTATCCGTATGGTCACTTCACGCTGTGTTGTGTTTCCTACTCCGTGATCCTAAAGTGTTGATTGAAAAATGTTGGAGTTATTGATCGACATGAAAGTTCAACAAACCGTCACTCATAATAAATAAGTGCTTAATCGTAATATCTACATGTGAAATTAAAAGGTAAACGGGGCGTTTTTAGAATTAAGGGTTCTTAATCTCTTTTGAGGAATCTTTGCTACTTCTTCATAGGTTTAGTAGAAAGAGATTGAAATCCTTGGTTTTAGAAGCGTGAGTTGATTGCATTGCATGGGGACACGACAATGGTCTCGTCTGGGGTATTTTGATATGTGCTAAAACACATATCATTTCTTTATCAAATCAGACCCAAAATAACCAAGAAAAAGCCGTTAATGCTTAATATTTGCGTGTTTCTTGAGTTTTTGCTTGTGCAGGTACGGATATGATGAAACAGACAAAAAGAAGTCAAAACCGAAGAAAAACCGAGCATGAGAGAAAGAAGAGTGCAAAATCCGATGCCGGGGATGCAGTTTTATGGACTTTTATGCTCAAAAGATCAATTTACAAAGTTGTGAATCATGTTCGGGGATTTTTCTCATTTTCACCTTCATTTTACCAACTTACCATTTACACTTTAACAATTCACAAATTACACCTTGGGTCCTTGATGCTTTCAATATTACATAAATGGTGCTAAATGATAAAAATCTAAAATACCAAATGATACTTCCAAATCCAAAACCAAAAATAAACCATTTGTACCCAAGTCCAAATTTATTATCCAAGCCCATTCCGTTTAATAAAAACCCACGACCCATATTCCCATTTACCCACCCCCGGTCAACAAACCAAACCCGGTCAAACAGTCAACAAAACGAAAAAATATAAAAAAATCCAAGACCGCCAAATATTTCCCCAAATATCCCAAACCCAGGACACAAGAACCCTAGATTACCCTTGGCATCAATTGGTACAAGTCACTTAAATTGAGGGTACAATTGTCAATTCCCTGACACCTCCTGACACGTGCTCAGTTCCAAGTCAGCAATCCGTGTGTCACACCTCTAAAGCTCTCCTCTGATTGGTCAGTGATGCGTGGAGGTGTTAATCCAAGGGTCAAGATAAGATGGGATTTGATCAATGGTGATAAACGAATCAAAAGAAACACACAACTGCCCTTCTGGATCCTTCTGAGCTCATCCCAAGCTTCCCCATCAGGCTATAAAAACCCATTCAGTCCACAGAGATCATTGTCCAATTTCTATGTATTTAGGGAATTGTTACCCATTTTAATTCTGTTTTATTAATGTTTTAATTAGTATAGTTATTTTTACTTTCAATTGTAATCTCAATTCCAGCTTTGTACCTTTTAAGTTTTGAATGAGAATCAGTTAAATTCAAGGATTTCCAAGTGTTTTGTTAATGAGTTTGAATCCAGTTGTTAAAGTTACATGAGTAATTGTTAGTGTTTACAAAGCTTAGATAAGCTTATTCTTAGCTTACTTTGAGCTTATTCATCATTCCTGCTTAATTTTTCAATTCAGTCAACAAAGGTCAAATTCATAGATTCTGAGATAGAGATGTTCTGGATTGTTGATATGAGCTTGGATTTGGGATATTTCAGTTTGATTGGGGTTTATATCAGATTTAGAATAGTGGTTCATGGTTAAAATTGCAAGCCATTGTGGCTGGACATTTGTAAGTTCAAATTCTATCTCATTTCTAATTTAGTGGTATAAGGTTACTTAGGTTGGTTTTAATTTTGTTTGAGTAAGTATAGTATTGATATATTTGCTGAATATTCATCTGATTTTAATCTGTTTTATTTGATTCCATGCCTGGTTAATTGATTCTTTCTGCATAACTTGGTCATAGTATTTAGTGGTTGTTAATTGTTGAATATTTGGTATCACTCAACTGTTTCATCATTACTTGGATCTGAATTAGGCATATTAGTGGTTAAATCAGTAAGCTAGTAGTAGTAAATTTGCATATCAGACTTCATAAGGTGTGTTTGGATTAAGTAAGAAATAAAAGATTGAAATTCGATTATTGGTTTAGTCTCATTGCAGTTAGTTTATATAGACTTGTTACACTCATATAGTTCATCATTTTGCATTTTAGAACTCAAAAAGTCAAAAACCTCTATAGCTTGTTCTCATTTTCACATCAGTTAAGTAAGGGTTAGCATAGTTTGCATTTTAGGTGTAGAAACAAGTAGGTTAGTGTAATTTGATCTTATTTTATTTAGAATTAATATTTAGAATCTGTAAGATTGAATTAAAACTCAGAAAAGTCAAAGGCACAAGTTCTTATAAAAAAGTCAAAATCCATTTTTTAGTGATAAACTGCTTCTACTTTTATATTTTTAAAATCTTCATTCCTTGTCCTTTTTAGCTGAGATTTTGGATTCTAGATCTTTGGTTGGTTGTGGACATCATGGCCATTTTAGTTTATTTTTAGGAATTTTTCTAGCTAGCTTAATCTAGGCTTAAAGTAGAGCTATAAGGGCCGTTTGGAATAAGTAGATAGAATCTGATATAGAGCTTTTATGCTTTAAACTTGTGCTTTTAGGAGTCTAATCAGTTGCAGCAGCTTAATGTTAGATATTATAGATCAGTTTTAGCTTATGGTAGCTTTGTGTAGCTTATTGAGGCTTATTGCTTATTGTAAGTGCTTATTCATTCAAGTAGTGTGTCCAAATCATTGATCTTGTGCTCCAAAATAGTTTCTGTTAATTTTCCCTAGTTCTCAGTATTATTTTATAATATTCTGGAAGGTTTCATATTTTTCACTGTTCATTTGCTATTTTTCTGCATTTTATGTCATTTTCTAGCATTTTTAATTAGCATTTAATCCAAATAATTCAGAAAATGTTCAGAAAAATGCAATTTAAATTTTATTAGTTTTAGAAAAATAAAAGTGTCTTAAAAAGTATTTTTCAAGATTTTTCCTAGTTATTTTAGTATTTTCTAGGAATTTAATTAGTTTTTAATAGTATTAAATTCATAATAAATTGAGAAAAAGTCAAAAAAATGTGATTCCAGTTCTGAAAATTCTTTTTCGTCATTTAAGAGTTTTGAAAAATAGTTTTGTATTTTTCTTGTATGTTTTCCTAATTTTTAGCATTTTAGCTCTATTTTAAATGTCTTAAATTAGTTTTTAAATCATAATAAATCAAGAAAAACCAAAAAAATTAGTTTTAAATTTTAAATAATTTTCAAATATCATTCTTAGCTGTAGAAAAATAGAAGTTCATTTTTACGAGTTTAAATTAGCATAGTTCGCTTTTCTTTAATTACATTTTATGCGTTTTTAGTTTAAATTTTCGTAATTAGTTGTTTTCCCTTATTTACATCATAGATTTAGTTGTTATAATTGCTTTACTTTATAGTCCCTTTCATCGTAGATTAGAAATCCCTAAAAATACCCCTTTTACACATTCGAATCCCGAATCGATACGTGAGTTGATAAACTCCATTCATCCCTCGTTGGGAAAACGACCCGGGAAATACATTCCTTTGTATTTCTTCGGAAAATATCTTGTGTACGAAAACGACAAATCAAGCGTCTCATAGAAGACAACACGGAGTGAGTGAACCAACGAATTTAAGTCCACTGATTGATGAAAAGAGATTTGAAAAGCAGTCGTGTATTGCTCAATAGAGATTGTTTTTGCAATACAACGAAGGTTTTATTGAAAATCAATTATCAATCATAGAAACACCTTTGGATTTGAAAAATTAGTACACGGTCGATGGGCTATAGAAACGAGTTTTTAAGCACAAAGACCGGTTTTTCAAAGGTATCTGTCAATCCGTAACCTGAACCAGGATTGATTCAAGAGATTGAATCGCCCCATTGTTTCTGTTCAGTTGTCACATGGTTGATCTCTATGATAGATCTCACCTGCCACCTACCAGGAGCTTGTTTGATGTTGGCTCCAGAAGGTTTTCCATCTTCATTGTGAATATGCTTACACATCACTCAGATGTTCTGGCAATACCACAAGGATAATGCGTAGGACTCAAGATATAATCTCTCTTTTCACATTGTGTGAAACAGAGAGTCTTCATTGAAAGTGTCCTAATGAGATTTATTGATGATCTCGTGGCTCTAGACTCAATTTTGTGCATATTTGGATCCTGTGCCGGAGACTAGAGAGAGGGTCTCCTTCTTCAATATCAACAATCTCTAAGAGAAAGTCGATAGATAATGTCGGTTCCCCGTGAGAATGAAACAAGTCCTTTTAAGAGGAACTTGAGTGGTATGGAAAGTTGAAGTGCAGTGCGTCACTGGGTCCATGACGTCTTGTCTTCAATACCGATGTTACCATCAGTAGCATATGAATTGAACCCGGTTTCTGCCCTAAGGTTGAATAAATGGAGGGCTATTTGTTTTCACCCTTTTCTCATTCAATTCTTTTTAATTCTTCAACCTCTTCAGTGCTTACCGAGACTTCATAGCTAGAACCTTGTTGGGTTTGTTCCAATATTATCTCAGTCTCAGTCCGCACTCTTCCCATATCTCATTTTTCTCCTTTTATCATCATACCTAAGAACTCTACACTAACTAGTGGATAGTCCCTGGGTAGATCCCTCCGGTTCTGGCGGATCATGGGAACACATACCTAACCTTATCATCCTTATATCACCGTACATAAAGTAAAGTTGGTCGGTCTATTTGGTATTGTTCATCTGCCATTGGAACCAATTGAAAATCAATCCAGATACTTTTGATATATTATCAAAACATTTTGTACCTGAATTGTTTTTGATATTCTTAGAATAAGTGCTCCCCCTCAACATGTGCATGAATTGTTTGAAATCGTTTTGCACACGGAGGCAAGAGGAAGAAATTACTTCTTTGATTACCATTTTCTAAAAGATATCACCATCACTTCCTTGATCAAATCAAGTAGATAAAGCATTTCCGGGAAGGATGAGGTTTCCATAAGTTTGCTCCCCCTCAATATGTGCCTCGAGGTTTGAAAAGAGTTTTGCACATACTAGAGGGAACCTGCACATTGAGATAAATGATCACGTTTCAAATCATAGGTTTAAGATAGATGCTCCCCCTCAACATGTGCATGGAAAATTTGAAATCATTTGTCACATGTGGGAAGGATAGCATGTACATTCTTATAAAACCATTTACCGAATTATCAGTTTAAATCCAATTTAAATCACACATTCTCCCCCGATCACAATTATCAAATCATTTGAGATTTGTGATCTCTTATTGATTTAAATTGATTTTGAAAGATTTTAAGGGGAATTGTGACTTGATTATGAAAGCGTTTTAACTGATAAGGATCGGATTTTTAGACTTTAAAACTCCATTGATAAAACATGCATGTACATCTTTTGAAAACAATTTAATGCCAAATAACTTTTTAATTTAATTGAAATCATTCTCCCCCTCAATCAATGACATAGGTTGTTGATTGAGAGATAGAGATTTTGACAAATAAGTCCTGATGATTATCAAAAATAGAGACCGAGTTATTTTTCAAAGCAGTTAGTTTTCAGCAGATAAATGTTTATAGAATCAGAGCATGGAATTTGAAAGCATGGTAAAGCATGGCTCTGTTCTTTCTTTGAAAAGCGGGTTACTGCCTGAAATGACAATAAACCATTTTTCTCTTTCTCTCAAATATTTTTTTTGTTTTTTTAAATTCGAACAACATCTAAAGTCCCGTGTCATTCTTTGAATGACAACATCAAGACCGTAGATATTATCGAATCGAGAGAAACATGACAAAAGGACAATATTTTTTGGAATTTTTCAAGATTTTTCAAGTTTTTATGGATTTTGAAGGTTTTATATTTTTGTATTTTGATTTTCGAATAGATATATACAAGAGATAGATGAAGATAGACCTTTACTTCTCGTCTTCCTCCTGAAGACGTTTGAGTGTTTCTGGTTGAAGGCTTTTCAAGCCAAGACGTGGAAGAATAAACTCAAAACGTTCTCTTGGAAGAGCT